>MU223349.1:931284-944748 GCA_018584345.1 Thuja plicata | reverse complement strand
CCTTGCTTGTCCAAAAGATGACTTTCCATTACCTAGCATTGATGCTATTGTGGATCTCACTGCAGGTCATTCTATGTTTTCACTTATGGATGGATTTAGTGGGTATAATAAAATTCACATAGCACCTGAAGATCAAGAGAAGACAGACTTTACATGCCCATGGGGTACTATTTTTTGGAATGTAATGCCCTTCGGTCTCAAAAATGCCGAAGCCACTTATCAAAGATCCATGACTACCATTTTGCATGACATGATGCACACCTTTATGGAAGATTATGTGGATGACATCTTAGCTAAGTCACATAAAAGAAAAGATCATTTATCCATACTTGACAAGATTTTTACAAGGCTAGAACAATTAAAAGTAAGACTTAACCCAAAGAAATGTGCTTTTGGAGTACAATCTGGAAAACTCCTAGAGTACATTATTTCAGCAAAAGGCATTGAAGTAGATCCTGAAAAGGTACAAGAAATAATGGACATGGACATTCCAAAGAATATTTGTCAAATGAGGTCACTTCAAGGAATACTTCAATCTATAAGAAGGTTCATTTCTCAATTGGTGGAAAAATTGCATTATTTCACCAGATTACTACATAAAGACACCATCTTCACATGGGATGAGGAGTGTGATAAAGCCTTCACATTGTTGAAAACATACTTGATGAATCCACCTATCTTGATGTCACCAATTCAAGGAAAACCTTTGTTACTCTATATTTAAGCAATGGAAAGATCCTTAGGAGTCTTATTGGCACAAGAAGATGATGAAGGAAAAGAAAGGGCTATCTACTACTTAAGTAGAACATTGATCAAATATGAGTTAAATATAGCTTCATGGAAAGGGCTTGCCTAGCAGTGGTATTTGCCTCTCAAAAGTTAAGACATTATATGTTTTTACATAAGGTGAAGCTCATAGCTAAAATTGATCCCTTAAAATACTTTCTTAGCAAAACAGTAACTGGATAGAATTTTGACATATTTATAGCATTTTCCAAGTTTGGGGGGGGATTAAAAGTTGACAACACTTCATCAAATTTCATGGTTTCAAGTCATCAAAATGAGATTTTCCTTTGCATTCATACTCATTAATCATTATTCATTATATATTCATATCAAGGAAAAAGCAATGAAAAGAAAAATTAATCATTAGACATTTATCCATATCATCATTTAGAATTGCACATCATAACTTAAATTGCAAACATCCAAAATAAAAAAGATAGTTGCATTTCATTTATCATAGCACAAAGTATTGCATCCAGATTATTGCATTGCATAATCCATACATAGTCAAATCAGAAAAGAATATATAAATAAGTTTCATTAACATCATTTGCCTCTAATTATCTATGTCCTACTCTAAAGACATTGCATCCATAGCACAATAGAAATAAATGCATCATAGAAACATGTAGATATGAATAAAAGGGAATCTCATAACATCATCAAAGGAGGAATCAAAGATCATCATAGATAAATGTCCATCATCAATGTCTATAACATAAATCAGTACATCAAAGGTACATCAATAAAATGGTCCATTAATCAAAGTCCTGATCAAAAATACATATGATACATCATCAATGCTATATCAAAATATCATGGATCCCAATCTGTCTCATGACCCAGCAGGGGCACTTGATCCATCTCCATCTATACCTATGCTTGAACCCCCTGCACCAACAGGATCCCTGTCACCTTCTCTATCATGTGTACTAGGAGGTGCCTAACTCATGCTCGCACTAGTAGGTAACTGAGCCAGCGTAGTCAAAAACTACTGCAGCATAGTAGAAACTTGATCCAATCAAGTTGTAACCACAGACATCCTTGCCTGTAAACCCTAAACATCCTACACTAAATCATCTACAATAGGAGGAACTAGAGGTTCCTATGATGCTAGAGGAGCCTATGGTGCCTATGGCACTAATTCTACCTGAGGTATCACTGGTGTCATGCTGCTCTGTGGATCCACCTGTGGAATCTGTCCATGCCCTGGAACTTGTCTAGCCACTTAGACACATCTGTGTCTATGTCTGGCCCAATCTACACTAACTATCAAAGGATCCTAACCCTTTAGGTACCTGTACCCATGCTAGTCTCTACCTAGGTTGCCTGAATCTACCACCTCAGCCTCTAACATGTCCACCTCTCATCTGAGGTCCTACAGCTCTTTGTGCCCGAGGAGCCCTAGGTGCCCTCTGAACCCTGCGTCTCTGAGGTCTCTCACCATCATCCCCATCATCACCATCATCTACATCATCATCTGAGATCTCATCTACATCAGGAATAGGCTCTACCAGATCCGTGAATCAAACAAAATGATGTCGCAAGAACCACTCACGATACTTAGCCAACATCCTTGCATCTTCCACCTGTGTCATCATATCCCAAACAACATAACCTGGCTGATCAATCTACAAAAAATCCAACCAATAGTCCACCTATGCTCCCCACATCAATATCTCATCCTGTACCCTAGCATAGAGTGCCATACCCTGCAGCATGTCCTAAACTGGGTCAAACTGACGGAGTACTCTCCCAAAGAAAAATCTCTCAATAACTAGTGGTGATCAGCCTATCATCCATCAAGGTGAAAACATATATGGAAGCTCATCGTCATCCTCCTGCCACCTCTCACACTGAAGATATGGCCTCCATACTACTTGATCTATGTCATCAATAGTACGTCTCCAAAAATCAACCTTGCTCAGATGATGCTAGACAACCATGCCATCATATAGAAATGCATTCCGATATCCACAAACCCACACTTGTGCTAAAACTGGTCTCATAATAGGGAGATACTCCCAGGTCCACAACTGTAATACCACTGTACCTGCAGAAAGAGTTGCACTGTGCTGATAAACAACCTTATGAAGATCATGATATAACTACGCTAAAACATAGGTTCCCCAATCCAATCTCCATAGATGTGCAATCAAGTCCTTTAATATTCGGCCCCATCTAACCGCAAAACCATGACCTCTCCTGTCTGGCAGAAGTAATCCACCAATCATAGCTCCTAACAATGTTGGTAAAGTAGGAAACAAGGAAAACTATGCCCAAGTAATGCAATCGTCATCAATGGTGTTATCTCCAAACACCCATCTGCATACACTACTATCATAAACTGAATCATAATACACCCGCTCTCCATGACTCAAGATCCTCAATAATCTGTAAACATCCTCAAGCGTGATAGTCATCTCGCCGAGAGGTAAATGAAATGTATTATGGTCAGAGTGCCATCGCTCTACCATAGCTGTCAAAAGACCTTGGTTCAACTAAAACCGAGGGAGATCTAAAAGAAAACTGAGTCCACATGTCTCAATAGTATGCCACTCAGGGGGCGTAAGCTCATCTACTAAATCAAATATCTAGGACACTACACCCCATACCTGCAACTTACAGTAATGTTCCTACATTTTGAAACAAAGTGAATCATGTTAGTCTTTCTCTTGGTGAACCATTGTACATCAATCAAACACATTAAATATATCTTTGCTCTAACTTGAGTGTATCAACTTATTGCTCCTAACCTCTATATCATGAGACATAAGGACAATTCGTAATCATTTTTAATCATATCCGATTGACCTATCAAACATTCATCACTATGTCTTTTCTAATATCCTAAACACTATGTGACATTCTGGATGAACATTTTCTAGCTTAGAATCTAATTGAGTTATATGGATAGTCAATCGAAAAAAATTCATCTATTTTCTATCTTAGTTTTCAAACTTCATGGTAGGCAGCACTTAACTTAGTGTACGCGGCTTTTCAAACCCCGCGGTGTTTAAATCATTAAATGTGGCACTTTACTACTTGGAGGCGGCACCTAGCTAAATAGGTGGCCTTTTATAGGCCTACGTGGATTTTTACAAATCATACGCGGCCTTTAAAAGCTAGGTTTTTTTAGGCCACTCATTACTATTTGGGTTACAATTTTTCCCTAAATCCTATGCAGCTAAGGATTTCTCCTACACAGCTTTTTAATGTGCATAGGTGGCTTTTCTATGCCCTACGCGGCACTTTATCTATCCTATCCAGGATTTCACTAAATTTTATCTAGAAAGCATCAAAAACATGTATTAAATGCTATTTAAAGAGTAATAAATGCACTAAGGGAGTTTGAACCACTCACCAGAGGCCCGTAGTCAGGAGGTCTCTGATATCTATGCACTCGCTTGAACCTATGCTCTCGAATGGGGACCACCATCATTGTCAATTGTCAGAGGCTCAGAGCAAAATCTCAATAGTAAAAAGTGAAAATGAATAGTAAATTTGGGTTTTTCAACCTATTTAAGCTATTTTAACCTATTTTGTGAGATTTTTGACCCATTCAAACCAAATATGCATATTTTGCACACTAGGGCATTTGTTCAACGTCTTTCAGCATCATTGTTTATCAGAAATGCAATCATCTTGGATCTATCCAATCAACATTTTTCATCAAATTTTTCACACCTACAATCAATATGATTTCATTTCTGAGGGGGCATCATCATATCATCCAACTAGGATTCTGCATCTATTTTATATCAAAATCTGGGGTATTAAAATTTCAAACTTTATCAGGGTTTCATATCAAAGATTTCATATTAGGGTTTCATATCAAAGATTTCATATCATATCATATCAGGATTTCATATCAGGGTTCCATATCAGGATTTCATATCAGGGTTTCATATTAGTGTTTTCATATCAGGTTTTCATATCAGTCAATTAGCTCATCAATATCGAATCAATGATCAAGACAATCAAGATTTCTTTGAATCAATGCACTTCGCACATCAATTCAAAGAGGGGCATTTGTAGACACCTAAAATTGACCAAGTGTATCTCAAGCATTCAAAACTATAAATCTCAGCCAAATTCCTTAAAATCCCATCTTAATGCAAAACAAATGGATCAAATCAAAACAAATTAAAAGATCAAATAATTAAATTCAAGCCTAAACGAATTAATCAAATTATGCAATTGATTTTTCAATTGTATAGTTCAAATCAAAAAAGATCAAATCCAACCCATTCACCCTTTCATGGCTAAATTAATTAAATTATTGAGTTATTTAATTCCTAATATCTTTGAGACAACCAACCAACTTTCTCTCCATTTGATAACACCTCAAAGCTTTTGACTTAACCAAACTTTGATCATGATCAACTCACTCTACCCCCTACCCTTGGGAAAATTCTATAAATACAATTCATTTCCTTTGTGTTTGGGATCCAAGAATTTTAAGAGAAAAATAATCCTTATTATAGGCATATGGAGAGCATTTGAGAGCTTTTGATCACATTTCAGCATTTGCATAGCATTTAGTATATCATGTTTTAGGAGCATTTGTTGTTTTGTAACATATCTTGGAGCATTTTGAGAATTCTAAGATAGATTTGAGCATTTTATTATCATTCATTTCTTGTTCTACGATTGTCCTTGAGAGAGATTAATCTTGAGAGCTCTCTTAACAAAGCTTAGATAGAGAACCATGAGATGATATGGATTTTTAGCTTCAATTCTTAGATTAAATCATATTTTCTTTCCATAGAATTGTTGTTATTAGTCTTAATTTCATGAAGGTTTTAATCTTACACACACACTAGCTTTATGTCATCTTCCTTGATGGGATCAACTGTCATACTGTGCCTATCACTCCTGGATAAGCATGCTTGCTCAACTTGTTTCTTAACATCCTTACCAGTTGGAAGAACTAGTCCAGTCTTGGGAAGTCCAGTCATCTCATGAATTAGATTAGTAGTGATGCAGACAGGAACCTCACCTATCCAACTTATAGATCATCATGTATCCTGCTCAGTAATATCTTCACCCATTCTCACTCATAGAACTCATGCACATTGGAATACTCAAAGATAAGGTTATCAGTGAGATGCATGTATTCATCCTTGAATGTATAATCTGGTTTCATCATAGAACCCATGAGAGATGCAATGTTGTTATCTCCAACTGTTTCCTTCTTGCAATAAACATATGCACAGATGTCTTCTACATGTACAACTCCTAGCAGAGTCCTAGAGAATTCTCCTTTGACATCATCCAGTATGGACTTGAATGGATGCTTCTTAAAAAAAAATCTCTTCCTCTCAGCAATGTTGAATACAATAGGGGTTGCCATACTTACTTGCAACTAGGTTAAGTAGGGCTTCACGATGATTCTAAAATGACATAACTACTAGGGTTTTGTTCCAAACGTAATCCATTCACAAACCAACTAATCATTCAAGAGTAGTTGTTTGATGCTCGATGCTTATCTTCTTTCTGAATGCTTCAATCTCAAATGCAAAGTGAAGTTTTAAGATCTTTTTGCCAATTTATATAAATATCAATTGCATTTAATGCTTGTTTCCATAAAGCAGTTTATAGAGAGAATTTCCAACTTTTTTCTGAATGAAGTAAAGGCAATGCGTGAATGCATACAACCTTGATTTGTGATTACATGCATGAATCCATATGTGCAAACTTAGAGATGAGTATACCAGCCACACAGGGGTTCAGAGCTAGAATAGCTCCCCCTAAGACTATGAGGGTCAACTATTCATAAGTAGAAGGTGCATCCACTGAGGATGCATCTACTACCTTTTTCTCTTCATTATCCTTGTTTACTTCAACCCATATTTTATCTGAGTTAGCTTTGGCTTCCACAAACTTTACTTCTCCTGATTCTTCAAACAAAGAATTCTTGGGATTCTCTTGTCCTTTTGGTCTTGATCTGCAAAACCTTGAGATATGTCCATCTTTTTCACATGAGAGACAAATGATAGGAGGTATGGTGTTTTTATTCATCATGTTGCATTTCTTAGCTATGTGTCCATTGTAGTTACATATCTGACATGTAATGTTCTGCAAGTTTCTTTGAGGTTGATTTCTCTAATTGAATTGAGTTTGATTCCTTTGGTTCAGTTGTGGCTGATTTCTTTGAATTTTTCTGCTATGAATAGCCCTATGACCAAACTTATTACAGGAGTAATAGTAACCATTGAAAGGTCTTACATTCTTACAATCTCTTTCCAAGTGGCCATGCTTGTTACAGGCATAGCAAGTATGGTTGACTGCCTTGTGCTTATCTTTTGGTGATTCTTCTTTAGTCTCTTCATGATTTTCAGTTTTCTTTTCTTCTGAAGATTATGTTAGAGCTTTCTTTCTTTCTTGTAATGAGTTGATCTCAATTTGAGCTAAACTATATCCCATACTAGTAGTTTCACCTTTTACCTTTTGTGCATAGAGTTGTGATTGAATCAGATCAGAGCTTGTGTGTAGTTTATTAATCTTGTCTTTTGCTACTGATAATTCAAATTCAATTTTGTTCTTGATGTTTTCCAATTCCAAGATTTTCATATTGGCTTGCATGAGGTCTTCATCCAACTGTTTTTTTTCTTTGTTCTTCTCTTCAATAGATGTTAAGCTATCAGTTAACCAATCATTCAATTCTTCTATCTTATCTTTCAAAGACATGTTCTCTTCATTTAGTTTCAAATCATTGGTGGAGCAATCTTTTAGTTCTTTCCTTAGTTTCTTGATAAGAATTTGTGAGCCATCAAATTTTAGTTTGAGTTCTTCATTTTCTATCTCAGATCTGTCTAGATCTTCAAGGGTTGCTTCAAGATTCTTTTTTAGATGTTTGACTTCTTCTGAATCCATGATCTCCTCAAGTGGTTAAAATTTTCTCTCTAAGGACCAGGCTCTGATACCAATTGTTGGAAACACTGAGAGGGGGGGTGAATCAGTGTTTAGCTAATTATTCAAATTCAGCAGCTTAAACATAAATCAAATATACATCCAATGAAGCTTAACACAAGAACACATAACACTTGATATAATTATGGGGAAACATTGATTAGAGGCAAACCCCGGTGGGAATTAGTACCCACAGATATTATACTAGTATAATGAACCTGTTAAAGTTCCTTTGCCCTGTTAGAAGCAGTCTTTACAATGTGAGTACAATGACCTAGTTAAGGGTCTGACCCTGTTAGGATTATTTTACAATTAACCTTGTTAGGGGTGAGGACTCACTGTCCAAGAGCTCACTTCTCAAAGAGAAAGAAGGCTACAACCTCCTGAGAATAGATATGTACTATATCCAAAAGTGAACTACTATATGTGACATAGATGTCTGATCAATTCCAGTTACATGCTTATGTTCTTAACTTCTTTAAGGGCTCTATCTCATACTGATATCTTCATACTACTCTGCTATACATCTTCTCTGACTATTTTTGACCACACTGCAAATGTATCTTTGCAATATATATATCTTTATGCATGAATAGACACGACTACAAACAAGACCTTAGTCGGCCCAAAAACATAATGCACAATGCTTCCAAACAAATTAGCTTAAGCATGTTTACAAAAATGTTTAATATATGATTACAAACTTAATACAATAAGGGCTTAGCCTTTACATAACAAAATATTGCACGCTAATCAAAATATTGAAGTTGGATCCATAATCTATAATCTGGACTGCTAGTGTACTTTTTCTTTCTATAACTTATCCGTACTTTCATTCCATAACATGTGTGTAGGGTAAGCTTAATAACATACCATAGAGCTTAAGTTTGAATGCGGATATCCTGATGTGGTCGTATGCACATGTGTTGATGCCCTAATTAACTGTAAGTCACTGTTCTATTTTGTCTTCTACACTTAGTCAATTTTCACTTCATAGTTTACTGTCAAAACTTTATATGACTTTGTTGCCATAATGACAACACAAATTAAGCTAGATACTCCTTGGGAGTCAACTTTCCAACATTATGGGGTATCTCATGTTGGTTCTAACTCTTCATTGGCTCGATTGATTAGCTCTTAAGGATTTTTTTACAGTCTTCTCTACCTAATCATTTTCTATTACAGTGGAGATTCTAGCAGTTACTTTTTGATAGTGTTTGCATCGTCATGCTTCAGAGGTGTTCTACATGTTCTTTCTTTGTTCCTATTTTCTAGGACATTCTCTAGTTTGGAGGCTTCTTCTATCCTTCACTAGGCTTCATCTCTTTTTGGAGAGGGATTTTTCCCACTAGTTTTTCTCCTTTTCTCCTCTTTACAGAGATTTTTTGTACTTGGGTACCTGATTAGGCCTTGTTGTCGAGACCCATTTCCTACTTTCAGTAGTTGTTTCTAGGTTTTTATCTTCTCCCTAAGTTTATCTTAACAGGGGTGTTAGAGTAATAAAGTGATTCCACTTATTAATTAAATCATATTGATTTAATTATTAAGTCACTTAGTATCTCTACTTCACTTAAGCTAAACATTAGGCATATAATAATTAGTTATTATTATGCAACCTAGATTTTTCCATTTTAGGGTTTTGATCACCTTCATAAATTTTGATCTCTTTGTATTTTGTATTCCCTCTTTGAATGAATATTTTATCTTTCAGAACTTTTTTGTCTCCAAGCTTTACTTTTGTAACAGGTTATTTTGCATGCAGATGATCTTGGCTTATGAATTCTTTGAATTTTAAAGGTCAAAGAAGGATAAAATGGACAAAGGTGAGATAAAGAGAAAGATAGATGTTTTAGACAATTATTTAAATGATTTTATTGATCCTTCTATATTGTTATTCAGCCAATCCCAAGAAGACATAGACCTTACCTCACCTAGTGCTCAGGACATGTTCAGTAGAGTACAAGAGGATAGTGCATTTGTCAAAGCTTCTAGAAAATGGATTAAATAAATTGGTGTAAAAGGTCCACTAGTTTTAGAGAAAATCAAGAAGGTATATGAAAATTTGGTTGTTTTAAATTAGAAATATTCACTCTAAGATTCTTGGATTAAAAAAAGACAAAGATTCATTGGACAATTTAATTGCATAATTATTGTTATGTATACCACTCATGGTGTCTCAAAAATGATTCTAATCTAGATCAAAATGATATAAGATATACAATATAGTATAAAGATTTGAAGTGGATGGGAAATATCATCAAAATATATCGATGACCTGAGTAAGAACTTGAAAGAATCCAACAAACTTCATGTGGAGATAGAGCATGTGCACCAAGATGGTAAGTAAAAAAGTGACCACTCGGCTAAAAAAACCCAAAAATGAAGCTAACATGTTCAAGTTATTTAAAAAATAAACTTAAACATGATATAGATTATAAAATATTAGCCATAATGTGTATGGGGTTTTATAAATAAAAACCCATTTGGATTTATAAATAAAAACCCATTTGGATTAATAATATAAACAATTGTGATTGGGTTATTGAATAAACATAACTGATTATGTTTATATGATTGTATTTATTTTTTAAAAAAGTTAATTGGGTTATTTAAACCTACAATCAACACCAAAGAAACAACAACCATTCCTAATAAACCAAAGGAAACCTGATCATGTTTTTGTTTCTATGAACCAAATCAAGATGCCATAATTTTGAAGAGTAAACAGACCAGCTCTCATGAACTAATTGCACAAAGATGTAGGTCTTGAAACTTTTCTTCTCTTCTAGACCAATAAGTAAAATTTATAAAAATAGGGAGGACTTTATCAACCTAGGACCTCCCAACAAGAATGCATAAGTTAATAAGATAGTTAATTGCAATTGAATTAATTTCCTTGGTGGCATGGCTATATATAGTTGCACAAGCAGTGAACTTGGAAATGTATGAGTTGTGTAGCTTTGAATATTGTGAGAATATTATGTGAACCAAGTAGAAAGAAAATATGTGCATTATGAAAGAGTTCCAAAATCTATTAAGAGTACCCAAAAAAACATAAATGGAGTAGGCCACTTGGAACCCTCTATTTCTAAAAAAACTTTCATAATTAGGATTTCTTTTCTTCCATTTTTCCCATAAAAATTGTCCATCTTAGAGAAGTTTTTTTTGAGGATTGAAAGAAACATAATTGTAGTTATCAGCATCATTCATAATAGGTAGTTTGAATCCCTAGGAAAAAAAATTTGTTCCACCTATAAAATACACATATGCATACCCTCTTCATAAAATTCCTCCATCCTATTTTCTCCCCCACTAACAATAGATTACTTGTACCTCAAATATGCAAAACAAGCTACAATTGATACACAGCAAGGACTGGAATTTTTTTTCATCGTTGGGGAATGGAAGGAGGAAAATTAGTATGGTTTGAGTAGGCTAGACCCATTTCCCACAACTATGGCATGCTTGTCATTTTTAATTTGGATACCATGATGTCTCCACATAATCTAAGGTCCTACTTCCATCATTATGGTATGTATTTAGAGAGAGAGAGAGAGAGAGAGATGTTGAACACCACTAGATGTTGAGAGGGGGTTGAGTCAACATGAAATTAAATTATTCATGCATCTACGTGTGGAAGTAAAAAATTGAAAGAAAAAATAGCACAACATGAAAAATCCAAAAAGAAAAATCTATAATGGGAAAAGGGAAGTAATGTAAAAATATAGGTAAAACACCTCCCTTTTCAATGATTATACAATCGGAAGGAAGATGCCCCACTAGGTTCAAGAGGAGACTCAAATGCTAAGTGCGAAAATAATTCATATAGCTGAAGTATGTGATTGATGAAATGAAAATGATGTGATAATGTGATCAAGATGACTAATAAGAAAAGTTATAGAAAACTAGAAATAACATACTAATATAGACTAATACAGACTAATAATGAGCAAAAAAGTGCAAAAATGAAAAGCAGAGCTCATATATGATATATAGGTGAAATTTGAGTTGGAGATGTTAGGGATAGGTCGAAATGTAACCTATTCCTGGGGACACATTTCCAATGGTGTTATGTACTTGGAAAATTTGACTAAATTTTTTTGGGTCTTTCCAACTATATCTGATCTTTTGCACACAGGAAATGGGGGAAAAGGTTGTATAAAGAGGTTTTCCTCGGTCAAATCCCTATTTAGGAATCAACCTTGAAAATGGAAATGGTGTAGAGCACCCTAGGGTTTAGCTCAAAACCCTAGCCCTAGCAATTTTGAACAAGTTTTGATCAAGGTCACATAATGCGCAAGTCATGTTTTGCATTGTCACTCAGTCGCGGGGCCAGTAGAGAGCAGAAAAGGAATGCATCACACACTCGCGAGCTAGTTATGAGTTAAGTCTATTAGTGCGCGAGTGCACGACGAGGAACTAGTCGCTCAGTCGCAGACGGCTAGCAGGAAAAATAGTGCGTGACAACGCGACGAGGAGCTCATCGCCCAGTCGTGAGTCAATTTGCAGTCAGAGAAAACACAGTGCGACAGCGTGACAGTGAAATCAATCGCTCAGTCGCAAAGGAAAATAGTTCAGTCCTGGTGTGCGAGTGAGCGACACCTTGTGCATCGCAAGGTCGCAGATGACTTGACGGTTAAGTGAAAATCATGACGAGTGTGCGACGAGCATTGTATCACTCAGTCGCAAGGCAAAGGTCAGCTCGGGGAAGCGCGTAGCGAGTGCGCAATGGGTGATCATCACTCGGTCGCAGAAGGAAAGTTAGCTCGAGGCAGAACAGTGCGAGTATGCGACTTGAGCTCATCGCTCAGTCGCAACATAAAACACAGCTCGGGTAAATGCATTGCGGGTGCGCGATAAAGAGTCATCGCTCAGTCGCGAGGTAAAATCCAAGTCAAGTAAATGCATTGCAAGAGTGCGAAGAGCAGGTCATCGCTCAGTCGTGGAGTAAAATGTAAAAGGTTATTTCAGCTCGCGACTACGCGATGGAAAATAGAAAATTCAAATGATCAACGTGCTGACATGTCAATAGAAGAAAGCGTTGAAAAGGTCTTAACCGCCAGATAGAAAAAGACAATGACATGGATGAAAAGAGCATCCATAGTGTCGACCATGCAGAGAAGGTGATGACAGATTGCAGACGAGAATGGAGAACAGAGAACATCTGGAAGGCTAAGCTCGACAGGTAACCACCAGGGTTACAAAATCAAGGAGAAGCTAGAGATAAAGCAGAGAAGAAGAATCAGTGAGAGGGTTCAGTTCAGAGGAGTTCAGTAGAGATCAGTTGTTGATAGCTAGTTAGTAACAGAGACAGAATAGACTAGCCAAGCATATTGTAATCTTTTGTATTGTTAATATAAATAAGTTTGTCTATACCTTGTGTGTTCTGTTGTTCTGATCAGACTTCTGTAAAGTGTTATTTTGTTTCTGTTAGATAATATGGGTGCTTCTTGACTCTGATAATCTGCTTAATGGATTGTGATAGTCAAGAAGCATCCACCTTGTACATTATGTATGTGTCTGTATTTGTGTTAGTTGAGAAGCTAGTCAAGTTTGAAAACAAGTCCTAGGTGAGCCTATGGTCCGGCTAGAGAACTTGTAGATGAGATAGATAAGTCAGAAGGTGCATGACTGTCGGGAATTCAGTCATGAAGAGTGAGAGACAGTGAGGAGTAAAACATTTCGGTGGGTAGGGAACCTAGGATAGAGGGAACAGAATAGTCCTTCTGGTTAGGGTCTAAGAGTAGCCCTAAGAGACTCAAG
>MU223349.1:893433-926818 GCA_018584345.1 Thuja plicata | reverse complement strand
GAAAAGATGTCCAAGACATCCAGATGAAGCCTAAGTCCAAGTTGCAGGCAGAGAAAATTCTGGATTCCAGAATTCAGAAGACAACCAGGCGTAGGGTATATAGAGAATACCTAGTAAAGTGGTCAGGTTTACCAGAAGCAGAAGCTACATGGATGGATGACATAGCATGTAGGAGATATGGAATTAGTTTGGCATTGCTTCTGACTAGTTCAAGCTGAATTTTTTTCTGTCTCAGAGAGGAGGGGAGTATGGTGCAAAGCACCCTAGGGTTTAGCTCAAAACCCTAGCCCCAGCAATTTTGAACAAGTTTTGATCAAGGTCACATAATGAGCAAGTCATGTTTTGCATTGTCACTCAGTTGCGGGGCCAGTAGAGAGCAGAAAAGGAATGCATTGCACACTCGCGAGCTAGTTATGAGTTAAGTCTATTAGTGCACGAGTGCGCGACAAGGAACTAGTCGCTCAGTCGCAGACGGCTAGCAGGAAAAATAGTGCGCGACAACGTGACAAGGAGCTCATTGCCCAGTCGCGAGTCAATTCACAGTTAGAGAAAACACAGTGCGACAGCACGACGGTGAAATCAATTGCTCAGTTGCAAAGGAAAATAGTTCAGTCCTGGTGTGCGAGTGAGCAACACCTTGTGCATCGCAAGGTCGCAGATGACTTGACGGTTAAGTGAAAAGCATGACAAGTGCGTGACGAGCATTGTATCACTCAGTTGCAAGGAAAAGGTCAGCTCGGGGAAGCACGTAGTGATTGCGCGATGGGTGATCATCGCTCGGTCGTAGAAGGAAAGTCAGCTCGAGGCAGAACAGTGCAAATATGCGACTTGAGCTCATCGCTCAGTCGCAACGTAAAACACAGCTTGGGTAAATGCATTGCGGGTGCACGATAAAGAGTCATCGCTCAGTCATGAGGTAAAATCCAAGTCAAGTAAATGCATTGCGAGATCATGACGAGTAGGTCATCGCTCAGTCACGGAGAAAAATGTAAAAGGTTATTTTAGCTCGCGACTACGTGACGGAAAATAGAAAAGTCAAATGATCAACGTGCTAACATGTCAATAGAAGAAAGCATTGAAGAGGTCTTACCGCTAGACAAAAAAAGATAATGACACGGATGAAAAGAGCATCCATAGTGTCGACCATACAGAGAAGGTGATGACAGATTACAGACAAGAATGGAGAACAGAGAACAGCTGGAAGGCTAAGCTCGACAGGTAACCACCAGGGTTATGAAATCAAGGAGAAGCTAGAGATAAAGCAGAGAAGAAGAATCAGTGAGAGGGTTTAGTTCAGAGGAGTTCAGTAGAGATCAGTTGTTGATAGCTAGTTAGTAACAGAGACAGAATAGACTAGCCAAGCATATTGTAATCTTCTGTATTGTTAATATAAAGAAGTTTGTATGTACCTTGTGTGTTCTGTTGTTCTGATCAGACTTCTGTAAAGTGTTATTTTGTTTCTGTTAGATAATATGGGTGCTTCTTGACTCTGATAATCTGCTTAATGGATTGTGACAGTCAAGAAGCATCCACCTTGTACATTATGTCTGTGTCTGTATTTGTGTTAGTTGAGAAGCTAGTCAAGTTTGAAAACAAGTCCTAGGCGAGCCTATGGTCTGGCTAGAGAACTTGTAGATGAGATAGATAAGTCAGAAGGTGCATGACTGTCAGGAATTCAGTCATGAAGAGTGAGAGATAGTGAGGAGTAAAACATTTCGGTGGGTAGGGAACCTAGGATAGAGGGAAAAGAATAGTCCTTCTGGTTAGGGTCTAAGAGTAGCCCTAAGAGACTCAAGGGTGAGTCTAGAGAGTCCTGAATTGAATAGGATTCCAGGTGAGATTCCTAGAAGAGAGTAGGAATTTCAGAGAGTTAGGTAACCTCCCCATCAGGAAATAAATTGCATAAAGGAAATAATGTAAAAAGGAAAATGGTAGATTTACCTTACATAACCCTCATGGATGGGTAGAAATCGCTCATACCCATGAAGATACTTGAATTTTCTTGAAATACAAAGAGTTGACCTTGAAATTTTATTTATAATCAAGGATGCCATCACAAATGCATGGATCTATGAATGTCACTCCTAGATCTTGAATGTCAATATGCTTGAAAATTTCTTGCAATAAAGGAGATAGAAGGAGAATGGATGAAGGATCTTCTTGCTTGATTGAGAACTCCTCTACTTGTCCATAATAGGAGCGAAATTTTCTTCAATTGGATAATATATATTTTTACTTAGATTATCTTGAATAAATATAAACTTGGAGATCTTGGTCTTGGATGCTTTCCTTCAAATATTGAAACCAAATGCTCAATTGTTCTTGATTACTTGAAAATCTTGATAGCTTGATTGCAAAAATGCTTGAGTATGGTTATGATATACAAAATGAGGAGAGATAAGGTATTTTTATACTTATCACATCATTTTTGGATTCAAAAATTATCTGAGATGAACACAAAATAAAAAATCTTGATAATGTCCCGACATCAGGTCCCAAGAAAAATTTGGGGCCCAATTGCCTGGGACAAAATGTAATTAGCATTATATACCTAGGTAAATGGGCCATAATTAAAGAGGATATCAAGATAAATGAAAATAAGTAGAGGTAGAAAGGAAAGGTTTTTAGGATCAAGCATAATAGACATCTAGACCTCAAAATCACCAAAATGGCATCTAATAGTTCCTAGTAAAGTATCTCATAATGGGTGCTAACTTTTTAGGACTATAAATTTAGCCCCCACTTTACCAAAAGTATGATACAAGCTCATTCTCATGGTAAATTAGTTGAATGCATAAGAAAAATATTATCAAGGTCAAGGAGACAAAGAAATATTAAGCCCCCAAGTTACTTAAGTCTTCATTAAATCCAAAACCAAGATAAAAGAGGCATCGCTCGAAAGAGAGAGAAGAAAGATAGGGAAGACCACTAGCCTAGTAGGGTAATGTCTTACTATGGATCACACAAAGAGAAAGTTCTACAAAAGATGGCTTTACAGGTCTATTAAGTTGTGTTATGCTAGTCAACCCATCAAAAAGTATTAATCGTTAAGGAAAGCATTGTCTCCATTAAGGGATCTAAAAAGGGTGATCAGCCCGAAGGAAAGCATAGTCTCCAAAGGGATAAAAGAAAGGAAGATCATTCCTTAAGGAAATAATTGTCTCTATTAAGGGATCTAGAAAAGAGATCAGGCCTAAGGAAAACATTGTCTCCATAAGGATCAAGGAAATGAAGATCATTCCTTAAGGAAAGTATTGTCTCCGTTAAGGGATCTAATGAAAGGAAGAACACAAGGAAAACATTATTTCCTCAACCATCTGCAAAAGAGATTACTTTGCATCATTGTGTATGTGTGTGTAAAGTGTGAAATAAGGAGCGGAGTGTATTCCCCCACGTTAAAGTGATTGCAAATGCCTTAATGGGAGAAATGGCTTTAATAGAGCATACTGTTAGGATTAGGTAATACTGAGAGGGGGCTGAATTAGTATTACAACACTTAATTAAACTTCTCAAACAATTGCAAATAATCCATAAGCTTTTAGAAATGAAAACAACATAAGAAAATAACACAGTACTCATAACACCATTATTTTTTGTCGAGGAAACCCTAGCCAAGGGAAAACCCCAGTGGGGGTGGTACCCACAAGCATGCACTAAAGTATAGTGTCCATGTTAGGAGACCTGGCCTTGTTAGGAGCTAAATATTACATAATAAATTTCCTTGTTAAAGGAATAACAACCCTGTTAAAGGTATACAACATCCTGTTAGGGGCCAATTGAGCATACACCTCTTATAATATAGTTATGTTACAAAATGTTCTTAGTATTAAACAAAACAAGCATCTTTAATGCTTAGATATAGTTCTTCAGTGATCTTTGTCATCCTCTGCTCTTCCATTCTCATATCACATCAAAAACTCTATTCACGACTCTTCCTTTTCTCAAAAAAAAGATCTTAAATATATATCTTTCTTCTTTACTCAGTCGACTCTCAAATACAAATATTACATAGTCAGCTCTCAATACAAAATACATTTAATAAAGAAAATATCAAATGCATAGTCGGTGCTTTTAAATAATCAAAATATAGGTTATCAACAATCATACACCAACTCTGATTGCTAAGAGTCCATGTCATACTCCCTGAATCATCGCTTATGTCCAGCTGCTCTGTATCACAATCCTAGTGTTGTCTATCTATCTTCAAATATCTCTAACTTACTATAAACATCACCAAAACCAAATTTATCTTAGGTGGAAGCCACACATACCCCATACTATCTTCTTCTAATCTTAGTTTCCATAACTCATCGATCTCGATCTTTGATCCTCAAAATACCTCTATATTTCTTCTTTTGTACTTAGCCAATTTTAGAGTCACCAAAACTTAACTGTAAAGGAATCAATCAGTATGCCAGATGTGTTTCCATAAATGAAAATCAAAAATTGAATCACATCATACAAAATTGATCACTTTCCAACAATCTCTCCCTTTGGAATTGATGGAAACACTTAACAAAAAATGACTAAGTGTTCTAACAAAACTAAAATTGTCTCTCATTCTTCTTTCTCTATTTTTTTTTTCTCTTCTACCTTATACATTATCTTCTCCTCTTCTCCCCTATTCATTTTTCTCTTCTCTCTTCTCCCCCTTTGACAATAATGACAAAGGTTCATAAAAAGGTAATAAAACTAGTGCTTGCTTACCAATTGCAGAATATCTTGAAAGGAGTCTTCCAAGATCTTCACTTTTGTACTCCATGACTTAATAAATAGTTGACTAACATGAATTAGTCTATTTAATTCAAATGATGATGTTTCTTCTTCTTTCAACACTGTTGGCATACAGTTAGCCACTGATTCTATAGTTTTCTCCATGTCTAATAAGTAGGCTTCAATAATTGATAGCTTAGGTGGTGTAGGAGCACCCAAACTAAACCACATGATCCTATGGACCCCAGGGGTTCATTCAAGGTCCTAAGAGGCCTTTAAAAACATAAAAATAGTAGGGTTAGTCATTGGATCACCATGTAAGACCATAGTACAAAGATTGGCACAATATAAGCCATTGGGTCACTATGAGTCAATTATGATCCCAAACCATAGAATTAGGTTGTTTTTTATTTTTATTTTTTTGGATCCACTAGGGATCATCTCAATAACATCTTGACCAAATTTGGTCACTAGAGTTGCAAAAATGCACAAAATGTAAAAGTTGCTCAAAAGTTGTCAAGCAACTTTTGAGCAAACTTATTAACTTTTTGAAAATCAACTCCCAAATGGTCAAGTTGGCTCTGGGAAAAATAGTCATCATGTACGGATAGTTACAGCCAAAGAAGCATGTAAATTTGACACAAGGAGATAGTGGTTTTAATCTTCTTCCTTTTGGTTTTGGTCTCATTCTTTGATTTTTTGTAGGTTGCAAGTTATCCAATTTTTAATCCTACTGCCTGGATTATAGGCCCTAAGTGAGGGTTTCTAACAAAATTGTTTGTATCTTCAATTTCCACCATGGAAAAATAATAACCCTTGGTGGAAAGCTTTCTCTTAGGATTCCCTTTAACATTTTGCAAGATAGGGTTCTCAAGTTGCAAGGAAGTGGGAAATAATTGATGCCCTAGGTGTATATGCACATGTATGCACCAATCCTAATTTAGGAAATCAGTCATAAAATTTGTCTTGGGGTTGATCAGAGGCTCTAGGTCAGAGGAGGAGACATTTGTGAAACCTCTCACATGATCCAATAGTCATTTTTAGAAATGGATGTATCTACAGGGTACTTATAGTGTAATTGGAGGCCTAATTAAAGCTAATTGGTAGAGAAATTTGGCTTACCATTCTGTCTTCTTTTCAATTACAATTTCCAAGGCTTAAGTCCAAACCCTGAATAGTTCATGTGGTTGTGTGGAGAAATCTTAGATGAGATCAAAATTCCCTCTGAAAATGGCTACAAGTAAAAACCTAGGTTTGTGAAGAAACCATGGGGTATGGGTTGCCTTTAAGTGAAAGAACCATTGGAACTAAGAATTAGGGACCTAAATAGACCAAATCTACAAGCATAGGTCACCCCTGGTCCTACATGTCATTTTGGGGGTATTCTTATGATTGAGAGTCTTTGGCTTGTGAGACCAACCTAGATAGTTGGTATTGAAGGATTGATAAACCTAGTGATTAGGTTACCCTTGGGGTTATTGGGGTTGTGAGAACCTTAATCAATTCCTTCTAGTGCACTTGTGATAAGTGTGAAGCCTTGTGACCATCACAAAGACAACAATCTAGGGTACCTTACCCTATTGAGAGACCTTTGCCAAGATTCTAGTTTCCCACTTTGTATCAAGTGTTATCAGAGCTATGTCTGCTCTTGAGGATGAGGATATTCCTTCAAGGGTCACAAACATTGAGTTATAAAAGATGGTAAGAGAACAAAGGGCAGCAAATGCAGCATTGACAAAAGAATCCAAGAGTTGGAAAACAAGGTAGAGAGGGGTAAGGGAGAAACTTATAGTGGTGAAGAAGGGAGTGAGTCAGAGAGTGAAAACCCTAATCAGGATGTGAATATTCCTATAGACTAGAGACCTTTCATAGATTCCTTGAATTCTATGGGGAGAAGAACCATGGATGAGAAGTTGGATTTTCCAAATTTTAATGGAAAGCTGAATGCAAACTTGGCCTTAGATTGATAGAGGCCCTAATAAGTTTTTTTGAATGTGAGGACATCCCTGAGAAGCAGAGGATAAAAATATCAAGAGCCAAGTTGAAGGGACCAGCCCTAACTTGGTGGAACTTCATCCAAATAGAGAGGGTGAAGAATGGGAAGAACATGATCTCTTCATGGAATAGGATTATTACACTAGTCAAGGAGTCCTATGTGCTTGAAGACTATGAGGTACAACTCCATAGGAAGAAGCAAAGTCTAAATCAAAAGGACATGGATGTGGGCTCATACACTGAGGAGTTCTTCAAATTATGCATGAAGACAAATGTGGCAGAAGATGAAGAAGAAAAGTTGGCAAGGTATATGAAAGGGCTTAAAGTATCCATTCAAGAGGAACTCAGCCTACATTGCCCTACCTTAGTGAAAAAGTGCTATCATATGGCACTCAAGGTAGAGGAAAAGTGGAAGAGAAAGAAGGAGTTTGGAAAGGGAAAGACTAATGACAGTGGGAAGAATTTTAGAGGAAGAGGAACCTCTTGGAATAGAGGACAATACAGTGGTAATGGCAGCAGGACCCCTGACCAAGGAGACAAAGAGAACACTGATACAAACTCCAGAGGTAACTATAGAGGGAGAAGAACCTTCAATAGGGGAAGAAAAAATAGTGGTAGAGGAAATGGACCATTGAGGTGCTACTATTGCAACCAATTGGGACATCATGCAGGCAAGTGCCCTGAAAAGAGGAACAATAACAATCATGGAGAAAGGAGAGCACAACTCATCCAAGAGGAAAAGAAAGAAGATATTTCAAATAAAATGGACTTAGAAATAGAGGAAGGACAATGCTTGATGATGAGGAAAGTCTTCCTCCAAATTCCACAAAGCAAAGAACCTCCACAAAGAAAGAATCTCTTCCGAACAAATATCAAATGCAATGGAAAGGTATGTCAATTACTTATTGATTCTGGCTCAACTAAACATCTTGTTTCTTGTGAAATGGTACAAAATTTAAACCTCCCTAAGAAACCTCAACCTTATCCTTACCATGTATCTTTGTTAACAAAGGGTCATAAAAATTTAGACACAGAACAAGCATGGATAGAGTTTTCAATCTCTGATTTTAAAGACAGAGTTCTTTGTGATGTTTTGGAGATGGATGCCTCCCACATTATTTTAAGCAGACCTTAGGAATATGATATTGATGGCACACACCACTATAGTAAAAATACCTACTCTATCACCAAGGATGGAAAAACATTCACCATGAAGCCCCTTCTAGATAACAAGACTGAGAAAGAACCAACTGTCATAGCCATGGGGGAGAAAAAATGTTAAAAGTTTTGAAAGAATTTGAAACTAAAGCATATGTCTTAATATCCAAACCTAAGGGTAATGTTAGATCTGATAAGGATGATACTATACCAAATGAAGCTAAGGATTTTCTTAGAAAATACAGAGATGTTACTGTTAGTGACCTACCCACAACCCTCCCTCCCTTGAGAGATATCAGTCACCAAATTGACCTGATACCTAGTTCATCCCTGCCTAACAAGGCTCCATACAAGATGACACCATTACAACATGTAGAGATTGAAAAACAAGTAAATGAACTACTAGAAAAAGGACTCATTCAAAAAAGTCTCAGTCTATGTGCAATTCCATCAGTTTTGGCACCCAAAAAGGATGGAAAGTGGAGGTTGTGTACTAACAGTAGGGCCCTAAACAAGATCACTATAAGATATAGATTCCCCATGCTAATAATTGAGGATCTATTGGATCAACTAGAAGGTTCTTGCTACTTCACCAAGATAGACTTGAAGTCTGGCTACCATCAGATCAGAATCAAACTAGGAGATGAATGGAAAACAACATTCAAGACCACTAAAGGTTTGTTTGAATGGTTACTAATTCCCTTTGGGCTAAGCAATACCCCTAGTACTTTTATGAGGCTTATGAAAGAGATATTCGTTGATTTCATTGGAATTTTTTTTGTTATTTATCTTGATGACATACTGATATTTAGTCATAGAAAAGAAGAACATCTTAATCATGTGGAATAGGTCCTAAGAAGACTTCATCAACACAAGTTGGTGATCAACTTGGAAAAGTGCATCTTTATGAAGAAGGAACTTGTGTTCCTTGGATTTGTGATCTCACAACGAACCCTCAAAATGGATCCAGAGAAGGTTGCAGCCATATTTAATTGGCCTCTACCCAAGAACCAAGGTGATGTAATAAGTTTCCAAGGATTAGCCACCTTCTATAGGAAGTTTATTAAAAACTTCAGTCATGTGTGTTCACCAATACTTGACACCATTAAAGGAGGTAGAAAGAACAAATTTGCTTGGACAAAAGAAGCCAATGATGCATTTCAATAATTGAAGAATAGAGTCTCTCAGTATCCTATCTTGACTCTCCCTGATTTTAACAAGGTCTTCATAGTGGAGATAGATGCAAGTAACTTGGAAATAGGTGCAGTCTTAAGCCAAGAAGGTAAACTAGTTGCCTTCTTCTTAGAGACATTAAATGACGCTAAAAGGAAGTACTCAACCTATGACTTGGAACTCTATGCCATGGTCCAAGCCCTCAAGAAATGGAGGAACTACCTAATCCCCAAAGAGTTTGTAGTATACACTGACAATCTTGCATTGATTTTTCTCAATTCATAAGAGAAACTCTTTGTTAGACATCTCAAATGGGTAGAATAGTTGCAGGCATACACTTTCAACATCAAACACAAGAAGGGTGTAGCAAACAAAGTTTCTGATTCACTTAGTAGAAGAGTGGGTTTGGTTGAAGAGATCCAACTCCAAAGTGTGGGAATTGATTCCCTTGAACATCTATACCACAATGACCCTAATTTTGCAGAGATCTTTCAAGTTTGTACAGAGATGGTTGGAAAATACCATACTAATTTTTCTAAATATTTGATTCAGAATGGACTCCTATTCAAAGGAGCTCAACTATGCATCCCCAAATGTTCCATGAGGAAAAATATAATAAGGGAGAAGCACTATGGTGGACTAGGAGAACACTTTGGCATCAACAAGACTTTAGACATGGTGAAAAGGAGTTATTTTTGGCCAAGGATGAACAATGATGTCAAGAAGTTCATTGAAACTTGCACCATCTATCAAAAATCAAAAGGTGTGTCAACAAATCAAGGGTTATATCAACCTTTACCAATTCCCTCTAGACCATGGGAGTCAATCTCCATGGATTTTGTCATGGGGTTGCCTAGAACAAAGTAAGGTTTTGATAGTGTTTTTGTAATAGTAGATAGATTTAGTAAAATGGTCCACTTTGTACCTTGTAAAAGCACAAATGATGCTTCTCATATTGCCAATCTTTTATTTAAAGAGGTAGTTAGGATTCATGGTTTACCTCAGACAATTGTATCTGACAGGGATGTGAAGTTTCAAGGCCACTTTTGGAGGACACTTTTCAAGAAAATTGGCACTAATCTAACCTACAGCTCTGCCTATCATCCACAAATGGATGGACATACTAAGGTAGTAAACAAATCCTTAGGCAATCTACTAAGATGCCTAACCAAATAGTATGCTCAGAGTTGGGATGTGCTCTTTCCCCAAGAAGATTTTTATTTCAATGATTCTATGAATAGGTCAAAAGGTAAGACCCCCTTCCAAGAAGTATATGGCCTTCACCTCAAAGGACCATTGGATCTAGTAGAACTTCCATCTGATTTCAAAATCAGTTCTCAAGGACAAGAACTGGCAGAACTTATAAAAAAGGTGCAGCATGAGGTGAAAGAAACACTACAAAGATCAACTTTGAAATACAAGGAACATGCAGACAAAAGAAGAAGGGAAATCCACTTCAAAGTTGGAGACAAGGTATGGGCATTCTTGAGGAAAGAGAGACTACATAAGGGTAGATATTCCAAGCTTCACATGAAAAATGTTGGACCATGCAATATCCTTAACACAATGGGTGAGAATGCATATGACATCTCTCTTCCTCCCAACTTGAAAATTTCTCCAATATTCAATGTTGCAAACTTCACTCCCTATAAGGGCACAACAGATCAACCAAATGATCAAAGCAAACAGACAGTTTTGAATGATGAAGACTATGTCACCAATCTCCCACCAATAAATCCAGTGGAATTGGAATCCATTTTGGACACCAAAGTCTTGAAGCAGACAAGAAAGAACAAGTAAAATGTAGTACTTATTTAAATGGAAAGGTCTTCCTTCCATAGATGCTACCTTGATTTCTGAAGACCAGATCAAACAACATGGCACCACTGTTGCTCAACTATCCTCGAGTGGGAACTTGAATTATCATCTCATGGGGAGTATGGTGTAGGAGCACCCAAACTAAACCACATGCTCCTATGGACCCTAGGGGTTCATTCAAGGTCCTAAGAGTCCTTTACAAACATAAACACACTAGGGTTAGTCATTGGATCACCATGTAAGACCATAGTACCAAGATTGGAACAATATAAGCCCTTGGGTCACTATGAGTCAATTATGATCCCAAACCCTAGAATTAGGTTGTTTTTTATTTTAGGTGTTTGGATCCACTAGGGATCATCTCAATAACATCTTGACCAAATTTGGTCACTAGAGTTGCAAAAATGCACAAAATGTAAAAGTTGCTCAAAAGTTGTCAAGCAACTTTTGAGCAAACTTAACAACTTTTTGAAAATCAACTCCCAAATAGTCAAGTTGGTTCAAAATTGTTTTGTAAACATTGGGAGTAACTAAAATAACCCATTTAGGTGGGTGGTAGGTGAGAGATGTAATTTTTATTTTGAAATCAATAAAATATAACCATTTTCTTGCATTCTAGGAAAAATAGTCATCATGTATGAATAGGTATGGGTAGAGAAGCATGTAAATCTGACATAGGGAGATAGTGGTTTGAATCTTCTTCCTTTTTGTTTTTTTCTCATGCTTTGATCATTTTTAGGTTGCAAGTTATCTAATTTTTAATCCTACTGCCTGGATTATAGGCCCTAAGTGAGGGTTTCTTATAAAATTGTTTGTATCTTCACTTTCCACCATGGGAAACTAATAACCCTTAGTGGAAATATTTCTCTTAGGATTCCCTTTAACATTCTACAAGATAGGGTTCTCAATTTTTAGGGAAGTGGGAAAGAATTTATGCCCTAGGTGTATATGCACGTGTATGCACCAATCTTGATTTAGGACATCAGTCATAACTTTTGTCTTGGGGTTGATCAGAGGCTCTAGGTCAGAGGAGGAGACATTTGTGCAACCCCTCACATGATCCAATAGTTATTTTTAGAATTTGATGTATCTAAAGGGTACTTGTAGTGTAATTAGAGGCCTAGTTAGGGCTAATTGGTAGAGCAATCTGGCTCACCATTCTATCTTCTTTTCAATTCCAAGTTCCAAGGCTTAATTCCAAAGCATTTGGCCATAAATAGTATTTGAAACCCTAATTAGTTCATGTGGTTGTGTGGTGAAATCTTAGATGAGATCAAAATTCCCTCTAAAAAAGGCTATAAGCAAAAACCTAGGTTTGTGAAGCAACCATGGGGTATGGGTTTCCTTTAAGTGAAATAACCATTGGAACTAAGAAGTAGGGACCTAAATAGACCAAATCTATAAGAATAGGTCACCCCTAATCCTACATGTCATTTTGGGGGTATTCTTGTGATTGAGGGTCATTGGCTTGTGAGACCAACCTAGATAGTTGGTATTGAAGGATTGATAAACCTAGTGATTAGGTTACCCTTTGGGTTATTGGGGTTGTGAGAACCTTAATCAATTCCTTCTAGAACACTTTTGATAAGTGTGAAGCCTTGTGACCATCACAAAGACAATAGTCTAGGGTACCTTTCCTTATTGAGAGACCTTTGCCAAGCTTCCAGTTGCCCACTTTGCATCATTAGGAGTGATTAAACTCTTCAAAAAACCAAACCTTGTCATAACTCTCCCTTTCTCAATATCCAATACATTTAGTTTAGCAAAAATTATTGTTACTTCTTTGTCTAGTTCCATTATAGATTGTGAAGAGGTCTCACAACTATCCATCATATTGTTCAAGGTTTCCCTGTCCATGGAAATAATGTCTTCAACATTCTAAATATGTCTGATAGGGTTTATGTAATAGCTGAATTGTTTCCTACCATGTGCAACACAACTTTTTACATTTGTTGTACTAGTTCTTAGAATGCCCAAGTCCCATGAGATAGACTGGAAAACTTCAAATAGCTTCTTCTCTAATTAGTTCTTTTTTGCCTTTCCTTCTGCAATCTTTACTAAGTTCTCATAGTGTCCATCAAACACATCAAGTGCCAAATTCAAGTTCTCTACATCATCTCTATTCTAGAAAATAATAGGTACTAGGAGAAATATGTTCATAGTATCAATTTCTCTTGACATCACCTTGGTCTTCTTGTCACTTTTCTTGTCAGATCTCTCCTTTTCTTTAGTAAGTGCAGTAAAAGATAATTTTATCAACTCATCTTCATCCATGCAATCAAAATCCATATCAATAGATTTGTCTTTTCTTGCCAACAAAAAGGAAGAAGATGTGTCAACTTCATTCTTGACTTCAACATTTGTTTTTTCTTCTTGCTGCTCCAATTCTTACTGTCCTTCTTCCTCTATCACTGTATTGACATTATTTTCTTCAAATGGGTCCTTCTCATCATGTGAAGTGTCAAGAGTCATAGGCACACCAGAAACATAGAAATCCGGTTGCATATCAACTTCTCTCTTCTCAACACTTGCTTCAGTTGTCTTTGAACTCTCTCACATTCCTAATGGTGTAGGTAAAGTAGTTGTAGGAAGTGGGGTCTTCTCAGGAATAGTGTTCATTAATATCTGATCCAGTTCTTTCTGAGTCCCTTCAGTAACTTCATCATATTTTCTTGCCATAATCTTTACTATTCTAGTCTTAGTTTTCAATAAAAGTTTTAGTTCTTTATTTATTATGTCTATTTATTGCATAGAAACTACAGGAAACATATTATCAATCTATTGATTTCTGATAGTTTCATCCTCAATATGTGCTAGTTGGTTCTTAGTCTCCAATCTACCATATAACTCTTCAGGTATACTTCCCTCTATCTCCAATAGATTCTTCTTGAAAACAAGTAAATGATTAACTACAACATCCTCAATCCATTTTTTATCAGTTTCCTCATACCAGTCATAGTATTTGTTAATAGAAACTAACTTCCCTTTTTTGATAGCTCTCTTCTCAATCATCTTCAAGTCAGGTTTCCATATATGCTTGTCACTTTCAGGTTTCTTCTCTTCTCTCAAAATGTTTTGTTCTTCTGGTGGTGAATTTTTTTTTCTAGATGTATTACTTGTTTGAAATAATGGGAAGTGTGTACTGAGAGGGGAGGGGTGAATCAATACCTCTAAAACTTTCATCTCTTTTAACCTTTATCCATTGTGTAATCAATTGTATAACCAACCATCTATTCTATACTATCTTTGTGTAAGATATATCAATTCTTAAACTTTAACAAACATGTAAATACTCATAGAAACATTCATGAAAGTAATTGACTCATAACAAAAGATACGGTAATGCAGAAAACCCCTTTTAGAAGGTAAAAACTATGGTGGGGATGGCACCCACAAAAAATTCTCTATCTATAGATTTGAAGGGGTTGGTTAAGCCTTATAATTTGATCACTTCTGATGATCTACCCTATAAGGAGTATTATGTGGAGACTAGTTAAGGTCTACTCTGTTAAGAGCTTTAGCAACACTATTTAGTGTGCACTCGGTTAAGAGATTTACAATAGGATTGTTAAATCCACCTTCCTTGAAAGGATTTCTTTGTCATGCCCCAAACTTTGGGCACTAAAACCTTAACCTAATGAACTTAAAATTTTCATTTAATCATGTTATATTTAACTATAGGAATGAAATATTTTCCACACCTTTGCAAATTAAATTAATTCAAAGATTAATATAGAATAACAACATTAATAAGAGTTATAGTCCCTAAGATTCCTTTTTCCACTATATTTAGTAAAACAACCATAAATTCAGTCTAATAACAATCATTTCAAATAAAGATCCAAATACTTATTTTATTAATATAAAAAAGCATACTCTGATTTCAAAAATACAAGAAGATTACAATTTCTAAAACCCTTTCAAATATTACAAGGGAGAAGCTTGAATAGAAAAATACTGTGAGGTAGAAATTGCAACCAAGACACCAAAACTTCAGCTAAACTTTCAGAAGCTTTCTCTGAACTTGCAAGAACATCAAGGTTGACCATGGAGACTCAACTCCCAACCTAGGCCTTTGCAAGGCCACCCCCGAGCTAGGGGATCCAAAACTAAAATGAGATACATGCACACATAACAACCATGAAACTGAAAACAAGAACACAAGAAAACACCCATTATCCAAGGATATACATAGGTCTCCAAAAGACCTGAAACAAAGGGATGAAAGAGGACTACCACAAGAAGAGAAATCCAATAATACAAAAATACATACACTAAGAATATGCCACACATGGGCTCAACATTCCTAAGTACCAAATATTTAATCTTGTTCCATGGCCACACATGGACTCATGAACAAAATACTACCCTTCTCCTCCAAGCCCTATGGCGGAAATTGGAGTAAATTTTAACTTTCTTTCACAAAACAAGTCATGGCTTCAAGCCTTCCAATTTTTCTTATGAACCCCAAATTCCTTGGGAGTTCTTGGCATCATGGGCACCCATATACCCATGTACATCCCTCCACACATGGGAGACTCTATACTACTTGGGTAGTTCACTAAATTTCACCCCATCAAGGTTACCCAACCCTCCCAAGGGTGAATAGGCCTTGAAGAACCCCATATAAAACAATCACAAAATAAATACAAGACTCAACACATAAACTCCATGAAAACCCATGAAGCTGAAAACAATAACATAAACTTCAATCATGGATTTCTCAAGTTATGTACAAATACAAACAAGAACTACTCCTAACTATGCTACTTAGGAAACTCACCTCAAATCCAAGCTATGGTAAATGCAAGGTGGTTTTTGAAGAGCTACTCCTTCTCATCCTTCCTCCTTCTCTCAAGTCTTACTCCTACAAATGAATCTATCTCTAAAATTAGAGAGTGGGTGTGTACCCAAAACTCCCTCTAAGTCCTTCCTTATATAGGTATTCTTCCTAAAAAATCAGGAGTCATAAATGGAGGGAAGACTCTAATCCATCTACTCTCCCCACTTTCCTTCTTCATAAATGGACTTAAATGTTTGTAAGGAAAGAAGGGATGTCTTAACCAAAGTCTTCCAACTCTCCAAATTTACCACTTCTCAAAATGGTGACTTTAGGGGAGTCATAAATGAGTTTCAAGACTCTTAATGGGATGAAAATGACCCCTAACCCCTAAGTTATTGTTATGCCCTACATACCCATCCCTACATTTTGTAGGAAAAATGTTGGGTCCCCCTTTTTGCTTTGGCTCTTTCCTTTGGTTTATTATTTTTCTTTGTTTTTCCTTCAGGCTTTGCTTCCGCAAGGGTTGTATTTCTCTTTGATTTTGCCTTCTTGTGTCTCCAGGACCTGGTCCTAGAGTTTGTTTGTTATTTTGAGTTAGCCAGACTCCAGACTCCAAAATCTAGGATTCTCTGCCATCATGTCTTCTTTTGCAAGAAGGTATGGTTGCATGGAATCCCCGGGCCTGAAGTTTGGAGGTTTTCTTGTCCCAGAGTTTGTGGAAAGAGTGCAATGCATTTTTACCCTAGGGGTATAAATAGAAGGTACCTTCCATTTTCACATTTACCATGATCAAATACTTAGAGAACTCAGAGTGATTTCAAAGGTGTTTAAGGTGATTAAATAGCAAATTACTCCCTGTACTTAGTGGTTAATTGAACAGTGATTTGTAGTGCTTTTTTGTGGTCATTCAAAGGTGAACTTGTTGTAGAGTGCCTCCCATGCTCATCTTTCTCACTTCCCCCATGTTTCTAGGTAAGCCTTCATCTCTTCTTTCTCTGGTTCCTGGTTTGCTAGTTTTCATTTGTCTTCTTTGTCTTGTTTTCTTTTGTTTTTCTTTCGTTCCCGTCTCTAGTTCTTCTTTTCTGTCACCTCCCGTTGGTGGGTTTTTTATACCAGAGGGTTGTCTGCCCTCTGTGCAGTTGTAATTTAATGTATAAATTGTACATTGTGTAAATTTGTGTAAATTTTTGTTTTTGTTTGTATATATGCCTATTTTTTGCCAAGACTGTTGTGTGTGTGTATTTGGGTACCTGATAAGAGAGACACAACACATCAATAAGTCATTGCATTAGTGTAAAAAAAGTTAGATAAACATACAAAACCCACTAATATCGACCTATTGCCTTCTAACTAGGAAGAGTATGATTAGTAATATAATATCCCTCAGATTATGCTACAATCAGTGACATATACGACCTAGCATGAAGGATTTTAGTTTAAAAACAAGCTTTAAAAGATGAGAAAGCATGCATTCTAGCTCTAAGAGTGGAAATGAGAACAATGCAAAACATGAAATAATAAGTGAAATATGATTATAAGATTAATCTAGCAGCATAACAATGCATTTACAATCTAAGGTGAAGGCTTATTTGAGCTCAAAAATGGCTTCTATTTATAGAAGAATGAGAGAGAGAGAGAGAGAGAGAGAGGGGGGGGGGGAGACAAGGCTCATTAATGAGGCATTAATGAAAGCCTTAAAGAAGCATGGGGAGAGTATAAGAGGATGGCTTGAGAAGGTGAACCTTAAGAAAGTCAAGCTTGAGAAAGTTGACTTTCTCAAGTGGGTTGAGTTGCTAAACATTCCTTAATGGAATGTGACAACATTAGGAGGTGGGTTAGGGTAGAATTAGGATTAGGATTAGATTAGCAAGGCTGAATGGGTTGGGAAGAGTTAGAACCCAGGGTAGAAGTGGTTGAGATAGGTTAGGTTGGGGTTTAATTAAATGAATTAAACTTATTTAATTCACTCAAAAATATAGGAATTAATTATTTAAACAATTTAATTGCTTTTTAATAATTAGGGGACTATAGACATTTTAATAAAATTAAATAGGCTAGGGGAATGGGTTATTTGCAAGTGGGTAATTGATTTAGTGATTTATTTAATTTCTTTATAATTAAATACTATAGCCATGTTTGAATTTGATTCATTTTAATTGGTTTGAATTGATTTGAATTGTATGGCTATAAAATTTAAAATAATTTAGTGATAAAAATCACCTAGGACATTAAATTGATTCAAAGAATTATGCCAAGCAGTAACAGGGTCATTTGGACATAATCGAGGGTATGATCACAGTTAGGGAAAATAGGGTCTATAGTTGGAATAGACCAAATTCAGGTGGTTACATTTTCCCCTCTTTGAATTAATGTGCGAGTAGCACATTGATTCAAAGAAAGTTTTTGATTTTCACTTCGAAAAGATTGAGAATCTCATTCTTGGTTTTTGAACAAAATGTTGATGAGATCAGTCTTGCACTTGATTGAAAAAAACTAATAGAGTTGATTTTGAACTTGGTTGTCATCCAAAGATCAATAAAAGATTTTAAAGATACCAATTGTGAACTTGGTTGTCATCCAAAGATTGATAATACTGATTCTGAACTTGGTTGTTGTCCAAAAAGCTAGTATGAATCTGCCAAGAGCTTTTAATAAAAATCTTCTAAAATGAGAAAACATAAGATATCCATCTCATGAGAACCAAAGATTTTTATCTAATAGTTCTGACTTTAGTCAAGAAACTGTTATGCCCCTAGTTTGTTTGATAACAAAGTCATTTTGATGTTGTTTTGAGCAAAAATTTAATTGATGATAGTGTGATCATGCCCCCTCGAGAACGAAATCGAAGGAAAAGAATAAAATCCCTCAGTTTGAAAGAACATATCACTTGCAGGAAGTGGTTAGGACAAGAAAGAATAAAGCAGAAGAAGGTGTATTTAAAAATAAACACATGATTACCAAGTTAATTATGTGAAAATATGAGTGAGAAGACTGATAAAATGATGTTTAGACCAAAATGTATGATAAAATGTGTAGTTTTGACCAATGTTTGGAACAAATAAAGCAAATTTGTCATTTTTGGAACTGTCGCAAAAATGATACTGTACTATTGAAAACATCATAGGCACCTTCGATTTGGTTCCCGATTTATCAGAAAGATAACAGAAATAAATTTGTAGTTGTCTGGGATGAGTTTCAGAACTCCTAAATGTCTCAAAAGACCCATATAAGCCTCCAAAATTATCATTTCACCATTCATTTTCACTTTCCTCCATAGAAATTCAGAGAGCTCTACAGAGAAAATTGTAATCCCTATGAGGAAGCACCATTTTGAGATGAGTTGTTGACATTAGCGTCCAGCCGACTACCCTTCGCTGGTAAGTGCTCGATAAAATACCCTGTGACTTTTGCAAATTTCAATTTCATGCACTTTTGTGATTTTTAGAGCTAGTTGAATTTAGGATCGCATCTGAGATTCCAGATCGCATCCTATGAATCCCGCATCGCATCTAGTTTTTCTTGGATTGCATCTAGTTTCCCTGGTTTTCTGTGTCGTATCTGGGATTTCCTGGATCGCATCTAGTTTTAATGCTTTTGTCTTGTTTTGAGTGAAAATCCATCAGTGGGTCGCATCCTATTTACTTAGGATTACACCCCGCATTTAGGATTGCATCCCGTATATCAGGGATTGCATCCAGTAAATGCAGTCACATCCTATATTTCCAGGATCGCATATGGTAGAAAACTTAGAATTTTAATGTGTTTGACCTATTTGCATTTTTAAAACTTGGAATGACTTAGGTGATTAGGAATTTGCCCCTGTAATGTAGATATGATACTAATGTATAGTTATTTTTGTCTAAAATAGGCCCAGTTTGAAGTAGTCACTTTTTGTAGCACTTATCATGCGTGTGTCCTTGCATTATCAGGACAATTGTCAGATGATGAGCAGACCACCGTGATTTGATGTGGATTACATTCCTTGATAGCTTTCCTCGAGATCAAGGTAAACCATGGGTTGTTCACTACTCTTTCTAAGAGATGGCACTCAGAGCACAACACCTTCCACCTACCGATAGGAGAGATTACTGTGACTCTGGAGGATGTTTGGAGGATTCTTCATGTACTGATGGTTGGTCATGAGGTACATTTTGAGTCAACGGTGTTCATGGCTATTGGTGCTACTCAAAGATACTTTTAGGATGATACCATAGACTGCAGGTATATTTCCTGGGACTACATGGTCGATCACTATGATCGATTACCTATTTACTTAGCAGGTTTGGTAGGTGGCATCCTTATTCCAGATAGAGGCCAGCACAGATTTATGGTTGGCTAGCTAGACATGATCAAGTAGATGGTGACCCACCATCAGCAATTTGCTTGGGGGAGCTATATCCTAGCTCATATGTATCATGAGCTCCATGAGATAGTATATCATTATACCTGCAGATTGACTGTGGGGATACTTATTCTTCAGATCTGGGCCTGGGAGTACATCCCTCTTACACAGCCAATTGTAGATAGGCAGAGGACACCTAAGAAGCCCTATGTATATATGTATGCAGGACTTCTACAGCAGCCCCATCTAGGAAAGATTGAGTACTGGCATCGCTTATTTGATGACATGACAAAGGTCGTTTGGCGACCATATTTATATTGTGAGGTATGGACTTCTGATGCCTGGTAGGTGCCATTTTTGTGTCAAAGAAGATATCTGATTGGCCAGACTAGATACATTATAGAGCATTTTGTTATCACCAGAGTTCTAAGGCAGTATGGTCAGTGACAGGGCCGTACAGAGGATATTATAGTGTATGCCCATACTAGAGAGGAGACACTACTATGGGGTGCACAGTTGACTTATGAGACCATGCATCAGGAGATCTGGGATATAGTTGTTGTAGACTAGGATCTTTAGCCAAATGTAGATGATGCAGGTGTATCATATGGTTACACTGCTAAGAGGCTCCAGTACCCATTTCCTCGATTCACTATTCCAGAGGAGGTCATCCCATGCATAGAGGAGCCTCTTGATTATGATCTTGATGACCGACCCATCAGGGGTAGAGGAGGTAGAGACAGGGCTCCTAGGATACATGGGGGCTATGATGGTGGTAGGGATGGTGGCAGAGATGGCAAGCATCCTCATCCCAATGATGGGCATGATGGAGATGATAGGGGTGGTTGCAGAGAGGCCATGGATCTAGGTGTAGCCAGTAGTAGTGGGCAGGAGAGATGATAGAGATTCAAATTTGTGGCCCCTCAGAGAGATACTAGCCCATTACTGACAGTAGAGTAGCAGTGATAGAGGTGGTAGGGAGCCCAGGAGTAGGATCTAGGAAGAGATGGAGACCCATTGTCTAGATGTGAGAAGGAGAGGGAGCAGCTCCGAGCCTGGATCATAGCTTTGGAGGCCAGAGTGACTACTGTCAATGCTCTATTGGTGGACAGGGATTTATAGCTTGACCATCTGAGAGCAGAGAGGGATGCACAGGCCCAGACAGCAGTCCATCAAGGATAGAGGGCCACATACTATTACACCCTGTATCATGTAGTGGTTCCAGAGGGCCAAAGAGCACCTTCATTTTCTCGAGTAGCTTAGCAGTATGCAAAATAGATGTATGGATGCACTTAGGATGAAAAAGTAAAAATGCAATACATGGATGCTTCATTTTTTGTATTTTCTTGTTTCTTGTTTTCAATGAATGCAAAATGTATGCTATGGATGCGCAATGATATTTGATATCAGTAACATAGATGATGTAATTAACTTGATGTTTTTAGAAGAAGATAGAAACCATTTTTGACCTTAAAAATCCTTATGTTGTTATTCCTGTTAGAAATGCATCATGCAATCTCTAAATGCAGCTATATGTAGACTCTTAGGACTTGTCACTAATTAGCAGATATTTGCAACATTTTTATCATCATTGGGTACTTTTTGGAATGGACTACCTGATACTACAGCCATCACTAATACCCACTGATATTATGATAATATGAATACTATGTTTTATTGGAATATCAAAAATAGACTTACGCATCAAGGCATAGAAGCCAGGATAACAAAAATAGTCACCTTCCTTTTAATATACCAGATTCTGATTAAGGTGAGATATTGGACATGCAATGACCTTGAAAATTCATATCCTTGGGTACATTATGATTCATATACCTTAGTGAGAATCTAGATCAAAAAATAGATAAGGAAATTGTTTCAACCTCACCATAGTTTACACATAACAAAGATCAATATATATGCGGCTATCCACCCATAGTGGCAGCTCTTATCATAAATATCCAAGTTAGGTGAAATTTATAGGATCATTTGAAACAATCACCATATGCAGAATTTTAAGAAAACATTATGCCCCCTATCCTTGTGACTCTTTGTCTTTGTGTAGACGTCATTGAGAAACTAAGAAGACATAATAAAATCATCAATTGAGAATCAATTAAATAAAATTTATAATTACTTAGATGCCCCTAGTTGAAAACATCATCAGGACATAAAAGAATCATAATCAAACCATTATCAAACTATGTGTTTAAATAGTACTTGTTCATTCATATCACAAACACAGTAGAGATTCATCAATCAAAAAATTGTAATACAAGAAATATGGTGTTCCATGTCTGTATATTGGCAGGATAATCCATTCCTATTTGCTATCCAATATAGCCTTGTAGGAATTTTGTGAATGTAAATGTCATGTCTGATGTTTTGAAAAGATACCCCTATTTTGGAAAGTGACATTGTTTTGCATGTATCAAGAAACATTGTGTTCGTGAGGAAAACCATCCTAGAGAAACCTAGCAACTGAAATGGACTATGCCGGCAAAGATGCCCCCAGTGCAGAATGACTTATTCCTAAGATGTAAATGATAGACAAATCCCAAGCGAGGATAAGATAGTCATTTAGGAAAATGAAGTCAGCGTATGAGCACAAGAAAAATTATGAAGGCCTAGTATTAGTAGTGCAATGATAGATGGAGCACAAAACAAAAGTGACACCTGATTGCCAGGTTTTCACCACTTGGCAAGATTGTTTCTTTCTTTTTTTACTACCAAGATGTCTATTTTAGCAGGTGCTCATCAAGGCACCTTTCTCTTTTTCAATTTTTTTTCTATTTTTTCTTTTTTGAATGTTTTTGTAGTTATGAGGCACCTGTTTACTAGGTTTTCACCAAGGATACCCTTTTTGAAAGACCTTTTCCACTATTTTTGGATTTCTTCAGGATCAATTTTCTGAATGTTTTTGGTAGTTTGCAAGAACTATTTGTTGTACAGGCTCTGCTAGCCGAACATTAAGCGTAGAACCGCTTCAAATGTAGAGTGTTGATAGGATCTAGAAAAATGTCTCCCTTAGGTGTAGCTAACTGATAAGCCCCAGTCCCAAAAGTAGTAGTGATAACATAAGGTCCCAGCCAGTTAGGTTCAAACTTTCCTTTCTGCTCCTTGTTAGGTTGGTTCTTAGGATTCTCCTTGAGGATGAGATCTCCTGCTTCAAATTTGTGTGGATTTATCTTTTTGTTGTAACCTTTGGACATACATTCTTGATATACTTTGAGGTGATCAAAGACCTATTGTCTACGCTCATCTAGTAGGTCTAGAGAATTCACCCTATCTATGCGGTATTGCTCATCAGTAACCAGTCCTTGTAAAGATATCTGCAAAGATGGGATTTCAACCTCAATAGGTAGTACTGCCTCAGTGCCATAGACTAAAGCAAATGGCGTGGCTCTAGTAGGTGTTTGGATGCTTTTTATATAGGCCCATAGTGCCAGATTCAGTTGTAGGTGCCAGACTTGCTTACAGTTCTATGTAGAATCTTGAGAATATTCTTGTTTGATGCCTTAACCTGTCCATTACCTTGAGGATAATAGATTGAGGAGCAATGTTGAGTAATATGGAACTATTCACAAAGGTCGTCAATGTCTTGATTTCTAAATTGGCCCCCATTATCTATTACAATTGAAGAGGGTATCCCATATCTACAAATAATGTAGTTCTGAATGAACATAGCCACCTGTTTTCTAGTGGCTTTGATTAGTGGCATGGCTTCGACCCACTTCGTGAAATACTCAGTGGCCATAATGATAAACTTATGTCCATTTGAGGAGTTGGGATATATTTGTCCAACCAAGTCAAAGGCCCATTGCTAAAATGGCCAATGTGTTATGAAAGGTATAAGTTCTCTGGCAGGAGCATGGATAAGGTTTCCATGTGTCTGGCATTTAAGACATGCTTTTGAAAATTGAATAGCATCTTTCTCCATGGTAGACCAATAATAGCCTACTCTAAGCAATTTCTTAGCTAATTAAAAGTCATTTGAGTGTGTTCCACATACACCTTCCTGGACAACTTTTAATTATAGATCGAACTCTTTGAGTTCTAAACACTGAAGAAGTGTACCATCGAGATTGTGTCGATATAGATTGTTAGTTATGAGGACGTAACATGATGCTGTCCCAATCAGGGATCTTTTCTCATTTCTAGATAGATTGGTGGGAATGGTTTGGTCTGAAAGGTAAGCAATGATACTGGCATATCAAGATTGATCTGGGGTATTCAAGGTACATATTACCTGGTATTCAGGGTTAGCAAAGGCAGGATAGGATATTTCTTCCACCAAGAAGCCATAGAAAAATTGATGCTCCTCAAGTTGTAATATCGATGCCAAGGTAGCCATAGCATTTGCAACCTTGTTCTAAGATCTTGGTATCTGTTGGAAGGTGACAAAGATAAAGTATTTCTTCAGATCATCAACTAGTTGCTTATAGGGCATCAACTTTTCATCTTTTGTTTGATACTCCCCATTGACTTGTTTGATAATTAGTTGGGAGTCACCATACACGTGTAACTCTATGATCTTCCATTCCATAGCTAGCTTGAGGCCATTGACCAATGCTTCATATTTTGAGATATTGTTGGTGCATGAAAACATCAATTTGTAAGATTTAGGAATTTTGTATCCTTGTGGAGTTATGAAGAGGACCCCTGCTCAAGATCCTTGTTGAGTGAATGAACCATCAAAGTACATCCTCCATGGATGTTCAATGGGATGCATGATTGTTTCATTAGGGAGCTCAATTAGTAATGGTTCATCATCCTGGAGTGGTGAATCAACCAATTGATCTACAAGTACCTGTCCTTTGATAACTCTCCATTCCACATACTCAATGTCAAACTCACTAAGAATTAGGACCCATTTTTCCAAACGTCCTGTTAATGTTGTTCTACTCAAAAGATACTTTAGAGGATTGATCTTAGCAATGAGCTTCACTATATGAGAGATCATGTAGTGTCTCAAATTTTTTGATGCAAAGATGACTGCTAAGCATGCTTTTTCAATAATGCTATAATTGAGCTCATAAGTGACTAGTGTTCTACTAATGTAGTAGATAGCTTGTTCTTTCTTTGTTTCATCTTCTTGCACCAGTAACACTCCTAGGGATGTAGTTGTAGCTGAAATGTATAGGAGTAATGGTTTTCCATGAATAGGCACCATAAGAATAGGTGGAGTAGCCAGGTACCCCTTTAATTCTCTGAAGTTTTCCATAGTGTTCATCCAATTTAAAGGTAAACCCTTTATGTAGTAGCTTTGTAAAGGGTTGTGCCCTATCTGCAAGTTGGGACATGAATCTCCTGATGGACTGAAGTCTCCCTTGTAGCATCCTCATTTGACTGATGTTATGGGGAGGATCCATCTCTAGAATAGCCTTTACCTTTGCAGGATCTACCTCAATTCCCTTCGCTGATACAATGAATCCTAGGAGTTTCCCTGATTGGACCCCAAAGGCACATTTCTTCGGATTGAGCCTGAGTTGAAACTGTTCCATTTGATCTAATATCTTTCTAAGGTTAGCAATGTGAGTACCTCTTTCTTTAGATTTATCCAATGTGTCATCTACATAGTCCTCCATGTTCTTTTGCATCATGTCATGGAATATTGTTTTCATGGCTCTTTGATATGTTGTGCTGGCATTGTTTAAACCAAAAGGCATGAAATTCCAGCAAAAGGTGCCCCATGCGCATGCGAATGTGGTTTTCTCTTAATCCTCAGGGGTGATCTTGATTTTATTATAGCCCAAAAACCCATCCATTAATGAATACATCTAAAATCCTATTGTAAGATCTATGATCATGTCAATGTTTGGTAGAGGGAAGTCATCTTTCAGACATGCTTTGTTTAGGTCTCTTAATTCCATAAAGATCTTGATAGATTTATTAGCTTTAGAAATGGGGACCACATTGGAGATCCATGTTGCATAGGCAATGACTCGAATAAATCCAACTTTCAACAACTTTTCTAGTTTTGCTTTCACCAATAATGCAACATGAGGATGCATCTTTCTAAGTTTTTGTTTCACGGGCTTGATCCCAGGAGCTATAGATAAGTGGTGCATGATGAGATTAGGATATAGCCCTGGCATATCAGTGTAAGACCATGCAAATTTGATCTTCTTCTACTTCAGGAACTCTGTGAACTATACCTTCTCTTCTTTTGATAAAGATTGTGCCAAATGAACTATTTGAGGATTTTCAACAGTGCCCAAGTTTACTAGTTGTGTTGGTTCAATTAATACTGAAGATATTTCCTAAAAGTATTCAACGAAGATATCAAGAGTCTCATCCTTTGGCACCTCTAAGAGGTTTTCACCATTTGATACATCTTTTTTCTTTACTATTTTGGGATCTGATACTACCATAGAGTGGTTTTCACCATCAGTCTACTTTTTCTTTTTCTTTTTTAGTTTGTGACTAAGAAACCTGATATCCTCCTATGACATGTTCTTGCTCCTTGCATTGGTGGAAGAAGGGTAAGGTTCACAAGCATGGAGATAACAATCTAGGGTATGGTCATTGGAAAAGTTGAGGATAGGAGTAGGATCTATTTCAATCCAATCAATTAGGTCTGGAAGTACCAATGTTAGGGACTCAGATTATGGGAAGGACAACATTGTGTTAGCATCAAGACCATTAACTAACATGACAAGGTCTGTTAAGTTAATATCTTCAATATTTAGATCAATAAGAGTAAGATTGTCATTAAAAGGGTCATTGTTAGTCATATATGGATCAAATTCTACTGACTCATTAGTATAAGTCTCATCATCATCCCTCTATAAAAGGAGGCTTCTTGCTTGTAGCCTATGAAATTCTCTTAGACTTATGTATTCACCAATGTCTCCATCAATGATCGGGGGAATGAACTCTTCTTCTACTTTAGGAGGATCAGTATCATTGAGAGGAGTGTCAGATCATTTTCTAGGAGCTGCAGGAGTCATAAACATGTGAATTGTATCTATCCCAATTTCTTCAGAGGTAATAGATAGCCGATCCCACTCATAGTCATGAGATTCTATGACATCATAATTAGATCTATTTAAGTATTCAGCAATGGTTAGCTAATGTACTCAATTAGCTTCTTGTAGATCAAAGTGGGGTAGATCGAGGACATGTGAAATTGTGACCAATTTTCCCTAGCTAGGATGTAAATTTTGTGGCTGGGGTATCTCTTGAGTAATTGTTGCTATGGTGTCTCCTACCTCTTGAATGGGAGGTTGTGCTAGCAAAGGAATGTGAAGATCATGTGGTACCTCAACGCTAGGTACATAGAATTATCCTTGATAGTTGGGGTCTTGTGCACCAACATGTAACAATCTTTCATAGGACCATTGCTCTAGTTCATCTATTTCATCACTCCCTTTATCTGAGTGTGGACCCTCTATTGGAGTGGGTTTATCATTTTTAGTTTTAAAACCAAGTCCTATTTTATCTCTAGTGTTGTGGAACTCCATGCGTATAGGTTCAATGATCCCTCATCCTATGTCATTTAGAGGTCCCTTTCCTTTGTATCCCATTTGTGTGAGGAAATCATATCCCTTTCCATACTGTTTGGGGGATATCTTGACATGTTTGACCTCAGTCTCCACCGATTCCCCTTTGTAAAGCCAGTCTAGGACTACCTATTCTTCTATATTATTTGAAGAAGATATGGATGCCGTTACCATGTTAGTTGCCTTGTGTACTTCTGGCTCTTTGGATGTTGTAGGTGTGAATGTCAAAGAAGGTTTTCTGTAGGATCATGGTGATACCAAAAGGTCTGTCAATGAGGGAGTTAGGTCTAGCTTGTACTCTCCCATACCTGTGTCTTCAAGTTTCAAGGTTTTCCTAAAAATCTTCATAACCATGTCCTTGGTAGTTTCATGAGAAACTGTATCCATAGCTTATTTTTTGTGTGGGATCATGCTACCTGCTTTGATATTATTGCAAGTGTAGTTAGCATCTATAGGAATTGTCACTTTCACCCCATTATGTGGGAATTTTATGCATTGGTGATAAGTGGACAGTATAGCTTGCATTTCATGAATCCATGGTCTCCCTAGTAAGATATTGTAGGCCAATGGTAGATCCAAAACTTGACATATGACGTTCCTCTCAATAGGTCTGACTTTGATGGGCAGAGCAATAAGACCTCTGGAGGATCTGTCTTCCTCATCATAGGCTTTGATGGTTATCTTGTTTCTAGTGTCAATTGTTTTCTCTAAGAGACCTAGTCTCCTGATGAGATCCAATGTACGGATATTCAATCTGGCACCTCCATCTATCAACATGCATCTAACATAGGATTTATGAATAAGGAATTCAATATGAAGGGGTTGATTGTGTGGATGGGTCAATGACTTATCGTCCTCTTCAGAAAAGGAGAGGTAGTGTGGTGCTGAGATGTGATTGACCATCACTTGGAATTTGTCTATGTCAATATCTTTTGGAACATTAGCAGCATGTAGAGCCTGTTCTAGGATTTCCCTATGCACTGTGGATATCTTGAGCAACTTGAAAATGGAAATTTTGGCAGAGTTTCATTGTAATTGGTCTACCAAGTCATATTTTGCTCTGGGGATAGTGATCATGCATCTTGCCACTAGTTTAGGAATAGTTACAATAGGAACCTTTGATGTTAGTTTTTGGGGTCCTTTGATTGCAACCTGTGCTTGGCTCTATGTTATAGCATTTGAGTGAGATGAGGCACCTTTAATCATGATCATATTGATGGATTCAGTTTTAATATTGAGCATATTAATCACATTGTCACTTTTGGAATAGGTGTAGTTTACCTCATTACCCTTCCCTTTAGATTTTTCTCCTTGATTGTAATTAGGAAAGGGTTTGTTGAATGTTGTATGATCCTCATTGGTAGTATGTCCATCTAATTTGATCTTACCTCCTTCGATGAGGTCCTAGATGACATACTTAAGTTTGAGGCAATTATTAGTCTTGTGTCCCTTATTTTTATGGAAGATGCAATAGGAGTTATCATCCCACCACCTAGGTTTGACCATTGGTTCCCACGGTTTAGAATCGGGAATTGTAAGAACTTTGTTATCCACCAATGTTTTCAAAATAATCTCAAGAGTCTCCCCCAAAGGAGTGAACATTCTTTGGGGTTTTGAAGTCCATATTCGTTCCTTGATGTTATCATTGTTCACTTTGGAAATGGGAGGTGTTACCTTAGCCTCTTTGCTTGCTTGCATGCCATTGGTTAGATTTAATGCCTCGGGTTTAGCATTAATGTTAGAGGTGTCAACCACTCCATCATTAACAACATTATTTTTTTTCTTCCACCATTTAGGCTTGGAGTTGGAGTTGTTTCTTTTGTTTTCATTTTGAAGGGTGATTTCCCCTCTTTTGACCATGACTTCCTCAATACGGAGGGAATTTTTAATCATTCTATTGAAGCTAGGAGAGTCTTGCATTTGTAGAGCATAGCTTAATTCAGACACTAGATTATTAACAAAGATTTCCATCTTCTCCATTTTGGGAATGACCCTTGAATATTGTGCAAAAATATTCCTCCATCATTGTAGGAATTGTGTGAATGATTCTCCAGTTCATGGTTTGGTGTTACATAGGTCCATCATAGTTACACCATGTTGGATGTTGTAGGAGTAATGTTGAATGAACCTTTGTATTAACTCCTCAAATGTCTTGACCTTAGGGTTTAGTTTTGAGAACCACTCCATGGAATTACCTCCTAGACTTCCTGGAAATAGTTGCATGAGGTATGTGGGTTCGTGCATGTACTCGATGCTTAGAGCACAAAATTCTCATACATGATCGTGGGGGTCAGTTTCTCCTATGTATTTTTCATACTTTGGCCTTGCCATGTTGGGGGGGAATGGGACCATAGTGATACTCTTGTCAAAGGGAAATGGACAAATGGCGTCCAAAGAATATTTTGTTTTGGGTTTCTCTTTCTCCTATTTGAAATTTTTGAGCTTCGTTTGCATTAGATTGAGTTGTTTGGTGAGAATAGATATTGGGTTTCGTACCTCCTTCTCTTTGAGATTTTCTACATTATAATCCTTGGGTAACTTGAAACCTGAGGATGCTAGATGGAGGAAGTATTTTTCTTCATCATCAACAATTATTCATTCCAATAGCTTGTGGATCCGTTTACTTTGTTTGAGTTTTTCATATTCATCTTTAGGGGTCTTTCTTCCTCTTTCGTGCCTTCAGATTGTGCGTGTTTTCCATTATTATAACCCTCAAAATCGTTACTCCATTCGTTAGTGTTTCTATCCATTTGAGGGGAATCTAAATCAAGAAGGGAACTGCGAGAAGTTTCTCCTTGGAAGTGTGGTGTTTTAGGAGGCACGTTTGATCCTTTAGTTGTGTACTGGTTGCATCTTGTGTTAACCATGAAGTTTGTTTCTCAACTTTTTTAACATTCTACAATAGTGCAAGTAAGGATTTTAGATCGTTCAAGTGGGCGTGTCGAGGTAAAAGTAACTGTTTGTTGGTGGATGTAAATGATTCCAGTGTCAGAGGGTTATAATGCCCTGATAGTGAGCTAGGAACTAAGTTGTAAGTAGAAAGTGGGTAGACCACACGTATTGAATTGATTGTGAAAGACTGACTAAGCATGCAAGGTGGACGTTTTGAAGGTTTTTTGAAATATATCAGGGATACCAAAAGAGACAATAGGAACCAGCTAAAGAGAAAAAAGGGTATCCTAATCAACTGAGACTTCCTAAGAAAAACTCCTACAAATTCCCATTGTCCTGAATGTGAGCTCCCAGATACGAGCCTCTGATGGTACTAGATGTGATCCTAGAATCTACATGTGACTTCTTACTGACCAAATGCAATCCTAAATACCAAATGCGATCCTAAACACTGAATGCAAATTGGAAAATACAGGATCTGATCTTATGATGTCTTTGTTAGTTTTGGTCAATTCTAAAAAGTTTCTTTTTGAAGTGCGTTAAGGTGCTTATTTCCAGATTTCATCAAGAGGTGTTGTAATGTGTGAAAAATACTTGTACTCTAGGGTTTGAAATTTGTTGATTGTTTTGAGGATCTTTATCTTTTTAATGATCTTTTGAACATGTCAAACAGTTTTGCATTGTTAAGAGGGTGAAACAAACACTCATCTTTTCCTATTCTCTAGGTGGAGGATGAAAATCTTTGCTCATTGACTCAGGTACACACTCAAATGCTAATCAGAATATAGCCATCACCAAGCACGCAATGGCTCCAGTCATGATGTTGTATTAGTTGACTCCAAATGCAAGTGAGGGCACAATATGACGAGTGTCTTGGGGCAATTACTTTTTTCCTTGAACAAAGATTATCACCCTTTTGGGGATGAATCGTGAATTCTTTCAGTTGAAGTTGTTGTAGATTATTGGGCAATCCATTCGAAACTATCCCTCATAGAATTGCACAAGGCAAAATTCAGGTGTATAGCCCTATGAGTACCTGAATATATGTAGTCTCACAAGCAAGATTCAAGTGGCTCCACTCTACATATACCCAGATATGTTCAAGGAATGATGTCAAAATTCCAAGAACAAAACCAGTTCCGTCTTCCGAGGCTTTAGCCTATGAGGAAGAAACTATTTATAGTGAGTTGGAAGGGTTGGCGTAAAACCTATCCTCACTTGGGTCATTCCCAGGAGATTTTTTCCTTAATCAGCAGGCCCTCTACTGTTAAATGTATGTAACCAGGATTGGCGAGCTTTGGATGTCTGGATTTCTGATTCTTCCAAAGAAGAAGAGCATACTCTCCTAATCTAAGCCATTTTCTCCCAAAACACTCAAAGAAAACTTCATTCCTTCAAGCTATGTTTGAGCTTGATTTAGTTGTTCCTATTTTAAAGAAACCAGGATGCTTGAAAGGGAAAGTTTGCCTTGTTCAATTAACCACAATATTTAATGATTTGTTTTGTTCAATTTCTGATTCCAAAAGAAAATTATACGATTGAACTTGTTCTTTGAACCACAATATTTAGTGTTTTGTGTTGTTCATTTACTATTTCCAAATTTAGATGATGTGTTTTCTTGTTCATTTACCCCCAATTTCATCACAAATGATAAGACAATGTCCAAATTTATGATTTTCCTCAAGAGGAAAAGAGCATATTATCTGGTTGTTTTAGCAAGTGGAGAAATGGTCTGAAGTTTGGAAAGCAAGTACATAGAAGTCAAGATGGGGATTTGGCAACCTGCAAAACTGAGTTAGTATTTGTTTAGTTCAAATTCTACTAAAACCTCCAAAAACAACCTGCAAACACCGGTTAAGCTGCAAAACATCAAAAACACAACTTGTTGAAATGTTAAGGTCAGGAAAACGAGATGCAAAAACTTTTCAACTAGATGCGAGTGTAAAAGTTTACTGAATGTGATGGAGTATACGATATGTGAGCTTCTTTACTGAATGCAATCCCTTTCTGAATAGATGCGATCCAAAACTGAAAATGATCCAGGAAATCTTGGATGTGATCCTAGTTTTTTGTGGTATGATGGGGTATCCCGGATGTGATCCTGAATGACAAAAAATGATCCTGTGACTGAATCCTGAGCATGCAAATTGGCAAAAAAGTGTTAGAAAATGAGGCCAAGTCGAAAATTGGGCCCCACAGTGGGCGCTAGAAATGTGTGTGTCTATTTGGGTACCTGGTAAGAGAGACACAACACATCAATAAGTCATTGCATTAGTGTAAAAAAAGTTAGATAAACATACAAATCCCACTAATATCGACCTATTGCCTTCTAACTAGGAAGAGTATGATTAGTAACATAATAGCCCTCAGATTATGCTACAATCAGTGATATATACGACCTAGCATGAAGGATTTTAGTTTAAAAACAAGCTCTAAAAGATGAGAAAGCATGCATTCTAGCTCTAAGAGTGGAAATGAGAACAATCGAAAGCATGAAATAATAAGTGAAATATGATTCTAAGTTTAATCTAGTAGCATAACAATGCATTTACAATCTAAGGTGAAGGCTTAGTTGATCTCAAAAATGGCTTCTATTTATAGAAGAATGGGAGAGAGAGAGAGAGAGAGAGAGAGAGAGAGGGGAGACAAGGCTCATTAATGAGTTAAGGGGCTCATTAATGGAGGTGTAAGATCCATTAATGCCTTGGGAATTAATGAGGCATGGAGGAGACATAGGCTTAAGGCATCTTCATTAATGAGGCATTAATGAAAGCCTTAAAGAGGCATGGGGAGAGTATAAGAGGATGGCTTGAGAAGGTGGACCTTAAGAAAGTCAAGCTTGAGAAAATGGACTTTCTGAAGTGGGTTTATTTGCTAAACATTCCTTAATGGAATGTGACAACATTAGGAGGTGGGTTAGGGTAGAATTAGGATTAGGATTAGATTAGCAAGGGTGAATGGGTTGAGAAGGGTTAGAACCTAGGGTAGAAGTGGTTGAGATAGGTT
>MU223349.1:866671-887552 GCA_018584345.1 Thuja plicata | reverse complement strand
CATCTAAAAAAGAAAATGAAGATCTTAAACTAAAAGTTAATGGCATGCAAATACTTATCAAGAAACTGAAAAAAAAAAAAAAAAAAGAATTAATTAATTGTTCTTCAAATGATTTGGGAGAAGTAGTAAAAATTTTGAATGAATAAAATTCATCTTTTAAGGATCAGATTGAAGAATTGGGTGAAAATCTATGTAACAATCAAGACGCCTATGATGATCAAGTCAAAGTGAACAAGCAGTTAGATGAAGAACTGAGACAAGAAAACATGGAAATTTTTGAGCTAAGAAACAACAAAGATAAGATGGAATCTGAATTAATTGCAGAAAATAATCATATTGACAAGTTACACACAAGCAAGGATCTGATAGAATCACAGTTGTATGCTCAAAAGGTTAAAGGAGATACCAGTGGTATAGGATACAATGAAGCACAAATTCAGATTGATGCCATGCAAGAAAGAGTGAAAGAACCAAAGGACATCATAGATACTAAGGAGATTGGAAATCATACTAAAGACAATTTTGAACCACCTAAGGTTGAATTAAAGCTAGTTGACCGTACTTGTTATGTCTATAACAAGCATGGACATATTGCAAGGAATTGTAAAGAGGTAAGACCCTTCAATGGTCACTATTTTTCATGAAATAAATTTGGTCATAGAGATATGAATTGTAAAACAAGTCAAAAGAACAAGAATCAAAATAATCAAAGAAATCAGAATCAGCAAAAACAAATAATTTATCCTCAACAAAATGTTAGAAACCCTTAGAACATTAAATGTCATATATGTAATTACAACGAACATACAGCCAAGTAGTGCAGCATGATGAATAATAACATCAGACCTCCTAGCATTTTTCACTCATGTGGAAAAGATGGACACATCTTTAAGTATTGTATATCTAGAGCGCAGAGATAGGAAAGCCCTAAAAAGTCAGAAGATTAATTATGGGATGAGGTAGGAGAAATCAAATTTGTGAAATCTACAGAAGATAAGAGCAAGATCTGGGTTGAAGTAAAGAAAGATAATGAAGAGAATAATGTGGTAAATGCATCCTCAGTGGATGCACCTATAACCACCTAAATTTGGTCTGTTCCAACTATAGACCCTATTTTCCCTAAGTGTGATCATACCCCCAATTATGTCCAAATGACCCTGTTACTACTTGGCATAATTCCTTTGAATCAGATTTAAGCTCCTAATTGATCTAATCACTTTAGTCAATCCAATCAAATCAATTCAATTCAATCAATTCTAAGCATACCTGGCTAAGGTAATTAATTTAAAGGGAATTAAATTAAATCCTATTTATACCTCATCACTTGCAAAATCAATCCCCTAGCCTAAATTGATTCGATTTAGCTATAGACCTAATTAATTGTTACAAAGAAATCAAAAGCTTGGATGATTAATTAAATCCCTATTATTAAATGAGTATGTTATTACAAAAATTCATTTTATTAATATTCCTTCAAACCTAACCAATCTCAAAAATCCAACCATAAGTTCAAACTCATCCCAACCCCTTCTCACATGCTAATTCTTCTTAATTAGCTAATTAGCCCTAATTAGCTAATCCCCCCTCCACTCATTCTCTCTCCTATCTTCTCTATCTTCTTGATCACATCCCTTAAACCCTAATCCTAATCCTAAGCTACCCTTAATCTTGTCACATTCCATTAAGGAATGATTAACAACTTCACCCACTTGAGAAAGTCAAGGAATCTCAAGATTCCTTTCCTGAAGTTCACATTGTCAGGATTGACTCTAAACCCTCACCCATGCTTCTTAAACCCTCACCCATACCTCATTAATGCTTTCATAAATGAAGCATTAATGGCTCTTACATATTCATTCTACCCATACCTCATTAATGAGTCTTACATCCTCATTAATGGTAGCCCTTCTAGAGTCTTCTCCCCTTCCTCTATTTCTCTATAAATAGGATGGATTTTGAGCTCAAATGGCCCTGAATTGGAAGTCTTTTAATGTTTTGTTATAATGCTCCTAATTTTGAAGAGTTGATAGCATCCTTATGCTGCCCATATTTTGGAGAATTGAAGAAGCAATCTCATATTGCTCATGTTTTAGGACTTTCATATTGCTTTCTAGCTTAAATATTTGTTATATTGTTGTAATATCCATTTCTAGAGCTAGCATGCATGTTTTTGAATCATTTAGATTACTTTTCATTTGAATCTTCCATTCTTAGGTTGTATTTGTCACTAAAATATGCATAATCTGAGGGCTATTATGTCATTTTTCATACTCCTCCTAGATAGGAAGCAATAGATCAACTTTAGTGATTGCTATGTTTGCTAACCCCTTGCTTTCACTAATGCAATGATTTATTGAAGTGTTGTGTCTCTTAACAGGTAAAAAAATCACACACACATCTTTGGTGCCCACCATGGGGCAAGATAGCTTGAAATTTTATCAAATTTTGCTCTCTGCCCTTAACATTTTCAAAATTTGCAAGCAGTTTAACATTTTTGGGAGCAACTTATCATTTTGGGTCATTCTTTTATCATTTTTTGGAGCAAATTATCATCTCTGGAAAATCTTTTATCATTTTTGGGAGCAACTTATCATTTTCAAGAGTTTTAATATCGTCTGCCGTTGCACTTCTGGAAGGTAAAAATTGACCTTAAAATCATTTCTAGTAATCATTTTCACATTTTTGTATGAAATATTGTTTAGCATAAAAGGGATATCATCCTGGGTTTTTTTTATCATTTGGGGTCAATCTTTTAGCATTTTCAGGGTTTATCATTTTGGGTCTCTAAAATATCGTCTGTCATCCAAGGGGTAGAAATACAAGGTTCTAACATTTGCAAATTTGATTTCTAACTTGCTAACATGGTTGTTTTCATGATTTTTATCCTATTCTTAGCCTAACTTATGTTTGCAGATTGCTGGTAGAGCTAAGAAAGAAAAAAGAAGATACTAACTTGTGGTTTTATAGGTTTCTAATCCATTATCTTGATTTATATTCTTTTCTTATGCTTTCAAAACTAGCAACATTTCCTAATCATATACTAAATTGATCAGAGGAATATGCTCTTTTCCTTTTTAAAGGAAAATCAGAAACTCACGTGTCAATTTATTGTTTGAAAGGAATTTGGAGTAATTGAACAAAGCAAACCTCATTGTTTAAATTTGGGATCAGTAAATGAACAACACAAATTATTAAAATCTTGTGGATTAAAGAACAAGTTCAACTATATAATTCATTTTTGGGACACATAAATTGAACAAGAAACTCATCTAAAACTGTGGTCAATTGAACAAGGCAAAATTTCTTTTTCAAGCAATCTTGTTTTTCTTAAAATGGTAACACTTTAAATCGAGCTCAACATAGCTTGAAGGAATGAACTTTGCTTTATGTGTTTTGGGAGAAAATGATTTATATTAGGAGAGTATGCTATTCTTCTTTGGAAGTATCAGAAATCCAGACATCCAAAGCTCGCCAATCCTTGGTACTCATATTTAAATAGTAGATAGCCTGCCGGTTGAGGAAAAAATCTCCCGGGAATGACCCAAGTAAGGACAGGTTTTATGCCAACCCTTCCAACTCACTATAAATAATTGCTTCCTCATAGGCTAAAGCCTCGGAAGATGGAACTAGTTTTGTTCTTGGAATTTTGACATCATTCCTTGAACATGCTTGGGTGTATGTAGAGCAGAGCTGCTTGAATCTTTCTTGCAAGACTACATACATTCAGGTACTCATAGAGCTATAAGCATAAATTTTGCCTTTTGCAATTCTACGGGGGACAGTTTTGAATGGATTGCCCAATAATCTACAACAACTTCAACTGAAAGAATTCCTGATTCATCCCCGAAAGGGTGATAATCTTTGTGCAAGGAAAAAAGTAATTTCCCCAAGACACTCATCATATTGTGCCCTCACTTGCATTTGGAGTCAGCTAATACAACATCATGACTAGAGCCATTGCGTGCTTGGTGATGGTTGTATTCTAATTAGCATTTGAGTGTGTACTTGAGTCAACGAGAAAATATTTTCATCCTCCACCTAGCAAATAGGAAAAAAATGTGTGTCTATTTCACCCTCTTAACAATGCAACAATGCATAATTTGACTGAAAATCATTAAAAAGATAAAATCTTCAAACAAGAAACAAAATTAAAACCTTGGTCTACATGTGTTTTTCCATCATTGAAAAAAAAAACTCAAAAATGCGATCTTCAAACTTCACGCACTTCCAAAACAAAACTGACAACATTGGAACAGTGGGAACTTGCATCATTGCCTCTCAGAGGAAGATAGTTTATTTTGGATCCCCTTTTGACTCTTTAGTCTATCCTTATTGCTTCTTTTGGTCTCACTGTGGCTATATTGAAAAAAAATTTAGACATCTACCTTGCATGTCCCGTTGAACTCTTGTAATCTATCTCAATATGTGTGGTCTACCGACTTTTTAAAACAACTTGGTTCCTAGCTCACTATTAGGGCATTCTAACCCTCTGACGCTGGAATCATTTACATCCACCAACAATAAATGGTTACTTCTACCTAGACACGCTCACTTGAATGATTTGAGACTCTACCTGACACTATTGGGAAATGTTGACAAAAGTTGAGACATAACCACATGGTTAACACAAGACGCAACAAGTACACATCTAAAGGATCAAAAATACCTCCTAAATCAACACGCTTTCTAGGAGAAACATCTCATAGTTCCCTACTTAATCTAGACTCTCCAGTGATGGAGAGCGACACTCACAGATGGAGTGAGGCTTTTGAGGACTATGACAATGGAAAACACCAAAAGTCCAAAGATACTGATGAAGAAGAAGAACCCAAGTTCAAACATCCTTTATTTGAATCTAGAAGTGAGGATGAAATCACTAAAGAAGAATATGAAAAACTCAAACAAAGTAAGAGGTTCCACCAGATAATGGAAAGGATGATTGATGAGGATAAAGAAAATACTTCCTTCATTTAGCTTCTATAGGCGTCAAATTGCCTAAGGATTATGATGTGGAAAAATTCAAAGAAAAGGAGGTACCAAATCCTATATCCATTCTCACCAAACAACTCAATTTGATGCAAATGGAGCTCACAAACCTCAAATAGGAGAAAGAGAAGCCCAAAACACAATACTCTTTGGACACCATTTGTCCATTTCCTTTTGACAAGAGTATCACTATGATCCCATTTCCTCCTAACGCGGCAAGACCAAATTACAACAAGTACATAGGAGAAACTGACCCACATGACCATGTGAGAGAATTTTGTGCTCTTAACATAGAATACATGCACAAACTTGCATGCCTCATGCGACTATTTTTAGTAAGTCTAGGAGGTAATGCCATGGAGTGGTTCTCAAAACTGAACCCCAAGGTCAAGACATTCAAGGATTTGATCCAACAATTCATCCAACATTACTCCTACAACATCCAACATGATGTAACTATGATGGACCTATGTAATACCAAACAACGAACTAGAGAATCATTTACACACTTCCTACAAAGATGGAGGAAGATTTTTACATGATATTCAAGGGCCATTCCCAAAACAGAGAAGATGGAAATATTCGTTAATAATCTAGTACCTAAATTGAACTATGCATTGCAAATGCAAGACTCTCCAAGCTTTGACAGAATGATTAAAAATACCCTTTGTATTGAGGAAGTCATGGTCAAAAGAGGGGAGATCACTCTTCAAGGTGAAAATAAATCAAACAACTCCAAATCTAAGCCTAAATGGTGGAAACAAAACAAAAATGTTGTTAGTGACAGAGTGGTTGATGCCTCTAACATTTATACTAAACCTGAGGTATTCAATCTAACCAATAGTATGCAAGATAGCAAGGATGCTAAGGTAACAAATCCCATACCCAAGACAAACAATGATAATGACAAGGGACGATGATGGAAATCAAAACCTCATAGAAAATTCAATCATTTGGGAGAGCCTCTTGAGACCATTTTGAAAATACTATTGGATAACAAAGTCCTCACAATCCCAGATTTCAAACCGTGGGAACCAATGGTCAAACCCAGGTGGTGGGATGATAATCCCTATTGTGTCTTCCATAAAAACAAGGGTCACAAGACTAATAATTACCTCAAGCTTAAACATGTCATCCAAGACCTCATTGAAGGATGTAAGATCAAAGTAGATGGATACACTACCAATGAGGATCATACAGCATTCAACAAGCCCTTTCCTAATTACGATCAAAGAGAAACATCTAAAGGGAAGAGTAATGAGATAAACTACACCTATTCCAAAAATGACAATGTGATCAATATGCTTGACATCAAAACCAAATCCATCAATGTGGTCACAATCAAAGGTGTCTCATGCCACTCGAATGCTATAACATGGAGCCAAGCATAGGTTACAATCAAAGGACCTCCAAAACTGACATCAACATCCAAGGTTCCTATTGTAACTATTCCTAAACCAGCAGCAAAACATGTGGTTACTATTCCTAGAGAAAAATATGACTTGGTAGACCAATTGCAATGAACCTCTGCCAAAATTTCCATTTTTGAGTTTCTCAAGATATCCACCGTGCATAGGGAAATCTTAGAACAAGCTTTACATGCTGCTAATGTTCCAAAAGATATCGATATAAACAAGTTTCAAGCGATGGTCAATCACATCTCAGTGCCACACTACCTCTCCTTTTCTGAAGAGGATGACAAGTCATTGACACATCTACATAATCAACCCCTCCATATTGAATTCCTTATTCATAAATCCCATGTTAGATGCATGTTGATAGATGGAGGCGTAGGATTGAATATCTATACACTAGATCTAATCAGGAGACTAGGTCTCTTAGAACAAATAATTGACTCTAGAAGAAAGATAACCATCAAAGCTTATGATGAGGAAAAAAGATGCTCTAGAGGTCTTATTGTTCTACCAATCAGAGTCAGACTGATTGAGAGGAACATCATATGTCAGGTTCTAGATCTACCATTGGCATACAATATCCTACTAGGGAGACCATGGATTCATGAGATGAAAGTTGTACCATCCACTTACCATCAATGCATAAAATTCCCACATAATGGTGTAGAAGTGATGATTCATGCAGACACTAACTACACTTGAAAAAATATCAAAGTAGGTAGCATGATCCCGCATAACAAGGAGGCTATGGATGTAGTGGCTCCTGAAACCACTAAAGACATGGTTATGAAGAGTTTTAGCAAAACCTTGAAACTTGAAGAAACAGGTATGGGAGAGTACAAGCTGGACCTAACTCCCTCACTGACAGAACTTCCAGTGTCACCAAGATCCTATGGAAAACCTTCATCAACATTCACACCTAAAGAATCCAAAGAGCCAAAAGTGCACAAAGAAATTGGCATGGTAAAGGCATCCACATCTTCTTCAAATAACATAGAAGAACAGGCAGTCTTAGACTGGCTTTACAAAGGAGAACCGATGGAATCTAAGGTCAAACATTTAAAGATATCCCTAGAAAAGTATGGAAAGGGATATGATTTCCTCACACAAATGAGCTACAAAGGAAAGAGACCTCTAAATGACACAGGATGAGGGCTTATTGAACCTATACCCATGGAGTTCCAAAATACCAAAGATAAAATAGGATTGGGTTTTAATACTAAAACTGATAAACCCGCTTCAAAAGAGAGTCCACACTCTGATAAAGGGAGTGATGAAACAGATGAACTAGAGCATTGGTCCTATGAAAGATTGTTACATGTTGGCACACAGGACCCCAACTACCAAGGAGAGCACTACGTACCCAGATTTGAGGTACCACAAGATCTTCACACCCCTTTGCTAGCACAACCTCCCATTCAAGAGGTAGGAGACACCATAGCAATAATTACTCAAGAGACACCTCGGCCATAGAATTTACATCCTAACTAGGGGAAATTGGTCACAATTTCACATGTCCTTGATCTACCCCACTTTGATCTACAAGTAGCTAACTGGGTACATTAGATAACCATTGCTGAAAACTTAAATAGATCTGATGATGATGCAACAGACTCTCATGACTATGAATGGGATCGGCTATCTATCACCTATGAAGATATTGGAATAGATACAATTCACATGTTTGTGGCTCCCTCAGCTCCTAGTAAATGATCTAACACTCCTCTCAATGATACTAATCCTCCTAAAGTAGAAGAAGAGTTCCTTCCCCTGATCATTGATGGAGACACTGGTGAGTACATAAGTCTAGAAGAATTTCATAGGCTACAAGCAAGAAGTCTCCTTTTACAGAGAGATGATGATGAGATCTCTACTAATGAGTCGCTAGATTTTGATCCGCATATGACTAAAAATGACCCTTTTAATGATGATCTCACTCTTATTGATCTAAATATCAAAGAAATTAACTTAACAAATCATGTCATGTTGGTTAATGGTCTTGATGCTAACACAATGTTGTCCTTCCCAGAATCTGACTCCCTAACATTGGTACTTCCCAACCTAATTGATTGGACTGAAACAAATCCTACTCCTATCCTCAACTTTTCTAATGACCACTCCCTAGCTTGTTATCTCAATGCTTGTGAACCTTACCCTTCTTCCACCAAAGCAAGGAGCAATAACATGTCACAAGAGGATATTAGGTTTCTTAGTCAGAAATTGAAAAATAAAAAGAAAAAGTGGACTGGTGGTGAAAACCACTTTGTGGCAGTATCAGATCTCAAAATAGTAAAGAAAAGAGATGTATCCAATGGAAAAAACCTATCAAAGGTGCCAAAGGATGAGACTCTTGATATCCTCCCTAAACACTTTCAGGAAAGGTTTTCAGTACTAATTGAACCAACATAGCTAGTAAATTTGGGCACTATTGAAAATCCTCAAATAGTACACCTTGCACAATCCTTATCAGAAGAGGAGAAGACACATTTCATAGAGTTCCTGAAGGAGAAAAATATTAACTTTTCATGGTCTTATATGGATATGCTAGGGTTAGATCCTAATCTAATCATGCACCACTTGTCTATAGCTCCCAGGATCAAGCCCGTGAAGCAAAAACTTAGAAAGATGCATCCTCATGTTGCATTGTTGGTAAAAGTAGAGCTAGAAAATTTGTTAAAAGTAGGATTTATCAGAGTCATTGCATATGTAGGATGGATCTCTAATGTGGTCCTAGTGTCTAAATCTGATAAATCTATTAGGATCTATACGGACTTCAGAGACCTGAACAAAACATGTCCAAAAGATGACTTTCCTCTACCAAACATAGACATGATCATAGACCTCACAGCAGGTTACCAAATGTATTCATTAATGGATGGATTCTTAGGCTATAATCAAATCAAGATCACCCCTAAGGATCAAGAGAAAACTGCATTTACATGCGCATGGGGCACCTTTTGCTGGAACGTCATTCCATTTGAGCTAAAGAATGTCGGTGCAACATATCAAAGAGCCATGACAACAATATTCCATGACATGATGCACAAGAACATGGAGGACTATGTAGATGACACATTGGCTAAATCCAAAGAAAGAGGTACTCACATTGCTGACCTAAGAAAGATATTAGATCGAATGGAGTAGTTTCAACTCAGGCTCAACCCAAAGAAATGTGCCTTTGGGGTCCAATCAGGGAAGCTCCTAGGATTCATTGTTTCAGCAAAAGGAATTGAGGTAGACCTCGCTAAAGTTAAAGCTATACTAGAAATGGCTCCTCCATGTAACATCAGTCCAATGAGAATGCTATAAGGGAGACTTTAGTCCATCAGAAGATTCATGTCCCAACTTGTAGATATGGCCCAACCCTTTACTAAGTTACTAAACAAAGGGGTTACCTTCAAAAGGGATGAATACTATGGAGTGAACTTCTGAGAATTGAAGGGATACCTGGCTACTCCACATATTCTTATGGTGCCTATTCATGGAAAGCCCCTACTCCTATACATTTTAGCTATAGCTACATGCCTAGGAGTATTACTGGCACAAGAGGATGAAATCAAGAAAGAAAGAGCTATCTACTACATTAGTAGAACACTGGTCACTTATGAGCTCAATTATAGCATTGTTGAAAAAGTATGCTTAGCAGTCATCTTCACATCACAAAAATTGAGGCACTATATGCTCTCTCATATAGTGAAGCTCATTGCTAAGATAGATCCTCTAGAATATCTCCTAAGCATAACAGCATTAATAGGACATTTGGCAAAATGGGTCCTGATTCTAAGTGAATTTGACATTGATTATGTAGAATGAAGAGCTATCAAAGGACAGGTCCTTGCAGATCAATTGGCTAATTCACCACTCCAGGATGATGAACCTTTACTCATTGAATTCCTTGATGAAAAAATCGTGCATCTAACTAAATACCCATGGAAGATGTACTTTAACGGTTCATTCACTCAATAAGGATCTGGAGCAGGGGTCCTATTCATAACCCCTCAAGGTTACAAAATTCCCAAATCTTACAAATTGATGTTTCCATGCACCAATAATATTTCAGAATATCAAGCATTGGTAAATAGCCTTAGCTAGCTATAGAGTGGAATATCATAGAGTTACACGTGTATGGTGACTCCCAACTAATTATTAATCAAGTCAATGGGGAATATCAAATGAAGGATGAAAATTTGGTGCCCTACAAGCAACTAGTTGATGACCTGAAGAAATACTTTGTCTTTGTCACCTTCCAGTAGATACCAAGATCAGAGAATAAAGTTGTAGATGCTATGGATACCTTGGCATCCATGTTGCAACTAGAAGAACATCAATTCCACTATGACTTCTTGGTGGAAGAACTATCCTATCCTACCTTTGATACCCCTGAATACCAGGTAATATGTGCTTTGAATACTCCAGACCAATCTCGGTATGCCAATATCATTGCTTACCTTTCTAACCAAACTATCCCTAATAATCTATCCAGAAATGAGAAAGGATCCCTTATTAGGATAGCATCACATTATGTCCTCATAACTAACAACCTATATTGATGCAGTCTTGACGGTACACTTCTTCAGTGTTTAGAACTCAAAGAGTCTGATCTAGCATTAAAATAAGTCCACGAAGGTGTATGTGGATCACACTCGAACGAATTTTCATTAGTAAAGAAACTGCTCAAAGTAGGCTATTATTGGCCTACCATGGAAAAAGATGCTATTCAATTCTCAAAAGCATGTCATAAATGCCAGACACATGAAAATCTTATCCATGCTCCTGCCAAAGAGCTTATACCTTTCATAACACATTGGCCATTTCAGCAATGGGCCTTTGACTTGGTTGGACAAATATATCCCAACTCCTCAAATGGACACAAGTTCATCATTACAACCACTGAGTATTTCACAAAGTTGGTCAAGACCGTGCTGCTAATCAAAGCCACTAGAAAATAGGTAGTTATGTTCATTATGAACTACATTATTTGCAGATATGGGATACCCTCTTCAATTGTAATAGACAATGGGGGCCAATTTAAAAATCAAGACATTGATGACCTATGTGAACAATTCTATATCACTCAACATTGCTCCTCAATCTATTATCCTCAAGGTAATGGATAGGCTGAGGCATCCAACAAAAATATTCTCAAGATCTTACACCGAAATATAAGCAATTTGGTAGAGACTGGCATCTACAACTAAATCTGGCACTATGGGCCTATAGAAAAAGCATAAGAACACCAACTGGAGCCACGCCATTTTCTTTAGTCTATGGCGCTAAAGTAGTATTACCTATTGAGGTTGAGATTCCATCTTCACAAATATCTTTACAAGGTCTTGTTACTGATGAGTAGTACCGCATAGATAGGGTGAATTCTCTGGACCTACTAGATGAGCATAGACAACAAGTGTTTGATCACCTCAAATTATATCAAGCATGTATGTCCAAAGGTTACAAGAAAAAGGTTAAACAACACAAATTTGAAGTAGGAGATCTCATCCTCAAGGAGAATCCTAAGAACCAGCATAACAGGGAACATAAAGGAAAATTTGAACCTAATTGGTTGGGACCTTATCTTATCACTGCTACTTTTGGGACTGGAGCTTATCAACTGGCTACACTTGAGGGATATTTTCTTCTAGATCCTATCAACACTCCACATTTGAAGTGGTTCTACACTTGATGTTCGGCTAGCAGAGCCTGTACAGCAAAAAATTCTTGCAAAATACCAAAAACATTCAAAAAATTGATCCTGAAGAAATCCAAAAATAGTAGAAAATATCCTACAAAAAAGGTATCCTTGGTGAAAACCTGGTAAACAGGCACCTTGATACTCCAAAAACATTCAAAATAGCAAAAATAGAAAAAAAATTTAAAAAGAGAAAAGTGCCTTGATGAGCACTTGGTAAAACAGGCATCTTGGTAGCAAAAAGAAAGAAAATAATCTTGCCAAGTGGTGAAAACCTAGCAATCAGGTGTCACTTGTGTTTTGTGCTCCATCTATCAATGCACTACCGATACTAGGCCTTCATAATTTTTCCTTTGTTCGTACGCTGACTTCATTTTCCTACATGACTATCTTATCCTCACTTGGGATTTGTCTACATTTACATCTTAGGAATAAGTCATTCTGCACTAGGGGCATCTTTACTGGCATAGTAGGTTGCGGTTGCAAGGTTTCTCTAGGATGGTTTGCTTCACAGACACAATGTTTCTTGATACATGTGACACAATGTCACTTTTCAAAACAAGGGTGTCTTTTCCAAACATCACATATCCATACATGACATTTATAGTGTTCCTACAAGGCTATATTGGATCGCAAACATGAAAAAATTATCCTATCAATGCACAGACATGGAACACCATATTGCCTATATTCCAATTTTTTTATTGATGAATCTTTACTTTGTTTGACAAATGAATGAACAAGTGCTACTTAAACACATATTTTGATAATGGTTTGATTATGATTCTTTCATGTCCTGGTGATGTATTCAACTAAGGGCATTTAAGTAATTATAAATTTTATTTGATTGATTCACAATTGATGATTTGTTATGTCTTCTTCGTTAATCAATGACGTATGTGCAAAGACAAAGAGTCACAAGGATAGGGGCATAATGTTTTCTTAATTTTCTGTGTATGGTGATTGTTCCAAATGATCCTATAAATTTCACCTAACTTGGATGTTTATGGTAAGAGCTGCCACTATGGGTGGATAGCCACATATATCTCAATCTTTGTTATGTGTAAACTACTGTGAGGTTGAAACATTTTCCTTGTCTATTTTCTGATCCAGATCCTTACTAAGGTATAAAAAGCATAATGTACCCAAGGATATGAATTTTCAAAGTCATTACAGGTCCAATATCTTTCCTTACATAGAATCTATTATATTAAAAGGAAGGTGACTATTTTGTTGTCATGGCTTCTATGCCTTGATGCCTGAGTCTATTTCTGACATTCCAATAAAACATATTATTCATAATTTCATAATATCAGTGGGTATTAGTGATTTTTGTACTATCTGATGGTATTCATTCCAAAAGTGCCCAATGATGATAAAAAGCTATACATTTGCATATCAGTGACAATGTCCTAAGACTCTGCATATAGCTGCATTTAGAGATTGCATGATGCATTTTGAATGAACAACATAAGGATTTTAGCTCAAACTCCTTTCTATTTTTAATTCATCTGAAATCCAAGATATTTACATGCTTCCCAAAATCTTTGATCTATTAGGAACAAAATCAAACTCCTATTTTTAAATTTGATTAACTTGGTACTCGTGTGTTTACTCTTAAACACACCCCTATTTCTTCACTTCTTCTAAATCCACTCTTGCTTATTCTACCCATTCCTTGCAAGTGACACATCATTTCAAATAGAGGGATTTTATTCTTTTTCATTTTGTTTCCAAGGGGGTATGATCACACTATCATCAATTAAATTTTTTCTCAAAATAGCATTAAAATGACTTCATTATCAAACAAACTAGGGGCATGACAGTTTCCTTGACTAAGTTGGAACTACTAGATAGAAAGCTTTGGTTCTCATAAGCTGGATATCTTCTGTTTCCCTCATTTTAAAAGATTCTTATTAAGCTCATGGTAGCTTCATATTGACTTTTGGATGACAACCAAGTTCAGAATCAGTATTATCAATCTTTGGACGACAACCAAGTTCAGAATTGGTATCTTTAAGATCTTTTATTGATCTTTGGATGACAACCAAGTTTGAAATCAATACTATTAGTTTTGTTCAATCAAGTGAGAGACTGATCTCATCAATATTTCATTTGACAACCAAGAACGGAATTCTCAATATTTCTGAAGTCAAAAATCAAGGACTTTCTTTGAATCAATGCGCTGCTCGCACATCAATTAAAAGAGGGGCAAATGTAACCACCTGAATTTGGTCTGTTCCAACTATAGACCCTAGTTTCCCTAAGTGTGATCATACCCCCAATTATGTCCAAATGACCCTTTTACTGCTTGGCATAATTCCTTCGAATTAGATTTAAGCTCCTAAGTGATCTAATCACTAATTTACATTAATCACTTTATCCAATCCAATCATATCAATTTAGTTCAATAAATTCTAATCATACCTGGCTAAGGTAATCAATTTAAAGGGAATTAAATTAAATCCTATTTATACCTCATCACTTGCAAAATCAATCCCCTAGCCTAAATTGATTCAATTTGGCTATAGTCCTAATTAATTGTTACAAAGAAATCAAAAGCTTGGATGATTAATTAAATCCCTATTATTAAATGAGTATGTTATTACAACAATTTATTTTATTAATATTCCTTCAAACCTAACCAATCTCAAAAATCCAACCATAAGTTTAAACTCATCCCAACCGCTTCTCACATGCTAATTCTTCTTATTTAGCTAATTAACCCTAATTAGCTAATCCCCCCTCCACTCATTCTCTCTCCTATCTTCTCTATCTTCTTGATCACATCCCTTAACCCCTAATCCTAATCCTAAGCTACTCTTAATGTCATCACATTCCATTAAGGAATGATTAACAACTTCACCCACTTGAGAAAGTCAAGGAATCTCAATATTCCTTTCCTCAAGTCCACATTGTCAGGCTTGACTCTAAACCCTCACCCATGCTTCTTAAACCCTCACCCATACCTCATTAATGCTTTCATAAATGAAGCATTAATGGCACTTACATATTCCTTCCACCCATACCTCATTAATGAGTCTTACATCCTCATTAATGGTAGCCCTTCTAGAGTCTTCTCCCCTTCCTCCATTTCTCCTATAAATAGGATGGATTTTGAGCTCAAATGGCCCTGAATTTGAAGTCTTTTAATGTATTGTTATAATGCTCCTAATTTTGAAGATTTGATAGCATCCTTATGTTGCCCATATTTTGGATAATTGAAGAAGCAATTTCATATTGCTCATGTTTTAGGACTTTCATAGTGCTTTCTAGCTTAAATCTTTGTTATATTGTTGTAATCTCCATTTCTAGATCTAGCATGCATGTTTTTGAATCATTTAGATTACTTTTCATTTGAATCTTCCATTCTTAGGTTGTATTTGTCACTAAAATATGCATAATCTGAAGGCTATTATGTCATTTTTCATACTCCTCCTAGATAGGAAGCAATAGATCGACTTTAGTGATTGTTGTGTTTGCTAACCCCTTGCTTTCACTTATGCAATGATTTATTGAAGTTTTGTGTCTCTTAACAAGTACAAAAATCACACACACATCTCTATTAGTGATTCATGTGGGCACTAGAGATGTGTGTGTGATTTTTGTACCTGTTAAGAGATGCAACACTTCAATAAATCATTGCATTAGTGAAAGCAAGGGGTTAGCAAACATAGCAATCACTAAAGTTGATCTATTGCTTCCTATCTAGGAGGAGTATGAAATATGATATAATAGCCCTTAGATTATGCATATTTTAGTGACAAATACAACCTAAGAATGGAAGATTCAAATGAAAATTAATCTAAATGATTCAAAAACAAGCATGTTAGCTCTAGAAATGGAGATTACAACAATATAGCAAAGATTTAAGCTACAAGCACTATGAAAGTCCTAAAACATGAGCAATATGAGATTTATTCTTCAATTCTCCAAAATATGGGCAGCATAAGGATGCTATCAACTCTTCAAAATTAGGATAATTATAACAATACATTAAAAGACTTCAAATTCAGGGCCATTTGAGCTCAAAATCCATCTTATTTATAGGAGAAATGGAGGAAGGGGAGAAGACTCTAGAAGGGCTGCCATTAATGAGGATGTAAGACTCAGTAATGAGGTATTGGTGGAAGGAATATGTAAGAGTCATTAATGCTTCATTTATGAAAGTATTAATGAGGTATGGGTGAGGGTTTAGATTCAAGCCTGACAATGTGGACTTGAGGAAAGGAATCTTGAGATTCCTTGACTTTCTCAAGTGGGTGGAGTTGTTAATCATTCCTTAATGGAATGTGACAACATTACTTGGGTAGATTAGGATTAGGATTAGTGGTTAAGGGATGTGATCAAGAAGATAGAGAAGATAGGAGATAGAATGAGTGGAAGGGGGATTAGCTAATTAGGGTTAATTAGCTAATTAAGAAGAATTAGCATGTGAGAAGGGGTTGGGATGAGTTTAAACTCATGGTTGGGTATTTGAGATTGGTTAGGTTTGAAGGAATATTAATAAAATGAATTGTTGTAATAACATATTCACCTAATAATAGGGATTTAATTAATCATTTAAGCTTTTGATTGCTTTGTAATAATTAATTAGGACTATAGCTAAATTGAATCAATTTAGGCTAGGAGATTGAGTTTGCAAGTGATGGGGTATAAATAGGATTTCTTTTAATTTCCTTTAAATTAATTACCTTAGCCAGGTATGATTAGAATTGATTGAATTGAATTGATTTGATTGGATTGGCTAAAGTGATTAATGTAAATTGGTGATTAGATTACTTAGGATATTAAATCTGATTCAAAGGAATTATGCCAAGCAGTAACAGGGTCATTTCAACATAATTGGTGGTATGATCATACTTAGGGAAACTAGGGTCTATAGTTGCAACAAACCAAATTTAGGTGGTTACAACACCTTCTACTTTTGAATAGTTGACCCTCATGGTCTTAGGGGGAGCTATTCTAGCTCTAAACCCCTACGTGGCTGCTATACTCACCATCTGAGTATACACCTTGGATTACAATTGTTTGGTGACATTATGGTGTTGTATCAAAGAGAACATGATCTAAATTTTTGTCAAGAATAAGAATGGAAGTTACAGTTGCTTCCTGTGTCTATGCGGCAAGTATTAATGGCATAAATCTACTTGGCAATCACCAAGTCCTCACTTGTGGTCAGAATTAATGATTGGAGATCATAGAAGCCCTAACAGTTGTATTATTAATGCATTACAGTTGTTCTCATCAATGAAGAAAGGAGATTGATAATTTTTATTTGTTAAGAAAAGTAATTTGAGTTTAAAATGAAGCCCAAGCACGAACACGTCGTTTCAAAAATTAGTTGAAAACTTACTTAGCAATCGAGTAAGTAGTTGGATAATAAAAGAAGCACTTGCAGTGGAGTAGAAAAGTGTCACAATTACATTCTTCAGCAAAGATTTATATCAAGAAACTCTTTGAAACATCTCAGAAGTGATTTATCAATATGCTTCAGCGCATAAATTTCATGAAGCAAAATTGGTCAAAATCTTGTTTAGCGGTGTTCTATGTGAGAGTATCAGTATAGCCGTTGGAGATTTTTTTTTTGGAGCCGACCTAATGTTATCATTAGAAATGCATACTTATTATTGATCATCTAAGTGTGAATACAACAAAAGAGTGTTCACGTAAGAGAAGAATTAATTGAAGATATAATTTGAAATATCATGTGAAGAAGCAGATAAAACTATTATGACAGATCTACAAGATTCTGTGCCCATGGCCAAGGACATGGAGGATACATTTGTGGTTGATAATGTTGAAGTATTAATGGCAGAAATGGATATTGATCTAGACAAGCTTGAAGAAACATTTGTGAAAAGTATTTATATCAGCAAGAAGATCTATTTATTTAAGATATCACAAAAAAGGAAGAAAATAAAGAGAAGACTGAAGTGATGGATAGTTCATCATCATTGTTGTCAATTTTGACACCCACAATAGACTTAGACTCATGGGGAGTAAATAATTAAGGGGGAGTATATAATCTGAAGGAGTCATGAAAAATAGATTAGATATTGCAGAAGAGAAGTATATGAAGAAGGGGCTCAGTGAATTGGTTAGCAACTTTACACTTGATCTTAGTTCACTCAAGGTTGGTCAAGCATCCTTGAAAGAGTTTGCAGAAAAAGGCAGAGAAGATAATATCAAAGGGGGAGTAAATTAATGTATATAATATGGATTCTATCATATGATCAAGGTCCTAGCACAAACTTGGAGAAGATGGAAAAGCTACAATATTCATTATGTGCCCATCTATAGATTGTTAATTCACTGATTGCATTTTGGGAGAAAGAGATCTAGAAGTTGCAGATTACATATCCAAATGTGTATGCTGAGTAATTACATAGAAGTATTTTTTGAGAACCTTTGTCATTAATTTCAAAGGTAGAGTAGAGTATGAATAATATGGAGTCTGTTTATGATAAGAGGGAGATATAAGATAGAGAGTTTTTGTATAAGAGTATAGATAGTAACTTCACCATATTCCTTTGCTGCCATTAATGAAAAAGGGGGAGATTGTTGGAAAGTTGACTATACTGGAGTATATGAATCTATTTAGTGTTTTCATTATGGAAAAAAGTCATATGAATTTTTGGAGTCAGCACACATTATCAGAAGATTAGAAATTGGCTTAGTATAGAAGACTGGACAGTTAGCAGAGTACCAGAAGAACAGAGCATCAGTGCACATGCATACAACTAAGTTAGGACATGCTCCTTTGAAGATAATCTTGTAAGTATGTATTCATGCTAAGTGTAAGAGATCATGATCAGATCTGCAAGTATGAAAAAGATACAGTCAGTTGAAGAGGTACACCCGATGAATGCCAGAATAGGACAAAGATCATGGAAAGAGCAGACAGAGATTGTTTTGGTACAGAAGTTGCACATATCCTTAGGACTTTCATCTTTGGATTAGTTTTTTTTAGTGATCTAATCATGTGTGGTTAAAGGCACATGACTTGATTCATTTGGAGAAAGAAGTTAGAGCTAATTTGGCAGAGCAGATTGTGTGAAGAGACGTGTCTGTTCAGTTTGAGTAATGCAGTTATAATTGATGTTGCATCGACTTAATGAAGGGTTGAATGATTAGTTAATTGATCAATATAGATGGTAAAAGGTTTCCTAAAGTAGACATGTGTTATGCCCTGCATCCCCGTCCCTACATTTTGTGTGCAAAATGTTGGGTCCCCCCTTTTTTCTTTTTGCTTTGCTTTTTGTTGCGGCCTTGCCTTGCCCTTCTTTTCCTTCTTGTCTTCTTTCTCTGGGGTTTCTTCCCCAGAGTGTGTCATTTCCTTGGTTTTTTTTTCCCCTCCGGGATCCCGGATCCTGGAGGTTTCCTTTTGGTTGGAAGCTTGATTCTGGACTTCGGGATTCTTTGTGATGATGTTCCTAAGTTTTAGGAACATCCTCGTAAGGAATCCCTAGGTCCAGAGTCCGGAGGTTTTTCCGGACCTGAAATCTCCGGAGTGAGGAGGATTACTTTTTACCGCAAGTATAAATAGACTCACCTGTCATTATCACACTTACTGTGATTAAAATCTTTGAGCACTTAGAGCAAAATAGAGCGATTTTCAAAGCGATTAGCAGAGCAGTTATAGAGAGATTTTTTATAATCAAAGCTTAACACCTTCCACTGTTCTCAGACGTACGCTAGTGCTCCGTGGTGGTGATCTTGATAGCTTGATGATTCGAAGCTATTGTAGAGTTCCCCTGGTAATCTTCCCTTCCTCTGCCTTCTACATTTTTAGGTTGGTTTCTCTGCTTCCCTCCTCTTCGCTTTGCTTTCATTTTCTGGTTTTCTTTTTCGGTTGGCTTGTTTTTGTTTGCGTTTGCTTTGTTTCGCTGTTGTCCCTTTGGTCTTCTGGTTTTGCCGCTTGCTGGTGGCTTGGCTCTGCCAGAAGGTTGTCCGCCTTCTGTGCAGGTGTAGATAGTTTGTAAATATTTTGTAAATAGCCTGTAGGTAGCATGTATATAATGTAAATAGTTGTATATTCTTGTTTCAGCTTTGTCTGGTTTTTAACGTGGGAGTCATCCGCATGTAAATTCATGTATATATGTATATTTTGTAGGTAACCCTTTTATATATCCCTCCTTTCCATGTATATACCCTTTGGCTCTCTGTATATCCTTCTGGGTGGCTCGACAAGCTGGTCGAGTCACCCTTGTTGTTGGTTTTTCGCTTCAAGTTTGCTTCGAGGAAGAAAACCACCTGTTTGAAACTCGGCTCTTAGCCAGTTTCAAATAGGTAGTTTTCTCTCTCCTCCATCAAGGCTGTCAGAGCCTCATTTATTTCCCATGCGTGCAATTACTTCTGGCCAAGTGGCTTTCCCTTTTCGCGCATTCGAACAGTCGACTCCGCCGCCAGTGCCATCCCATCCATTTAATCCTAGCGCACGTGGCGTCCACATGGACCTGCTTCCACATTTTTCTTTACTAACAGTCACTTCTCTGAGCTTCGGGTCCCTTTCCGTCATTCATCCCATGTCTTCATCAAGTGTGACAAAATTTCCCAGACCCGGAGATATAATAAGAAAATGTTAAGTTTATGTTTTTCTTTTCGGATACTTATGTGAAAAACTAACTTTTCAGGAAAAGCAAACGGCATGGTGGTAAGAACTCTGGACCCCAGAGTTATTGTTTTATTTTGATAAATATGTTCTGACAGTCGCTTTGTCTTGCAGGTCCAGACTTCAGTTTACAACCATGTCTGAAGCATCCGCCTCATCTCCTCCCGAGAGTCCGGAGTT
>MU223349.1:826353-866621 GCA_018584345.1 Thuja plicata | reverse complement strand
ACCCCAGAGTTATTGTTTTATTTTGATAAATATGTTCTGACAGTCGCTTTGTCTTGCAGGTCCAGACTTCAGTTTACAACCATGTCTGAAGCATCCGCCTCATCTCCTCCCGAGAGTCCGGAGTTGCCATCCACAACCAAGACCAGGGCAGCGGCAAAGTCTAAAATAGAGAAGGCCCTAGCAAAGCTGCCCCTCACCATGAAGTATAAGTAGGGTGAGGAGATTGTGGGCTCAAAGATTGAGTCTCAGGTGAAATTCATGACCGACCCCAGTGTTAGAACTTGGGCAAAAATGTAGGCTCTAGTAAAAATAATGCATATACAGCGACAGGGTGGAGACACAATTGCGACCAACGTCGGAGGTTCTGGAATTCTTCGGGTAGCTTGCTTCCCATGCTCCGTGCAGTCTCCGGAGCTTGTTCTTACTCTGGCGGCCCACTATAACTCTTCTATCTGGGCCGTCATGTTAGCACCAGCAGAACCTACGGGGTTCCCCACTCCACTGGTGTCCCTCGACCCAGTTACTTTCCAACCAGGCCTGGGGATCCCGCAATTTGCCAGGTCCTTGGTGGTCTCTAGGACTAATGCCTTGAAACAATTCAACCAACCGGAGGATGCCGCCCGGGTGTACATGAACATCCACTGGCTAAAGGTCCCAAAGAGGGATCCAAAAAGAATGAAGATAGATATCCCCCACTCCAAATTCAAGGAAAGCATCCAAATGGGATGATAGCATTGGCCCAGGTATTTGGGCAGCCCTCTACCCAGGAATTTGCAAAGTGGATGTACTATTTCCTCCTGGGCATCTCCACTAAGGGAGAGTTCTTCGACTAGGCGACCATTATCTCCAACCATGTCGACTCCCAGTTTCGACAGCTGAATGAGAATAAGAAGTTCTATATGACTTCTTATGTTTTCTGGGCTTTGGCCCAATAGAGGCCCCACTCCAATGGCCTACTTACAGATGGTGTTCTCAGACTTGTCTGGGGACAGAAAGCACCGTGGGACCATTTCCCACAGATCCAATGGGAAGCCAGCTTCCCCAGTTACTACCGGGTAAATGACTCCTTCATTTACTATCATTTTCTCACACCCACCCGGGATGCCGGATACTGCCTATCTACTGAGGCGATGAAATTGGTTAGTAGTTATGGGCACTACTACATCCAATTCCAGCAGCACACTTACATTAGGGTCGCCGGCTTCTCCGGGAAACCCTACTTGTTGCCCAAACATTGTGGGGACAAGATCGTGCTGCTAGAATACTGCCGGAAAATGATGGAATTACATGCCTTCTTGGCCCTCAAGAAGGTCCCCAATGTTTCATTCCCAATCTCCTGTGGGAACTACACCTGCACTCTAGCCACCGCAAAGGAGGCAGATAATGAGCTTCAATGTTACAACTTGCAGGAATTTTATCTGGCGCAGAAAAATTTTGATCCGCATGGCAAAATTGCAACGGCACTGCCCCGGGCTTCGGAGCCCCACCACGCACACATAGAAGACTTCTGGGTAGATCACCAGGATGATATGGATGTGCGCAGTCAGCATTACGATAGAATGACAACCAGAATGATGCAGGAGCTAAGGCTCTGGAGGTTCCCGGCGGGCTTTTCAGATGACGCCCCCACTATAGATCCCCAATACAAATAAAAGGGGATAGACAAAATGCCCCTAGTGCCAATGAATTGGGGTGTCCAGGAGGACCACACAATTGAGGACTTCACTTGGGAGGTGCTCGAGAGAAGTCATGCCTATTTTAAGAAGGCATGCCCCAGGAGTGCGCGCCTAGCCTCCCGGCCAGTAACAAAAGCACCACCACCAGTACCAAGGTTGACTCCGGGGGCCGGGACTTCTGCACAAGGCACAGATAAAGGAAAGGGGATAGAAACAACACCCTCCGTGCAGCAAGTCCCCATCCAAGAATAGATTAGGCAATCTATAGCGGCCTCCCAACAAATGAGGGAGCAATTGATCACAAGGCTTGCCACTCCACCACTAATGGCCGGACCAATCCATCCTCCTTCCTCCCCATCACTGGCAGCCTTAATGGCGAAGGCGATGGGGGTGGATCCTCTGGAGGCAGCAGCAATAGCAGATGCGGGGCTGCCTTTGATCACCCAGAGGAAAAGAAAGCATATTGCACAGCCCAAGGCAGAACTGGCGCCCAGGGCTTCCCTCCCAAAAGAAGTAGAGATCCTTTCTTCTAGTTCCCCAAAACCGGAGAAGGAAATAGAATAGGCAGACATCTCAGCCAGTCCCCCTCCAGAAGAGGAGTTTAACATGTTCGCAGCCGATGAGTTCATAAATCTGTAAGGGGGCGATACACAAGCGGGGACAGAAGTCCTGGAGCAAGAAAAAGAGGCCATGGACCCAGAAGACCGAGAAGAAGAAGCTGCGGGAAAACAAGAGTAGAGAACTGAAGAAAAGAGGTCAGAACCGGAGATTATCTCCGGGGTCTCAGGAACAGAAGGTCTGGGAGTGGACCAACAACTGCCAAGTGAAAAAAAGGCATCCGCTGGGGAACCTGAACCCGGAACTTTGGGACCAACCGTAACCCCAACTGCCGTATTCTCAGGGCCACTCCCGGGGGCAACCTTCGGGCAGGTAATCACAGTGGCCCAAACTCTAAATCTTGGCCCGATACCTCCCTTACTACCGACAAAATAAGAAGAGGAGAAACATGAAGAGGAGATCCCCGAAGAAGCCGATCAGGGTCTAGACATAATAATTGACATCACGGACCAGGCTGAGGAGATGGAAATTGAAGAATATGTTTCTATAGAAGAGGTTCCAGCCGGGAGGGAAACAAAGGAAATACCTGTTGAAAAGGATCAGCCACCACCGGACACCAGGAGAGGATCTGAAGAACAAATTCTGGCAGGGAGGACACCTCTCCCACCTCCATGGTTGGTAGAGAGCAGAAAAAGGAAAGCCCAATCTGCTCCAACAGTCCCTATCTCCCTGGCTGAAATGATGGCCTTGGCTCAGGCCCCGCCAAAAGCGAAGAAGGCCTAGACAGTTCATACCCTTCAAACTAGGCCGGGTGGAGAAACAGTTACGGAAGTGGCAACGCCTCCCCCAGACGCCGATGAAGCGACTGCGGATCCTGTAGATTAAAATATCACAGAGGTACCCTTGGGCGAAAGAGGAAAGCAGGGTGAAGTGGACCTACTGAAAGAAGCGGCAAGGGCAGTGGAGGCCCGATACGAAAAGGAGGCTCAAGGCAGAAAAGGAGAAGAATGAAAACCTCATGGGGTTGCTTATAGAGCTAGCTTGACCCCTCAACGCCGCCCCTCCATAGACCTCCACATCAGAGGAATTACCGCAGAGCGACATAGACTCCCTACAGGTAATGAAGAAGAAGGCCCAGGCAGTAGACGAATGAGCCGCGCTACAGGTAGGAAACACCTGGCGTTTCCTAGCGGCCACTCTCCCAGATTTGTATATGGCCTAGCAGATTATTTTTTAGGCGGAAGCACTGATTGAGCAGTGGGAGAGTGATGCTAAAAACTACCAGGCATGGAAGGTAGAGTTCGAAGAGCTCCTCACCTTGGGAGAAGACATAATTTCCAAATCCAAAATTCTGGGTGAGGAATCATTTGATTCCGTAAAGGCTCAGCACTCCAGACTGGACCTCACATTGGAGGTAACTAAGAAACTGGTAGAGTCTTTACAAGATAAGGTAAATACATTAAAGCATTCTTCCAATTTATATAGGTCCTTTGTAACAAAGGCTTTCGGGGTTGATCCCCTTGGTACAAATACTTATACCCCTGAGGAATCAGTTTTGGAGAATTTTGATGAAATGATGGCATCTCGGTATCAATCCCCGGAGGGGATGGATGGGGCCTGAATGGAAAAGCTGACCAAAATGGTGCTTAAGGGCCATGATGCCGCCAGGATGGCAGATGAGTTCCAAAATAATGTTCCAGACTTGGGGGAACAAGTTGAAGTGGCCAGACACAGAAGGGCCAGCCTAAGGAAGATTGATGAAGATGGCATTTTCCGCATCCTTCAGGCCTTCAACGATAATAAAAATCCTTGAGCATTCTCCGGGAACCGGGGAAATTTGGGCTCTAAGAATTCTTTATTCTTTTGGGGATGTAAGTTCCCAGATCCTAGAGTTCCAGATCCAAAATTTTGTATTCTTTAAAGTGATCCGTGTCCTGGTCCCCGAGGCCAACCGGTCACGTTCAGAGGCAGTTAATAAATACTGTCAGAGGGTAGTTGGACACATCAAGAGGCGTTGGCTTGACAGTTGTCTTCTGACAGGGCGATCTTCTCAAGGTGTCGTTCAAAGGTACACCTAGCACATTGGAGATAGGGCACCGCATTTCCCATTTATGAGGCATGTAGCCTCGGTCCCCGGGGGACCTACTCTCTTCTTTCTTCTCTCCGGCTCTCTTCTCGAGGTTGATTCTTCCGATGTATATTCTTGTCTTCTTCTTCTGACATGGCAGACCTATTTCATCTCCAGGTCTTTTGTAGGGTGGCGCAGGTAGTACCGGCCCCCAGATATTGTATTTTATTGAAACATAGTAAAATAGGGTTAGGGTTAGAGAGAGAGTTGTATAAATAGGCAAATCGGCCCATTTTCAAGGGTCGGCGAAATTGATGATTTTGTTGTCCATGAGAAATAGCAAAGTAATTTTCTGGTTTCAGTTGCAGAGCTCAATGCTCCATTGTTATGTTCTTGATAGTTAGATGTTCCCTTTGAGCCACCATTGTATCACGCACCAGTGCTTGCTGGACTACATTAATGAAGAAGGAAGGATTCTTGGCAATGAAGTTGTTAACGTTTCTGCTTCTAAGTTAATGGTATTTCATGTTTTGATGTTCTGTATGTCCTTCACTCTGATATGTTAAAGTAGATTAATGACCTCTTTATTTTTTCTACTGATAAAATGCTAACTGATGGTTGTGTATTTCTTCGGTATTTAGTGTAGTCTCAGAGTGTTGTTGATGTTCCGGAATTTTTAGCATGACTATAGTTAGATAAACGTTTCTAACCCTGCAGGATCTTTTTTGTTTTATTTGCTAAGTGTGGAATACTCTGGAAAACCCTTACTATTCTGAATCCCCGGGAGAATGAGTTGAAGTAAAGAGCTATCCCCCTCGAAAATAGTCACCTCTCCCAACCGAGCCCCGCACCTTCGTGACCCGACACCCAGGTGCTTGAAGGCCCAGAGGATTTATTTCCCCTGGACAACCTTTACAGGAAGATTTGGCCAATTTCTCCAGACTCCAGAGCCCGGTGACAACTTATGACTGTTGGCGGACCCGGTCAGCAAAACCCCATCAACAACATGTTCATTTCCTTTGATGAAGTACTTATAGAAAGTCATTTGTGATCAAAAAAGTTGTGAAATCCAAAGATAAGAAAAGTAGAGAAGAGTGTTAAAGCAGCAAAGCTATATCTATCATATGTTGATGATATAGATATTGAAGTAGAATATTTTAGATTTTAGTTAATATTTTTATATTAATTTAAAAGAGGTTAAAGCATCAGCACACAAAAGTAACTGATCAGACAAGCGGTGTCATAGCAGCAGTTCACCTTGTAGATATAGTGTGTATCAAAGATCCATAAGGCTGTAGCCTTCACCATTTGAGCAATGTGCTCTTGGATAGTGAGTCCACCACCCCTAATAGTTTTATTGTAAAAGAATCCTAACAAGGTTTGACCCTTAACAAGGTAACTGTACTTCATGTATTGTAAAGACAACTCCTAACAGGGTTAAGGATCTTCTAACAAGGATCATAAGACACTAGTACAGAATATTTGTGGGTACTAATTCCCACTGGGGTTTTCACCTACATTGGGTTTCCCCATTATCATATGTGGTGTTATTTGTTTTGTATATTTATTTTATTTGCATTGATATTCAAGTTTAGTACCTAAGCATTTAAGTAAAGATTCAGATAAAAAAAGTATTAATTGATAGATTACTGATTCACCCCCCCCCTCTCAGTGATCCTAATTCTAACACTATATTCTGCCAAAAATGTTATACACTAGGATAAAACTACCATTACCATCTGGGAGGGAGAGGTCAAGAAGTATGAGGCTTGGGTAGGTGAGTTAGGAGAACTCATGAGCATCGGGGAGGAAATTGTCTCCGAAGATGGAATTTTGGGAGAGGGGTCCTTTGATTTTTTCTGGACCTAGCACTCTAGACTGGATCTCACATTGGAGATAACCAAGCAACTGGTAGGGGCCCTGTGGGACAAGGTGCTAGAAATCTATTATTCTTTGAATTTATACAAGGCATTCATTACAAGGGTTTTAGGAGTTGATCCCTTTTGGTACTGAGATGTGTACTCTAGATGAGTATGTCATAGGGAAATTTGATGAGCTAATGGAAGCTCGATACCAGTCCCTAGAAGGAATTGACAGAGAGACAATGTCCCGTATATCTTGCATGGTGCTCTAGGGCCATCAATTTGCGAAGATGGCCACCAAATTCAAGGCAAAAACTTCAAATCTGGGTGAACAGGTGGAGGTAGCTAGATACTATCGGGCTGGCCTCAGGGACATTTATAAGGATAGAATTTCCCAACTCCTGGAAACATTCAAAGACAACAAGGAGTAATAAGGCTCTCTGGAGTCCAGATATTTTCACCAACAAACAACATTTTGTATTCATTATTTTTGGAGTGTAAGTTTCCGAATCCCAAAGTTTTGGATCTATAGTTTTGCATTCTTTTGATGATCTGTGTCTAAGTTCTTGAGAGTCAACCAGTCATTATCAAGTAGTTAATAAGGGTGTCAACAAGTGGGTGACCCCAACAAGGCACGTCGACTCAAAGGATAGTTCTGAAAGATGATCTTCCCAAGATGCCACTCCAGCAGAACACCTAGTGCATCAAAGATAGTGAGCCACTTTTACATTAATGAGGCATGTAGCCTCAATCCCTGGGGGATCAGATTTCTTTTATTCTCCCTCTGGCTCTCTTCTTGAGGCTGATTCTTCCATACCTCTTTTCTTGTCTCATTCTTCTTACATGTCAGACCTCTATACTTCTTGAGGTCATTGTAGCATGGTGCAGGTAGTACCAGCCACCAGAAATTGTATTTTATTGATTAAGTGTAAAGATGAGTTAGGTTAATTTTAGGGCAAATCTATGTATAAGTAGTAAGTCTAACCTCATTCCAATGGTCGGTGAAATTGATGATTTTATAGTCCATAGCTATAACATTTTAGCATTTCATTTCTAGTTGTTGCAAAGCTCAATGCTCCTTAGTTCTTAGAAATTCTTAGTAGATAGATGCTCCCTTGGAGCCATTACTGTATACACTAGTGCTCACTGGAAAAATTGTTAATGAAGAAAGAGGAGTTCTGGCAATGATGTCGTTGGCATTCTGATCTCTGGATTAACATTCTTTTGTGTTGTATGATTCTGATGTCCCTTGCTAAGATATTTTAAAGCAAATTAACAACCTTCTTTTCCCCTCGCTATTAAATATGTATGAACTGATGGTTCTGTTTGCATTCAGTATTTTAGTGTAGCATGTTAGATAATGGTTGATGTTTTAAATGTATTTGCATGACTAAAGGTAGATGGAATACTTCTAACCCTGGCCTATCTTTTGAATTTTATTTGGTTAACTAATGAGTGCTTGTAGGAAACCCCACTTACCTAAATCCCTGGAGGAGACAATCTGAGATAACCAACTATCCCCCCAATCAAAATAGTCACACTCCCAACTAAGCTCCTGCACCGTCGAGACCTGACTCTCACATGCTTGAAGGCCCAAAGAATTTATTCCATAGACAACCTTTACAGGAAAAGTTGGCTGGTACCCCGGTACTCGGTGACAACTTACATCTATTGGCAGACTCGGTCACAAAGTCCCATCAATAAGTACCAAGTGGGGTAGTTAGTTTTGACCCTAGTTACACCCTAGGATCCCAAATGACCCTCCTAAACTCCACCCAAGGTTAACTCTCAAAAATCCAACTTTCAAGACTCAAGCTAATATCTCTTGACTCATCCTTATCTTCCTTGACTCAATCTCATCTCAATATTATCCTCCTAAACCTTATGGTAAGCATAGGGACTATACTAGGTAACTCCTGGGTAAAGTTTAAGCCTATGCTAGTCACATTCACTAGCCATGCCAACATACAAAGTGCACATGTGTCAAGTGACACAAAAATTTCACATGAGCATGAATTATTACACATTTACTCAAATAAATAAAATAAAATCATACACCACACTTTTACGAATAAAAAATATAATACAACGAGGTCCATATCTCTTTTTATAGATAGGACCTTAGCATCACGATTTTCACATAGGTCTATTTTAGAATCCCTGATTAGTACCATGGTCAACTTTTCCTACACATTCATTGCACACATCAGTAGGTCCAATAAATCAACATTTAAACATATCAAGATACAATAATGTAAATTGAACACACATTCACTCACATTTGCATCAATGATTCATTGAAATTTAAACAATATCTGCATCTAATCTATATGCATAAAGATTACTCTTAATAATTATGCATTACTAATATTATCTAACATCCACTTACTAATCCAATATACTAAACCATCAAAACCAAGTCCTAAACAAAATTCTGCATCACTCACACAAGGTATCTAATAGATTCCCTGATTACATAATCCTCCCCCTCTAGGCATGAACATCCTCCTAGATTTCATCAAAGCGGTGGGGGAACTATGTCCTCATCTATACTACATACTCATAGTATCAAAACTTATATTAAGCATATTGATCACTGTTAATCATTTTATGCAATGTATATCTAGTATTCATAACTATATGCACATTAATTTACTTTGATCCATTCTTAACTGGTAAGTCACATCTCAAGAAAAATATGATTTTAAGAATGATAATGGTATGTTCTTCGTAACCTACTCCCTTAAACATTCTATCTATACTCCATTTTGAACATGATGGAGAACATTACTTCACAACACAAGACTAGCAACATAAAGCACACATCCTAACCACCGCAAAAACATAAGTAATCTGAAATCAAGGCTCACAAATTTACAACTCAAAACTCAAAATTTTATACAGATCCAAAAGAAAATAATTGTGAACAAGAACAATTTTAATAGATGAAAGTAAACTTGGTGACTAGATGATTGCAAGAAAACCAAAAAGAATTAAGCTAGCCCTTTATCACTTCCAAGTTCATCAAAGCTAAAAATCAAATTAAATCAAATCACATATACAGAGTGACTAACACTTAGCCACAAGAAGGGATTAGAAGCTACATGACACATTGTGTCCAAGGTGTGCTAAAGAACATGACCAAACATTCTCAAAAGAACATATGCCTCACTAGTCGATTAGGAAGTGTGTGTGACCCTAAAATTAACTCATATTGTTTACTAAATTATTGACTATGAGATAATTAGGGTGACTAATGTTAGTGATGCATACACATACACACGACCTTAGTTGTCTACTAGAGAAGTACCTAGGTATAAATTTTAGAACCTTCGATAGGGCTGAGGAAGTTTCCAAAAACTAAATTAATAAATATCATCCTTATTAAATTATCTTTGTATTCATGAGCACTTAGATTAATGATTTAATAAACCTTAGGGTAATCTTTGGATGGAATTTCGTTTGATTAGTATGAACCAATAATAATTAAAATAATAAGTTAAATCTAACAATAACTTATATTTTAACTAATTGAATTAACAATATTTTCTAACAAAATTTACTTCCTTATATCAAACTATATATTCCAACATAATCCTTTATTATAAAAAGAATACAATAGCCTCCATTCTAGCTAAAGATAATTTTAATTACAATAAATGCTAAATAATCTTAAGTATGCTTTTTAATTACAACAAGTTACTTTTATTTAAGTAAATTATTTAATCAAAAGAGCATATATACTAATCTTACTTTAAACGATAAATTAAAAGCTAATTAATTAGAAGAAAGTCGTTTAAATAACACACTAAAGGAATATAGCTATACTAGTTTAATATAACATCCAATTTTAATAATCCAATAATTAGGTCCTTTAATTTAACAACATAACAATAAAAGAATAATTACAAACACTATCCTAATATAGTTTAACATTTGTCTAATTAAATGTAATATAAGAATTAAATACACTAATCCCCCTATTAACATATTAAATCTTAGTCCAAAATTACTAATTCATTTAAAATCTAAACTGAGTTAAGTAAAATATCCCTAAAGTTAATTACTGAATTTTTAACACAAATATTCTAATTCAAAATTAAACTCATTTAATGTTTAAACATAAAAATTCTTCTAGAATTTCCAAGTCGAAAAAGTCAACCATTTCAACTATAAAGGTTTATTCAAGTTCAATTGTTGTAGTGATTTAATCAATTAAACCCCTATACAATACCTAACCAAGTCGACTCACACAAATTTACTTTAACAAAATAGACCATAAACAAATTTCCTATTTAGTTAAAACCACATTCTAACTTAAATTATATTAATAAATTATCCTTAACTTATACTCTAATATAAATCTATTTGCAATAACAAATTAATATTGATATTTTTTTATTTTTTTATTTTTAAAGAAACTGCCAGATTATTCTGATCCTAAAGTCAACAAAAATAGGCTATCTATTACATTGGATAGTATTTTTGAATCCAAATGATTTTATAATACAAAATCCAATCTAATAAAGTTTAAAAGAATCAAATCTAAAATAACTTATTATATAATTTAAGTAGGATAAAATCTAGAAACTTCTAAATTAAGTCAACAATTACAACCATATAACTATATACCTAAATGTATAAAAGTTGAAATCCAGAAATCAAGTCTAAATAAGAAAATAATCTTATAAATATAATCTTTCCCTCCTTACTAAAACTTTAAGAGATGTAGCTTCCAAAAGAATCTCTCTATTTAACACAGAGCTAGGGTTTGAAGATATGTGTAACTCTTTGGGAATAATTAGATGCTTTATGCTTCTTTACCACAGTCAGTTTCTTTTATCTGATCTCTGTAAGATTTGCATTGCCCATTTCTATATTAATTTATTTATTTCTGATATGCATATTTTAAATTTTACATCTCTATTTTTTTTTAGAAAAAACAATAGTGAACCTTTGTGTTTCTTTCTTCATAGGGTTAATTCGAGCAGAGCACAGGAGGAAGAATTTTTAAATTATTTTAACCGTGGCTGAAGGCGGCACTCGCAATGGAGGGCTAGCGGTGGAGATTGGGCAGGGATGGCGCAACACTCGGCGGAGGAAGACACCGCGTGGCCACAACGAAGTGCAAAGGAGGGCGAGAGGGGGAGTGCTGAGCCGCGCGGCTATGTAGACAGCGAAGCGGGCGGTGGAGATGGGGGTGCCAGCGTGGGATGGAAGTCCCCACGCGACCGCTAGTGGAGAGCAAGGGAGGAGCAAGGGGTGGCGTGGAAAACGCCCTCCCCACTATATAATCACAGTGGGTGGGCCTTCCACAGTAGCCCATGCATGAAGAAGGCATGAGGTCGGGGGTAAGGCTTCGGCCCACCCCGCTCAGCCTTAAAAAAAAAATTCACTTTATAAATTTCGTTTCAAAAATGTTACATGGTTTTTTTTTTTTTAAACTTCATTTTATTAAAAATGATATGCAATTTGTGTAGGTGAATATAAGATTTTATATATATATATATGCCACATAGAATTAAATAACAACAATAAACTTCTTAGTTATTCATTGATGTTTAATTTTTTAATAAAAATATAAATAATGCATTTCACCATATATATATATATATATATATATTAAAAATTATTTTACAAAGATATAAGTATTTATTATTTAAATAAATTTCCTCCAATCATGGCTTTCACATGATTAATTAGTTTAAGATATTGGTACATCTCTTTTCTTATAAGTTAAATTAGCAAGTTTAAATATATTTTATAAGATATTTTTAAATGTAATTTAAACAAATATATACAGAATTTTAAATTTATTCTATGCTTTTAAATGAGAATGTATTAGCAAAGAAAACATTAGACTCCTTATTTACGTATATTTACTTATGCAGTTAACTCTTATATGCACTTGCAAAATACTTTAATGTAAAATGGTTAAAGTGTTGATTCCTCTAATATATTTTTCTAATATACCTATGCATATTTACTCCCTTATTATTTTTTTAAAAAAATAAAAATAATAAGAAACCTTTTTAACCAATCTATTTATGTCAAGTAAAGTAGTATCAATTGATCCTTCAATGTAAATAATTATGGCTCCTCGGTATTGATTTTCTTTTCTTTTTTTATTTTTATTTTTTTATATATTTAAAAAAAAAACAATAATCTAAATAAAACTATTTTATTTATGCATTTGATATAGTTACTTTATCATATCCAATTTCTCTTTTAATCATAATACTTATATATAAATTTGAAACTTAATTAATTTAACCTTAATTACATCACTCACGCCATAGTTTTCAATTTTGAGCAAACACAATTACGTAAATCAAAAGTTATATTTAACTATAGGAATGAAATATTTTCCACACCTTTACAAATTAAATTAATTGAAAGATTAATATAGAATAACAACATTAATAAGAGTTATAGTCCTTAAGATTCCTTTTTCCACTATATTTAGTAAAACAACCATAAATTCATTCTGATAACAATCATTTCAAATAAAAATCCAAATACTTATTTTATTAATATAAATAAGCATACTCTAATTTCAAAAATACAAGAAGATTACAATTTTTAAAACCCTTTCAAATATTACAAGGGAGGAGCTTGAACAAAAAAAGACTGTGAGGTAGAAATTGCAACCAAGACACCAAAACTTTAGCTAAACTTTCATAAGCTTTTTCTGAACCTGCAAGAACATCAAGGTTGACCATGGAGGCTCACCTCCCAACCTAGGCCTTTGCAAGGCCACCCCTGATCTAGGGGATCCAGAACTGAACCGTGATACATGCACACATAACAGCCATGAAACTGAAAAGAGGAACACAAGAAAATACCCATTACCCAAGGATATACATTGGTCTCCAAAAGACCTGAAACAAAGGGGTGAAAGAGGACTACCACAAGAGGAGAAAGCCAATAATACAAAAATACATACACTAGGAATAGGCCACACATGGGCCCAACATTCCTAAATACCAAATATTTAATCTTGTTCCATGGCCACACATGGACTCATGAACAAAATACTACCCTTCTCCTCCAAGCCCTATGGCAGCAACTGGAGTAAATTTTACCTTTCTTTCACAAAACAAGTCATGGCTTCAAGCCTTCCAATTTTTCTTATGAACCACAAATTCCTTGGGATTTCTTGGCATCATGGGCACACATATACCCATGTACATCCTTCCACATATGGGAGACTCTACACTACTTGGGTAGTACACTAACTTCGACCCCATCAAGGTTACCCAACCCTCCCAAGGGTGAATAGGCCTTGAAGAACCCCATATAAAACAATCACAAAATAAATACAAGACTCAACACATAAACTCCATGAAAACCCATGAAGCTGAAAACAATAACATAAACTTCAATCATGGATTTCTCAAGTTATATACAAATGCAAACAAGAACTACTCCTAACTATGCTAATTAGGAAACTCACCTCAAATCCAAGCTATGGTAAATGCAAGGTGGTTTGTGAAGAGCTTCTCCTTCTCATCCTTCCTCTTTCTCTCAAGTCGTACTCCTACAAATGAATCTATCTCTAAAAGTAGAGAGTGGGTGTGTACCCAAAACTCCCTCTAAGGTCTTCCCTATATATGCATTATTCCTGAAAAATTAGGAGTCATAAATGGAGGGAACACTCTAATCCATCTACTCTTCCCACTTGCCTTCTTTATAAATGGACTTAAATGTTTGTAAGGAAAGAAGGGATGGCTTAACCAAAGTCTTCCAACTCTCCAAATTCGCCACTTCCCAAAATGGTGACTTTAGGGGAGTCATAAATGAGTTTCAAGACTCTTAATGGGCTGAAAATAACTCCTAACCCCTAATGTACCAAGTGGGTAGTTATTTTTGACCCTAGTTACTCCCTAGGATCCCAAATGACCCTCCTAAACTCCACCCAATATTAACTCTCGAAAATCCAACCTTCAAGACTCAATCTAATCTCTCTTGACTCATCCTTATCTTACTTGACTCAATATCCTCTCAATCTTATCTTCCTAAACCTTAGGGTAAGCATAGGGACTATACTAGGTAACTCCTGCGTAAATTTTAAACCTATGCTAGTCACATTCACTAGCCATGCCAACATACAAGGTGCACATGTGTCAAGTGACAACAATTTCACATGAGCATGACTTATTACACATTTACTCAAATAAATAAAATACAATCATACACCACACTTTTATGAATAAAAAATACAATACAATGAGGTCCATGTCTCTTTTTATAGACAGGACCTTAGCATCACGGTTTTCACATAGGTCCATTTCTGAATCCCTGATTAGTACCATGGTCAACTTTTCCTGCACACTCATTGCACACATCTGTAGGTCCAATAAATCAGCATTTAAACATATCAAGATATAATAATGTAAATTGAACACACATTCATTCACATTTGCATCGATGATTCATTGAAATTTAAAAAATATCTGCATCTACTCTATATGCATAATCATAACTCTTAATAATTCTACATTATTGATATTATCTAACATCCACTTACTAATCCAATATACCAAACCATCAAAACTAAGTCCTAAATGGAATTCTGCATCACTCACACAAAGTATCTAATAGATTCCCTGATTACAAAATCAGGTGTTGTATACAATAAAAGCATTAAACAGATCCGTAAAGAATTCATGTGTCTCAATATTCCAACTATAACAACAAAAAAAATTTGTATTGACTGGAGAGCATATAAGTGAAAAGATAGTGCTAATCTATGTCAGGCTGGGGCAGGCCTCACATTCTTCTATTTGATACTCTATACGAGGAATTCTTCAACCTGATGGGAGCAAGCTCAAACATGCAAACATTAGTGAGTTAGAACATAAATCATTTCAAAATTAGCATGTAAAAGAACAAGCAAGCAACAAAGAATACCAAATAACATCAGATTGAGCTTAAAATAAGTAAACAAATGCACCCTATTCTTCTACTCATTTTGATTTTATCTTTTAGATTGGTTTTAGGTGTGCTCTCTCAAACACACAAAATGCTATGGATCCCCAAGGCAATGCAACTATGGAATGTAAGCTTAGAATCAAAGGAGAAATTCAAGAACTAGTATGGACAACTAGTCTTAAAATCCTTCCTAAAGTTGATGCTCAAATTGATATGCAAGACATGAGATTAAAGCTATGATGCAAGAACTATGCTATGAAATGAGAAAAATGATTCATTTTAACCAAAAATTAAACTAACATGTGATATCTAAGTGATTTAAGCATAAACTAGAAGCATATGAAAACATGAAATCAAGGACTATGAACTTCTAAATACAAAATAGCATGATAACAATGCAAATTGAGAGATGAAATTATGAGAGGAGAATGCCTCTATTTATAGAGTTTTTGGAGAGAGGAAGAGGCTTGGATGAAGTGGCACCTATGTGGCATCCACATAAGAGCCACATAGGAGACACATATACTTGAAAAGATGGCCAATTTTGAGTCAAAATTAGCATTTAATATTGAGTAGCTCAATATTTCAAAAGGGGAGTTAAAATTTTAAGAAGGAATTAAAGAGCAATTGGTGCCCATTTGGGAGAGAATTTCCCCATGTGGGTGAGCATTCCATTAGCCTTAAAAAGGTTAGGAATCACCCATTAAACATGGTTAAAGGATAGTTAGGTGTGGAAGTATACTTAGGAAATGAGGTGATGGGAGTAGGGTAGGAATAGGGTAGGCCTTAGTGTAGGATTAATAGATTCCTAGATAAGGTTTTAGGGTATTATTCAAATCAAATTTGAATAAATTATGGTTTAAAAGAATTAAGAAAATGGAGGATTTAATAAATGTAAGTTTATTAAAAAAGGGAATTTCACGAGACAAATGTATTTAAATAAAATACATTGGAATAGTATTTACACTATTGATAAATACTATCAAATGAAAGCTATTTAATTGATTAAATTAAATAGTTAGAGGAATAAGAGGGAAAATAATATTAATATTAATATTAATATTAATATTTTTGTGCATCTACAAATACACTTTTTAGAATGTAGACAAAAATACTCATTGACCTGAGTGTATGCAATATAACAATTGTTGATTACAGATCCATTACCAATCACATGTATAAATGTATCACCTATTGTGATTGATTAATACAATTGTTTCTCGGTAGCCTATGTTCTTGGTTATTGATAACCAAATTCATCTTTTGTTGTTTTGCTTCTTGAAACTCTCAGTATGATCCATAGATGTTCTCATTCACTACATTCATCCTCTCATCCATGATAATGAATGATTACAACATCTATTTATAAGATAGATTGGCCTAATTTAGTTTCACGTATTATAACTTTAACTCTATGATGAAAGGTTTACAACTTGACCTTGATCTCCTAGTCTGCATGTTTTTAATCAGTTAGACTAATTAAAAAAATTACAATAATGTTGCTTGTCCCTTAAGTAATGGTTTTAAAACAAATCAAGACTCTATAAATAGAATATATTTGTTTTATCTGACATGGAAGTTAGATCCACTTTTTCTGAGATGTAACTGACTTTCGGTGTTTGATGCTCAGTTTCCTCTAAAATTAGTTTGACTTTCTTTCGGTGTTCCTTGGTTGAACTATCTATCAGGTTCCTCTATTTCTTTTCTCTTGGTTTGTACTCTATCTTCTTGTCGGGTTCCTCTGTTGGTTTACTCCTGTCGAGTTCCACTTTATCATCTTTGGGTTGCACTTTCAATTTACATTACAAAATTGTGTCGTCCGTTTTCTCCTTGCTTAGCATTTTTGGTTTGAACTGAAAAACCTGACTTTCGGTGTAGTGTAATCGATGGTTTAAAAAAATTGTTTTCTCATTGCATACTATTGGAAAACCTTTATGTTTATCAGTACTCACTCTAGGAATAATATTTTCCACCTGCGAGATTTTTTGTGGTGGAGGAGAGGTTATATCAATAACCATAGGAGGTGGACTGTCTACCATTACTACTTCAAGAGGTGTAAGAGTTGTAGTAGTAGTACTTTCCAATCTAGAAGATTTCTCTACTAACTTATTCTTAACTTCCTTCAACTCTTCCTCATTGAATCCTACCTTAATACCACATTCATGCACAACATTGTCTACTATTCTTTTCCTCAAACCTCTGGTTTTTTCCTCTCTTAATTTAGCTTATTTTTCCTCATAGGTTCCCCATCTCTCCTTAGATGTATCAATCTCAGATGCCAAGACATGTTTTATTTTCATAGTTAACACCTCACAAATTACCTCATATCCCATAAGATAACACTATTTCTTCCTTGGTATAACTACCTCAAAGAATACAAAATCAGTTTCAACCATGAAATAGATTATATCCTTTTACTTCTCAACTAAGTCTTCAGGTATCTTGTAATCTCCCTCTAAAAAATCTTTATCATACCAAACAACTCACCATCAACCCATGTGTTGGTTTATCTTCTATAACTGTCAAAAATATGTATACTAGTAGGTATCCCTTTTCTCCAACCACTAGGGTACATACCTGGAAATCTATGCTCAATGTGAATGTACATATGTATGAATAGTGAACCAAATTTGAAGGTCTTTGATCTGTCTTTCTTTATCAATTTCACATTCTCCAGAAATTATTGTGCTAACACTTCACATAGATTATATTTAGTATTCTCTTTCACCATTATATAAGCCATCATGATAACTCTTGCAGATACTGAATTAGGTCTACTACTATAGTATAATTTGTAACCAAGTATCATAGCAATCAATTTTACATCCTGTTGCACAATGTCACTTACTGACATAGCTCACCTGTCCCATTTTGAGTGTGTTAGGGTTTCAAATTTCTTCTTAACATGTTTCTCTACTATAGGAATCTTTCCAATATTATCCAATACAATAATCTCATGAATCAATTCACTAAAAATATTCACAGGTTTCTCCCCTATCCAAATAATTCGATGATGTACTCTGCTCAACAATATCTTAAACCATTCTTCTTTGTCAAATTCATATAAGTCTAGAATTTTCATAATGCTCAATTGATTAACATATTTGTATTCATCTCTCATAATTCATTTGTTAGGCATATACTCCATTTCAATAAAAATTTCATCAACACCTAGTATATCATACTTACAATGAATGTATTCCCTAATGTCTTCTACATGTAAAACTTCGTGTGGTGTCTGAGAAAATGCTCCTTCAGGGTCTTCTTCATAAGACTTGAAAGGATGTTTCTTGAATGTATATATAAGTAAATCTAAAGCATCATAAATAATAGTTGCATCCATAGCTAGATGATTTAAATACCTCTTACACATTGAATTCTAAGTTTTTGCTTCAATTGATCACGCAAGGCAATTGTAAGATAGACTGAATCTCTCTGCTCTCTGATTTCTTTAGGTCACTATTCATCAAATGGTAAGGAAATAGATAATAATATGGTGCTTTATACAATGTTAAGTCATTAAAAGTTCACATTACCCAATTTTGTCCAGTCATCTATAAATCTCGCGATCACACAATAAGCATTGTTCAATGTTGTGCTCTTTAACATATACTCCATGATGTCGGAAACAAAAATACCTAAGCTCTCTATATCTCAATCCAAAAAATTAGGGGTTGGATATATTCTTATATCTTCATCCAATGCTGTTGCTAAGGCCATGATCGGCCAATTAGGTTGATTCTACTTTGTTACCATCAGATGAAGATCCAGTAGCATCTATTGTCTCTCCCTGAACCAATGTCTCACTTGTCTCTTTGATCTTCCATATCTTACCACTTTTTTTATCCTCTACTTTCTTAAAACAACTATCAAAATCATTCTTTAATTTGCAACACTCTTACCAATATCATTTCCATTCTTCTATGTATTCATAGGATGTGGTACTCTTCTGTTGTTTTCTCCATTATACCTACAAAACTTTGTTATATGACCTGGATTATTGTATTTGTAACATATAGGAGGTCTTCTTTCCTAATTTACTTGCATCTTAAAATACTTAACAATGTGTCCAAGATTATTACATTTATATCATGTAAGTTTCACTGTAGGTTCTCTTCCATTGTCTTGTCTATATCCAGATTGATTAGGTTTCCTGCATTCTGCTTTCTTGTGCCCATATCCATTACAATTAAAAAAATAACCAAAAAAGGTCTTAAGAGGGGTATTACCTCTGCAATCTCTTTTCATGTGTCCAAACTTGTTACAATAAAAGCATCTACCATTGAAGGGTCTGATCTTTTCTCTAGGTTCTTCAAAAGTAGTTTTTTAGCATCAATCTTTGCATCAAATTTTTCTTCTTGTTTCTTCAAACATTCAGCTTCATTGAATCCAACACCAGTCATATCACCTTTAGGTTTCTATCTATCTCTTTGCTCATCGATTGAATCACTTCTAGTTTGAATTTTCTCAATGTGTTTCTTTGCCTCAACAAGTTCACCTTTTATGATCTGATTGTATTTCTCCAATTCTAGATACTTGTTCTTGTGGTTGTCAGCCTCATTCTTCATTTGTTCTATCAATTTATTTTTACTATTAAAAGCTTCTTCAATCTTGTTCTTAGCATCTTTTTGTAATTGAATCTCTTTGGTCATGACTTCATTCTCAATATTTAATGTTCCATTTTCTTCTTCAAGTTGCTCCATCTGATCTGAATTGTCTTTGTCTGAATCTTCTTTGATATGAACCACAAGATCCTATCTCTAACTTCTAGAAATTTCAAGCTGGTCTCTAAGTTTCTTTATAAATTTCTTAGCTCTTCGCATGTTAAATCTCAATTCTCCATTCTCTCCTTTTTCTTTATCAAGGTCTTCAAGTGCAGCATCAAATTTTTCTTGCAAACTATCTAAATCCATTTTGATCTCCCTTAAGCTGTTAGATTTTCTCTCCAAGGGCCAAAAGCTCTGATACCAATTGTTAGGATTAGGTAATATTGAGAGGGGAGGTGAATCAGTATTATAGCACTTAATTAAAATTTTCAGCCAATTCCAAATAATCCATAAATTTGTAGAAATGAAAAGAACATAAACAAATAACACAGTACTCATAACACCATTATTTGTTGTCAAGAAAACCCTAGCCAAGGGAAAACCTCGGTGGGGATGGTATTCACAAGCATGCACTAAAGTATAGTATCCATGTTAAGAGACCTAGCCCTATTAGGAGATGAATATTACATATTACTATTGTCAATCAGGATTGCGCCATTAGCTTGATAGGGTATCTAGCTATCCTGTTGAAACATGGAAACGTTCCCGTTGATGGGGTTGAGAATGAATCTCTGGATTCTAGGCCTGTTCCTCTTAGGTTTGGAATATCACTTGCACAAAATTACTGTATATAGGGAAAAGAGGAAAGAGATGACCTAATGGATCCTAAAAAACTATGAAGGTGATACACCAAATCTGACTTATAACATGAATTAATGTAGCATAGAATTCAAGAGGTAGCTATTGTTCTCAATGTCCAGACAATCAAGTAACTGCAAAAGTGTTTCTATGTTAGGATCTGAAATATCTTATGAAAGGTAGGGAAACAATGCTTCACCAAATCAATGCAAAACTAGAACACAAACCATAGACCTGCAATTACATGTATCAAGGTCTTGAAACGAAAAGGAATGCAGCTTAGAGTGAAGGATAATCACAACACCAAAGCAGTAAAATTCACAAAATCACACCTCAAAACCAATGGGAAGGAAAAGGTATCTCTATTGATCAATGCTGGAACCAATCTCTATTACAAAAAAATTTCCTTACAATCCTCTCTCTAGTTTGCAGTATGCAAAACAAGTGAGACAAAAAGAAGGTCCTGAATAATGAGGAAAAAGCACAAGATATAGCCATCAGATCTCCAAAAGTCGAATGCATGAAAAAATTCCTCAAAAAGAGGTCTCAAACTGCTATAAACTGAAGTCTAACTGCTGAAAGAGACCCTTCAAGCCAAGTGTCACTGAAACTCAACTCAAACTGCCCCTCCAACTGCCCTTTAACTCCCAAAAAACATGCAAATATGGTGAGGGTCAGATATGAAAGAAAAGCCTGTCAAAACATGAGTATAACTGCTGGAAACTAGGAGTGAACTACTCAAAAACACCTCTCAACTGATGCTATCTGATTTTGAACTCAAAAAGAACTCAAAGTGACCCAAACTGATACTAATTCACCTCGAATCTGAATAGAACTGAAAGACTCTTCCTTTGATCAAGATGATGAACTTGAGAGATACTTCAGTAATATACTTCTTTGCTAGAATATTTTGTAAAAGATTAAATTTATACTTTTGTAAATTATAACTATCATGTTTAATATTTAAATAAATAAATATATTTATATTTAACAATTACATTTCATTGTTAAAGGAATAACAACCCTGTTAAAGGTATACAACACTCTGTTAGGGGCCAACTGAGCATACAGCTCTTACAATATAGTCTTGTTACAAAATGTTCTCAGTAATGAACAAAAAAAGAATATTTAATGCTTAGATAGTTCCATTCATAGTTCTTCAATGATCTTTTTCATCCTCTTCTCTTACATTCACATATCACATCCAAAACTTTGTTCACAACTCTTTTTTCACTCAACAAAAATATCTTACATATATATCTTTCTTCTTTACCAAGTCAACTCTCAAATAAAAATATTACATAGTCGGCTCTCAATACAAAATACATTTAATAAATAAAATATCAAATGCATAGTTTGTGCTCTTACATAATCAAAATATAGGTAATCAAAAATCATACTCCAACTCCAATTTCCAAGAGTCCACATCATACTCCCTGAATCATCACTTTTGTCCAGCTGCTTTGTATCATTGTTTTGTTGATGTATGTTTGTCTTAAAATATCTCTAACTTATTGTAAACATCACCAAAACAAAATCAATCTTAGGTGGAGGTCACACATACCCCATACTATCTTCTTCTAAGCTCTCTTGTTGTAACTCATCGATCTTGATCTTCGATACTCAAAATACCTCTGTATTTTTGCTTCTGTACTTAGCCAATTTCAGAGTCACCAAAACTTAACTTTAAAAGAATCGATCAATATGCCAGATGTGTTGCCATAAATGAAAACCAAAAATTGAATCAAATCATACAAAATTGATCACTTTCCAACACATACATGAACCTACAAGAAACATTTCCACTATGATATGGTCCCAAGAAAGGAAAAATCAAGAGAAATGAACGCATGAAAAGAGCACAAAATGGATCTACTAACTCTGGGGTCACTATGATCATATGATAATACCTGAGATATTATATCAAAATTAAATTTCATCACTCCCTAAATTTAGTATAATTACAAACACAATGGAAGAATGTCACGTAAGAGTCACAAAGAAAAGTCTTTTTAGGTCAACATCATGGAGACCAAAAAGAATTGGTAGCTATCATTTTGCATCATCCACAATCTAACAACACAATGCACATTTACAAATAGTGTAATATGTATGATAGAATAAGTAACAACATATAGAATAAATAAGATACAAATAGAGTAATGTCATGACAAATTGACTCCTTTATCACTTTACACCAACGAAGAAACAAGGGTCATTTAAAGAAATATAAAATAAGCATATATAAAGAATCGCATCATGGGGGAATCACATTACAAAAAGAAAACATAAATAATCGACCACACAAGATGATATAGTCAATCATATTGCCTACCTCCCCGTCTCAGTATTTATTATTTAGGAAAGGTGGAAAACACACAAGAGGAGCTAGATCAAGTGTGGTAGATGGAAAATAGCCATTTCCAAACAAGGACCATGTTTTAAAGATGGTTTACTTTGTTTGTCACTAAGACTAAGAGATAATTCTTGTGAAAACATATTTGGAAAATCATGATTAACATCAATAATCTCATACATATCATCATAATCAATAGAATGAATATCATCATTAGTTGCATTAGGAGGATCAAAAGCATCATCATGAAGATTATCTTCTTCATCCTTATTAATTGTAATAGAATCAAAGATACGAATAGCATTATCATGTTTGTTAAATTTTATATTTTTCAAGTTAACTTCCTTCTTTGGGTTATGCATGTGTTGATCAAAGGGAATCAAAGCATCATTGAGTGTTTTATATGGAGAAAAAATTTGGGAAGTGTGTGTATGGGAATTAGCATGGTGTTTATGACAGTGATTATGAGAACAATGGTTACATTCAGTTTTGCATGAAATTGGGTTTGGTTCAGGATCAATCAACATCAAGTCATTTTCTTCCTTAGGAGGAAGAATGGAAGGAACCTTACTGGGTTGAGAGATAGCATCAGAAGAACATTTATAAGATACAGGAGTTAGAACATAAGGTTATATATAAGGTTTAGGTGGTGTAGGGGGAATTCCAAGTTTAGGGAAAGGAGATGGGACTTCTTTATGATTTCTAAGCTCACAAATCTTTTGTATTTTGTATTTATGATATGACTGAAAGAGATTATCTCTATGGGGTTGAGTTGTTTGAGGCATAGAAAGCCAAAAGAAATCAAGATCAATAGACTCTCAAGGTATGGAAGACTGATAGAGGTCATGATTAAAAATCATGACTTTACCATTGTGGGGAAATTTTAAATACTTATGGATAGGAAAAGCTATATCTTTCATAGAGGTAAGCCAAGGAACACCAATTTTGACTTGAAACTAATCAAAAGTTGGGATGACAACAAAGATGACATCTAGACTTTTACCACCAACCTATATGTGAAATATAATAGAACCATGGGTTGGATAAAGTAAACCTGACGCAAGGAGGGTAGGAAGGCCAGGGCCCAAGGCACACCCAGCTATCCAAACTAGCTTACAAAACAACTTAGAAGAAATAACACAGAAAAGGGAGAGAAGAAATAGTAGAACATATGTATTATTTCATCAAACTTATTACATGTTGGGTTGTAAGGCCTTCCTAGTTTTAGCCATATACATTTAGATGTTTATAGAATAATATTGATACATGAGATGTCACAGACCTATCATCCAAGTCTGCTAACACTTAATCATTCCCCCCACCCAAAAAAAAAAAAAATTGATCCCTAATCTAAGAATAAAAAACCAGATATATATACAAGAGTCCATCAAAGAGGTCGGCACTCAGATCCTAAAGATCTAACATATGAAATAGAAAAGATCCAGATTTAGGTCCATACACATCCCAATGAGAGATCCCACATTAATTACACCATGAAAATTAAATGCAGAAGTCAGCTAGAAGGTCCAACATCGAAATACACAACTCGGTAAGAAGCCAACCGAGAAACAGAAACAACTCAGTAAGAAACCAACCAAGCAACAAAAACAACTAGGTGAAAACCCATTAAGCATCCAAAAATCCACCAAGACCCATTGGTAAAGCAAGACAAAATAAGTAATCGAGCCTGAGCTCCGAGTAGTTATCGAGCACTTTACTGAGCAGTTTCTAACAAGCTACCGAACTAAAGTAAACATATTCTTGGTTGATCATGATCGCCAAAGAACCCAAGATGCTCCTGCATGATACACCTGGGGTTGAAATAAATGATTCTCCAAATCATGTATCTAGTACAACCTAAATTGAATCTAACTTAGATTGAGAAATCCAAGATGATTCCTCCATCGGTCTGTTCTTCCATTTTACCATATATTCCATGTATTTATTTCCTCTTGTACTTATGCCAACTCTTTGTTTCAAAATATTCTCAACTTATTCTATTTGTTTCTTAGGATAATCACTTTGTACTATCACTTCTTCATCAGGTTCATGATACTCTTACAAATTTGAAATATTGAATATAGGTGATATATCCTTGTCATCAAGTAATTCTACTTCATAAGCATTTCCACTATCAAATGTTCTCAATATTTTGCAAGGACCAAATGTCTTCATCTTTAATTTTCCATATTTTCCAATAGGAAATCTATCTTTCTTCAAATGAACCATAACTACATCACACACTTCAAAAATTTTATGTCTTCTTGATCTATCTACACTATCCTTTTATTTCTGATTACTTTTCTCCAACTTATGTTTGACTTCCTCATGCAATTTCTTCATAAACTCAGGAAAATTATCTCTTTCATCACTTCTCTTTTCTTCTCCAACAATATCTCTCAAGTTTGACATACATCTTGGTTGTGTGTAATGAACAACCTCAAAAGATGTTTTTCTAGTGCTTCTATTCACTGAACTGTTATATGCAAACTCTACTTGTGACAATATCACATCCCAATTACTCAGTGTGTCTCCAAATAAGTATCTTAACAAGTTACCCAAACTTTGGTTTACAACCTTTATTTTTCCATCAATTTGTGGATGAAATGTAGAACTATACTTCAACTCGGTGTTCAACTTCTTCCAAAGTATTTTCCAAAAATAGATGACAAACTTACTATCTCAGTCAGAGATGATACACCTCGGTAATCCATGTAATATGACAATCTCCTTAAAGAAAATATATGTTATATGTACTGCATCTGATGTTTTCTTACATGGTATGAAATGTATCATCTTAGAAAATCTATCCACAACAACAAATATGGAATCATTACCTCTTTCTAAACTCGGTAAGCCAAGAACAGAATCCATGTTGATATCACTCCAAGGTTTCTCAGGAACAGAAATTGGTGTATACAATCCAATATTCTAACTTACTCCTTTTGCAACTTGACAAACTCCACAAATTTTCACAAATTTATAAACATCCTTGTACAACTGAGGCCAAAAATACCTTTCCTTAAGAAAACTTAACATTTTATCAATACCAAAGTATCCATCCAAACCACTACTATGTTTTTCCTTTATCAAATTAGTTCACATTGATCCTTTTGGTATGCACAACTGAATACCTTTGAACAATGTATCTTCTTGAATGAAATAGTCTTCATACTTACTTGGTTGATTTGGAATAGGTGCTCTACACACTCTCCACTACTCAAAAAAATCAGGATCATTTTCATACAAATGCTTCATGTCATCAAAACCAAGAACCTAAATTCTCATTTCAGTCAACAAAGATCTTCTTCTACTCAATGCATTAGTAACTTGGTTAGAAACTCCACTTTTATGCTTTATCACAAATGTGAAACTCTGAAAATACTCTACCCATTTCATTTGTCTCTGATTCAACTTATTCTGACTACCCAAATACTGTAAATCCTTATGATCAATATATAACACATATTCAATTGGCATCAAATAATGTCTCCATTTCTTTAGATCTTGAACAATAGCATAGATTTATTGATCATAAACAGAATATTTCCTTTTAGCATCATTCAACTTTTCACTAAAGAAAGCAATAGGTTTACCTTCTTGAGTCAATATAGATCCTATTGCACTTCCACTTGCATCACATTCAACTTGAAATACCTTATTGAAATTACGTAAGGCTAATACAGGTAAGTCAGAAACCTTCCACTTCAAAGTTTCAAAACTCTTATCAGCTCCATGTGTCCATTTGAATTCTCTTTTGTCTCCTCTCATTGTCTTGGTCATAGAATTACAAATAGAACTCAAATTTTTGATAAAATTCCTGTAAAAACTTTCCAATCCATGTAAAAATATTACCTCACTAACATTCTTAGGTGTAATCCAACTAAGCATAGCTTCAACCTACTCAGGATCCATCTTCAAACCATCAACTGAAATCACAAAACCTAAATACACAAGTTCTTCTTTCATGAAAGAACACTTTTTCAAATTTATCAGCAACTTTTCCTCTTTCAATCTCTACAATACTTGTCTTATATGCATCAAATGCTCTTCTATAGTCTTACTCAATATCAGAATATCATCCAATTATACAATAAAAAACTTTATTCAGGAATTTCTTCAAAACTTCATTCATTAACCTCATAAATGTACTTGGTGAATTAGTTAAACCAAAAGGCATAAACAACCACTCATACAAACCTTCTTTTGTCTTGAAAGCAATTTTACATTCATCACCTTCTCTAATTTTGGTCTGATGATATCCACTCTTCAATTCAATTTTGGTAAAAAAAAATTCTCCACTCAAATAATATATTATATCATCCATCCTTGGTATAGGAAACCTATACTTAACTATGATCTTATTGACTTCTCTTGAATCAGTGCGCATTTGCCATTATCCATTCTTCTTAGGCACCAATATATCTTGTACTACACATGGACTCAAAATTTCCCTGATTAAAACCTTTTTCAACAACTCATGAACTTGTCAGTTGAGTTCTTCATTCTTGTTCAATGTGAACTGGTGTGGTGCCTTGTTTGGTAAACTAGCTCCAAGAGTCAGATCCACACAATGACTAATATCTCTCATTGGTGGAAAACCATTAGGTACATTATCTAAAATGTTCTCCTTATACTTGGTAAGCAATTTCTCAACCTCTGTAAGAACTTCATCTTTTGTATTCTTACCCAGTTTTTTAGGAATCAAAGCATAACAACTATCATTCCTTTTCAAATCCTTAACAAACTATCTACCTTCCATCAAACAAACTTTCACAGATGTACATATCTCACCAATATATTCTTAAACCAAAGGTAACAAGATTTTTTTCTTACCATCAACCCAAATAGTATATCTATTCACTCTTCCATCATGTATAGCATGTCTATAATATTTACAAGGTCTACCCAACCAAATATGACAACAATCCATTGGCATAATATTACACAACACCTTATCATAATACTTTCCAATTTTTATATTCACAAAAAATTATTCACTCGCCATTAATGTATGCTCATCCTTAATCCATGAAATCTGATAGGGCTTTGAATGCTTCATTCTTCCCAACTACAACCTTTTTACCATCTCCTCTGATGCCAAATTCTCTGAGCTTCCACTATCAACAATTATCTTCCAAACTTTGTCTGCAACTCTACATCTAGTCTTGAAAAAAAATTTCCTAATAGGATCATGCTTATCTCTTTCACTCCTAAGTATTCTTCTGATCATTAGATATCCTTCCTTCTTAGGTTCATTTTGTGACTCCTCTTGCACAAAAGTATTTTTGCTACTACCGACTTTCTTGCTTGCATGTGTACACTCAAAAGATCTATGTCCTTCTCCACCACAATTTTAATAGGTTCCTTGGAACCCTCTTCTATTGTAACCACCTCGGGAGTAGTTTCCTCTTCCTCATAATGAACTTCCACCTTTCCACTCGGTATTTCCTTTGTCTTGGTATGTGTCTGGATATGTCTTGTCTAGTTCAGATCTATTTTTTTCACCATGAGATCTACCTCTTCTTCTAGGGAATCTACCACCTCTTCCTCTTTTCCTTTGTTCATATCTTTTGTTCAATTTCTCCTCAACTTTTAGAAAAAATTGGTATTCCTCTTCAATGCTCTCCATCTTACCAAGATGATCTCATCTTTTATAGAACTTCTTAATCCATTTAGATATCTTGCTATTCTTTCCAATTCATCTTCAGCATGTCTAGATCTGATGTCCAATCTATAAAATTACTCGGTGTAATCTTTTACCAAGCTATCCTTTTGCTTCAAACTTTGAGTTCTCCTTACTAGGTTAATCTATTAATCACAACAAAGAAACTTTCATTTAAGTCTGTTTATCATCTTATCCCATACCTTGATCTTGTCTTTACCCTTCTTCTTCCAATCCAAATGTAGATGCTCCCACCACAAGGATGCATAACCTTTCAACTTTATACTTGCAATATTTAATTTTTTCTCCTCTGATACATTCTCATAATCAAATTATTTTACCATCTCAGTTGTCCAGTCTATCAACTCATCATAATAAAACTTTACATTATACTTAGGAGGATTAAACTGAGGTGTAGACTTCAAGATTGTCAAAGCTCTCAGGAATCTCTCCTCTTCTTGATCCATCATAGGTGCAGGTGCGGCTTCTCCTTTCACTTCTTCAAATTCATCATCATCAAGATGTCTTCCTCTGCATTGGGTTGTCTCAATAGCTTCCAATCTTGCAACCATTTTTCTTAGCATGTTAGCTAGACCTAGATCTGCATTTCCTCTCCCACCAACCATCTTGAAACCCTTTGTAATTGTAGGTAAGATTGTAGTCATCTACCCAACAATAATATCAACCAACTCAGGTTAGGGCTTACAAGAAGGAACCTAGATCTCACCTTTGCTCTGATACCATCTGACACAAGGAGGGTAGGAAGGCTAGGGCCCAAGGCACTCCCAACTATCCAAACCAACTTTCAAAACAACTCGAAAGAAACAATGCAGAAAAGGGAGAGAAGAAATATAGCATAACATATGTATTATTTCATCAAAATTATTACATGTTGGGTTGTAAGGCCTTCCTAGTTTCGTCCATATACATTCAAATGTTTACAAAATAATCTTGATACATGCGAGGTCACAGACCTTTCGTCCAAATTTTCTAACACTTAATGTTTTTCCCCAAAAAAAATGATCCTAATCTAAGAACAGAAAACCAAATATATACAAGAGTCCTCCAAAGAAGTCAGCACTCAGATCCTAAAGATCCAACATAGAAAATAGAAAAGACCCATATTTAGGTCCACACACATCCCAATGAGAGATCCCACATTATTTACACCACAAAAATTAAATTCAGAAGTCAGCCAGAAGGTCCAACATCAAATTACACAACTCAGTAAGAAGCCAACCAAGCAATAGAAACAACTCAATGAAAACCCACCAAGCAACCAAAGATCCACCAAGACCTATCGAAAAAGAAAGACTAAACAAGTAACCAAGCTCGAGCACCGAGCAGTTACCGAGTAGTCTCCAAAAAGATACCAAACTAAATTAAACATATTTTTGGTTGATCAGGATTGCCAAAGAACCCAAGATGCTCTTGCATCAAAACCATTACAAGTTTAGATCATAATGTATGTGGTAAATTTTGCCTTGTTAATTCACCATACACTTCAACATAGTCCTTCTTCACCAAGTACACACAAGACTAAATATGAGATTATTCATCTTGTCTACCTGCATGATTCGACTTGTTGCCTTCTATCCAGATGGGGTTTTTGAAATTGCTCTCAGAACGAGAGTCTCACAACCATGGACCAATCTAGGAATGAAGGATTTATCATGATGAATGCAATACAATGCAAGCTTCTTCTAATAAATGAGAGATGTAAGATAATCTAAGACATGATGATAAATGCAATTATTCTAGAAATTGAAGCTATTCTATTGCAAAATAATATTATTCTATATGAAGCTATGACAATAATTCAGTATTCTAACAATGCATAAAAATGAGTGGGGTAATCACGAAGTAATCGGGGGGGGGTTGAATGAGAGATGAAAGTTCTTTTATAGACTCAGAGGTGATCAGAATAGAAACTTTCCTCTTTGATATAAAATAGATAGAAAATCCAGTTTAAATTAGAAAGCTTTATTTGAAAGAAAACAATAAATTGTTTTCCCTTTGCTTTAACTATTTTCTTTCCTTGATTTAATTTTGTTTTATTTGAATTAAATTGTTTTCTCTCTCTTTAAAGCACAATTAATTCAAAGATTCTATTTCTGAATAAAAGAAAAAAAATTTTGACAGAATATCTAATTAATTAAATAAATATGACCTCATAATTGCTTTTTCTCAATTATTTGAATAATTAAATTCAATTATTGAAATGAGCATATTTATTTAACAATTAAATATTATTTAATTCCTTTTTCATGTGTCTTAGCTAAAGAGGGTGAATTTAATTTAATTAAAGTGCTAGGACTTTATAATTAAATTAATTCAATCATAGGATTTGTTTTAGCCAATAGATATTTAGGAATTAAATATGATGTATGATTAATGCAGATTTAGAATTTTCTACATTTGACACTCAGGTCGAGTAGAGGCAGTTAAAACTCAGAATTGCCTAGTACAATAGGACTTTGATGATCTAGAAGAGTGAAAAATGCAACAAAATTGGTTAGGGTTGCAAGATGCCAATTTTGGGGTGTTACATTTTGCCCCTCTTTGAATCGATGTGCGAGCAGCACATTGATTCAAAGAATAGTCTGATGCCTGAAGCACAGAAGAATAGATTTGAAAATTGATGATGCAAAGAGTTCAGAGCCATCTCCAGAACAAATCTTAACTCTTCAAAGTCTAGGTTAGGTTGCCGAGACATCGGTCAAATAGAGTTTTTTAAGATCATCTTCAGAATGAAGCTTGATCCTCAGGGATCTGGGTTAGAATGCCCTGATACCTAATAGATTGATATCTTTCACTAGACTATCCTCAGAATGAGGCTCAACCTTCAGGAGTCAAGGTTAGATTGCCCCGATACCTATCCAACAAGATAATCAATAGAGATTTTAAGACTATCTCCAGAATGAAGCTTAGTCCCCCAATATCTAGGTTAGATTTCCAAGACACTAGTTTAGATAGATATCTTTCACAAGACTATCCCCAGAATGACGCTCAATCTTTAGGATTCAGGGTTAGATTGCCCCAATACCTATCTCAAAAGATAGTAAATAAAGGTTTTAGGACTATCTCTAGAACAGAGCTTAGTCCTCCAATATCTAGCTTAGATTGCCCAGACACTGGTTAGATAGATATCTTTCACAAGACTGTCCCTAGAATGAGGCTTCAACCTTCAGGAGTCAGGGTTAGATTGCCCCGATACCTGTCTCAAAAGATAGAAAATAGAGGTTTTAGGACTATCTCTAGAATGAAGCTTAGTCCTCCAATATCTAGGTTAGATTTCCCAAACACTGGTTAAATTGACGTCTTTCACAAGGCTATCCCTAGAACAAGGCTTAACCTTCAAGAGTCAGGGTTAGATTTCCCCGATACCTGTCACAAAAGATAGTAAATAAAGGTTTTAGGACTATCTCTAGAATGAAGCTTAGTCCTCCAATATCTATGTTAGATTGCCCAGACACTGGTTAAATTGACATCTTTCACAAGGCTATCCCCAAAACAAGGCTTAACCTTCAAGAGTCAAGGTTAGATTGCCCTGATACCTGTCTCAAAAGATGGTAAATATTGGTTCAGAATCATCTCCAAGACGGAGCTTGATTATCAGGAGTCAGGGTTAGATTGCCCTGATACCTGTCCCAAAAAGATAGTTTTCAAGAATAAACTCCAGAACAAAGCTAGATCCTCAAGAATCTGAGTTAGATTGCTCAGATACTTAAAAGATGACAAGATGTAAGGAACAAAGATGCCCTTATTTATTGTGGAATATCCAGTTTTGACTGTGAGGTATGAAAAACTGAACATGCCCCAAGTGATGAGAACTTTTGAAAATCAGATTAGATTGATTGAAATAGATTTAATGATGTAATCATCTTGCCCCCTCGGGAGCGAAATAGAAAGATGACACGTCATAATGATGATGGAGAGAAAAAAATCACAGATAGATGTTGATTTAGAGATCAAGAATAACTCAGAACAAATTACAGAAGAATTTAGAAGATTCAGGATCAATTTTGAGAGATGTCAAGGTCTAGTTGACCAAGTTTGACTGGGTTGACCAAAGTTGACCATAGTTGACTTTTGATGAAAAGAGTCAAAGATTTGAGAAAATGTTGATTAGATATGATTCTGACAAGAAAGCAACATTAGAAAGTCGACTGCACAAGCGTCCGATCACGTTGGTCCCAAAAACTTTAAAATGTGATTTTGAGCTATATAGAAGTGTCAGATTTTGATTTCAATCATGAAAATGGATTGTGCATATAGCTGAAGATAGAGAGCGAGGATCAAACACTTGGGTAGTCATGATGAAACCAAGACTCTGAAGAAGAACTCCCCCATGTATGAAACCAGGAGAATGAAAAGAAGAGAACATTGAATTGTTGCCACAATGTAAGTATAGAATGAAAATGCAATCCTATGCTAGATGCAATATGAAAATGCAATTCTATGCTAGATGCAATATGAAAGTGCAATTCTAGGACATGGTTGTGAGACCCATCATAAAATCATCATCATTGAGCATTTTTTTGGAACATCAAAGTCGATACAACCCTTACTAGCACCATAATGCAACCATAAGGATATGAATATGACTCTTCATCAGATGAAATGTAGGAAACAAATGTAAGCACCAGGGCACAAAAGCCAAGATTGCATGAACATTGTTTCCAATAAATGTTGCAAGAGTACACCAGTGTTGAGGCATTCAAATGCAAGATAACCATGAGTGTGATCATGTGTAAACAAATAGATCAATAACAAACAAAACAATAACAAATAGAGTAATAACAAGCAAGGAGATAGTACCGACCTCACCATGGCATACAAATAAACAAGATCGAGGGATGTGAGGCTGTTCCACCTTAGTGTAGGAGCTCTTATCACATACACCTTGTTTATTTGACATTGCCAGATCATTAGGACTATACCAACAAGTAGTAGACAAAGAAAATGTCAATGAAATCCATAAGAATAGACAACATACAAAGAAATATTCAAGCATAGCTCAACCAGTTTCAAAGTTTTGCAAATGTGTTCATGTTTAGAGGTGTTGAAAAAAACTACCATTGTGCTTTTGAGTGCATTGTGTTTGATTATTATTGATAGATGTTTATGTTTGAGATATCTGATGTGTGTTGAAAAACATAGATGTGTCCAAAGATAGTGTTAAAAAACACTGTTTATGGTGGTGTTGAAAAACATGAGTTTTTGTCAGTAGCGAGTTGTCCATGAGAAATGACAAGATTACTGACTCAGGTGTAAACCAAAGATGTGCACAAATGGGGGACCCATGCCCCCAAGTAATGGTGACTGACTTGATGTATGTTGCGAGGACAAACTAGATTTGGTTTCCTCCAAGTGTATGGCGCTGAATAAATGACAAGTCAGGAGGGTCCGCAAAGGGACCAGAGTGTCACAAAAGTGACGAAATGATATGTACAGACTAAAGCATAGAATCGTCAAGACTGAGTATCAAAAGGTAGAGCATTTGAGTATAACTCCAACTGTAACAAATGTGAGCAATCTCGATAGAATAGCGACAGTAGGCAGACGCAGTGAGAACCACTGGTGACTGACGCAAGAGAGATGCTCAAATGAAGCGATCATAGTATAAGCTAGACATTAGTAGGAAGATGCAGTGAGAACCACTGGTGACTGATGTAAAGAAGATCCTTAAAAGATAAATAGGACAGTGCCCCCTAGATTAGGAGGGTTTCCCTGAGAGTATGACCAGTTTCAATCCATGTAAGTTGGTGTCTTGACGGGAACCGAAAGCAAATGAAAGTAGAAAAGTAGAAATGCATGAAAGAAAATGTGTGAAGCCAAGTGGTGCTACGATAGATATAGCATTGTGGAACAAGAGGTGCCTATTTACCAGGTTTTCACCTTCTTGGCAGAAATTCTTTTTTTTCTACCATGACACCTGTTTGCCAGGTTTTCATCAATGGCATTTTTTCTCTTTTCTCTTTTTTTTTTTTTTTTTTTCAATTTTTTGAATTTTTTTTGTATTTTTGGAACATTTGATTTTTTTGGATACACATCAAAGTGCCTATCGCTAGGTTTTCACTAAGATGGTCATTTTTTCAGGACTTTTTCATATTTTTAGAATTTTTTTAGGACTTTACTATATACATGAGCATACTGAAGATGTCTCAATTGTAGAACCACTTCAAATGAAGAGCGTTGATGGGCTCTTTGAGTTGTTCTCCTTCAGTAGTAGAGATTTGATGGGTACCAGACCCAAACACTACAATAACAATATATGAACCAAGCCAATTTGGTTCAAACTTCCCTTTCTGGATCCGATGTTGCTGATTCTTAGGGTTTTCCCTTAGAACGAGGTCACCCGCTTGGAAATCCCTTGGTCTAACCTTTTTGTTATAGCTCTTGGACATCCTCTTCTGGTATGTTTGAAGGTGATCAAACACCACTTGGTGATGTTCATCAAGTAATTATAGCTCTTGTAGCTGAGATATTCTGGTATCTTCATCAGTAATGAGGCCTTTCAGAGAGACTCATAGAGAAGGAATCTTGACCTCAATAGGTAGCATAGCATCTACTCCATAAACCAATGCATAGGGAGTAGCCCCTGTTGGTGTTCTTATACTTGTTCGGTATGCCCAAAGAGCTAGATTGATCTAGAGATGCCAATCTCATCCAGATTTATGCACTGTGCGATGCAGGATCTTAAGGATTGTTTTGTTGGATGCTTCCGCCTTTCCATTACCCTGAGGATAATAGATGGAAGACCAATGTTGAGTAATTTTAAATTTAGAGTAGAGCTCTATCAAATCCTTGTTTTTAAATTGTCCCCCATTATCTATGATAATTGTTGAGGGTACACCATGCCTGCAGATGATGTAGTTGAGAATAAAAATAGCTACTGTTTTGCCATTGGCAATGGTGAGAGGGACTGCCTCCACCCACTTAGTAAAATAGTTCATAGCTATGATTATAAACTTATGTCCATTGGAGGACAAAGGGTAAATCTGACCCACCAAATCAAAGGCCCATTGTTGAAATGGATTGAAAGTAATGAATGGGATAAGCTCCTTGGCTGGAGCATGAATCAAGTTTCCATGTAATTGACATTATTTGCAAGACCTAGCAAACTGTGTTACTTCTTTTTCCATATCTAGCCAATCGTAACCAGCTCTAATAAGTTTACAGGCCAATGTCAAGCCATTAGAGTGTGACCCACAGATGCCTTCATGCACCTCTACTAACACTTGTTTCGATTCATCAGGTTCTAAACACCTAAGGAGGATACCGTCTAGACCACGTCTATACAAGTCATTAGCAATGATGACGAATAGTGAAGCACTGCAGATTAGGTGATGTTTCTCATTCTGGGAGTAAGTGTCAGGAATAATCTGGTCACATAGGTAGGAGAAGATGTGGTGGTAGCGGGATGAGTCATGTCCTATGATAGAACAGATCATCCAAGAATCAGGGGAGTCATAGGCTGGGTAGCGTAACGTCTCCACCAGGAATTCATGTCTAAAATCATTTTCAGGCATCTGTAACATAGAGGCAAGAGTAGCCATGGCATCTGCCACTTTATTATCTACCCTCAGAACCTGTTGAAATGTGATATGAGTAAAATACTATTTAAGATCATCAACCAATCATTTATAAGGTATCAACTTGTCGTCCCTTGTCTGATAGATATCATTGACCTGATTGATGACCAACTAGGAATCTCCAAGAACATTTAGTTCATCCACGCGCCACTCAAGGGCGATCTTCATACCATTGATGAGGGCTTCATACTCAGCAATGTTGTTCATACAAGGAAACAACATCTTGTATTCTTTTGGTAGTGAGTACTGTTGAGGTGTAATGAACAATATCCCAGCACCTGACCCCTATTGGGTAAATGAACCATCAAAAAACATAGTCCATGAGCGATGTGTAAGAAGTAATATGGACTCATCTGGAAATTCAATGTGCAATGGTTGATGATCTACTAGAGGTGCTTCTGCCAACTGATCTGCTATTGCTTGGCCGTTAATGACTTTCCTTTCCACATATTCAATATCAAACTCATTGAGAAGCATGACCCATTTAGCTAGTCTACCTGTGAGGGTAGCTTTACTAAGCAAGTATTTCAAAGGATCAATTTTATCAATTAGACATGTAGTATGAGCCAACATATAGTGCCACAAATTTTGTGAAGCAAACACCACTGCAAGGCAAGCCTTCTCTATAGCAAAATATTTCATTTCATATGAGACCAGAGTTCTACTAATGTAATAGATAGCCCTTTCTTTCTTGTGTTGATCTTCTTGAGCCAATAGGATACCCAATGATGTATATGTAGTAGATATGTAAAGTATAAATGGCTCCCCATGAATGGGAGGCATCAAGATCAGTGGGTTTGCAAGATACTGTTTGATTTGTGTGAACCCTTCATCACATTCTTTATTCCATTGATAAGCCACACCCTTGTGCAAAGTTTTGGTAAATGGTTGTGACTTGTCCACCAGTTGAGAGATAAAATGGTAGATAAACTATAGTTGGCCTTGAAGTCCTCTCATTTGTCTGATATTTTTAGGTGGTGGAATTTCCATAATAGCTTGTACTTTTGCAAGATCTACTTCAATACCTTTGGCAAAGATTATATAGCCAAGTAACTTACTAGATATTACGCCAAATGCACATTTTTTAAGTTTGAGCCTTAGACTGAATTGTTCCATGCGATCTAGTATAGGACCTAGATTGGCAAGATGTTTCTTTTGGTGCATGCTCTTAGCTAAAGTGTCATCCACGTAATCTTCCATAGTTTTATGCATCATTTCATGAAATATGGTGGTAACCGCTCTCTGATATGTAGCACCAGCATTTTTTAGTCCAAAGGGCATGACATTCCAACAGAAGGTGCCCTAGGCACATGTGAAAGTTGTTTTCTCTTCGTCCTCTAGTGCAATTTTTATCTGGTTGTAGCCAAAGAAACCATCCATTAGTGAGTACATTTCATATCCAGCTGTCATATCTATGATCATATCAATATTAGGCAATGGAAAATCATCCTTAAGACATGCCAAATTCAGGTCTCTGAAATCTGTGCAGACTCTTATATATTTATCATGTTTTGATACTGGAAAAATATTAGAGATCCACTCGGCGTAATCAATTACTCTAATAAACACTGCCTTAAGCAATTTCTCCAATTCAACTTTGACAAGTAGGGCTACATGTGGATGCATTTTGTGAAGCTTCTACTTGACAGACTTAACACCTGGTGCAATGGATAGATGATGCATGATTAGATTAGGGTCTAATCCTGGCATGTCTGAATATTTCCATGCATAGTTAATCTTTTTGTTTCTGAAGAATGTAGTTAATTTCTCTCTTTCTACCTCTGATAGTGATTATGCCAAGTGAACAAACTGAGGTTCTGCCTCTGTACCCAAGTTGATAGGTTGAGTTGGTTCAATAAGAAAAGATGATCTTTCCTAAAAATGACTTGGGAGGGCATCAAGTATCTCATCCTCGGGTGCCTTGAAGAGGTTTTCACCCTTGGATACATCTTTTATTTTGACTATTTTAGGCTCTGATACTGCCACAAGGTGGTTTTCACCATCAGAGTGCCTATTTTTTCTTCTTATTATTTTGTGACTAAGATACTTGATGTCCACCTCAGTCATATTGACACTTGCTTTGCTAGTGGGAGATGTTACAAGTTTGACAGCGTGTAGGTAACAGGAAAGAGCGTAATCATTTTAGAATGTAAGGACTTCATTTAATGGGGAGGTAGAGTTCCAATCTATAAGCTCGAAATGGCGGAGTGAAAGAGGAGTGACAGGTTCAAGTGTGTTCATGGTATAATCATCAAAGGCATAGACAAGTAAGTCAAGACCCAAAGAAATCTCATCCAAAGGTATAGTTGAATTCCTTTGATTCCTAGCGACCGTAGTAGACGACATGTTAACACCTAGTGAGTCAGCCTCATGTGACCCTACACTAGAATATTCACCTACTTTGAGAAGGTTTTCATATGCATTAGCTATATCTGTATCTCTATCAGAAGTGGCATATGATAAGCTGTCGAACTCATATTCATGGGATTTTGTTTCATCATTAGGTCTCATGTCAAGAACATGGGTGAAATCAACCCTTTGTCCCTAGTTGGGATGAGTTCTTCCTAGAACTTCTGCTATGGTCAGATGATAACCTATTTACCTAGGTACCTCAGTAGTGTTTGTAGCATCAGCTGCCTCTTGTGTAATGAGAAGTGACTTGAATTCCTGTTCAAACTATTCTTGAAAAAGTGGTGTTCTGAATAAATCACGCTGATGACTATGGTTCAGAGTATACATGTCTTTCCACTCTTCATAAGTTAATGGAGAAATTGAAGTGGTGGTATCAGAATCACTGTCAGTTTCTACTATATTGATACATGGTACAAAGTTATCTAGCTCAGCAAAGAATGCTACCAGGTCTGGAGGAATAGGATAAGGAAAAGTATCCTCATCAAAGCTATCTTCAGGTTCTGCAATTTTAGGTGGTTCTTCAGGTGTTGGTTTCTTATCTTCTCAAGGTACAAACTTATTTATTCCCAGTTGGAATGTGATTTTCTAGAAGCCTATACCTGTAGAGTCATGTGTTCTACAACCTATAGCTTCAAGTGGTGCAATCAATCCCTTATGATTCATACCTATGGGACCATCTCCTTTATAGCCAAAATGTTGCATAATAGATAAACCTTTACCATATTGCTCAGATTTCATGTCATAAGGAGGAGTATTTTTAGAATTTTCTTCTCCTTTATAGATCCAAGCTTTGATAGCTCTATTTTTAGCTTCTTCTTCTAATGGTACTATGGCTTGTACAAAAATACCACCATACTTTGTTGGAGGAGGAACCGTAGAAGGTTTAGTGTTCTCAGAAGGTCTCCCAAAGGAATGGGGAGACAAAGGCAAAGATGTAATAGATAGCATAGGTTCAATCTGATATCCTCCCATATCAATTTCTTTGAGTGTCAAACCCTTTTCCATTTCTTTTAATTTATCCTCAAAGAGTTCAATAGATTCTCTGTTGGTAGGCACAAGGATGTCAGCAAATTTTGTGAGGGCATTGCAATCATAGCGTGTATTAGCAGGTATAGTCACTTCAGAACCTTGGAATGGGAACTTAATGCACTGATGGTATGTGGAAGGGACAACTTGCATTTCATGGATCCATGGCCTTCCTAAAAGGATATTGTATGCCAAAGGGATGTCAAGCACTTGATAGATAACATCTCATTCAACAGGACCAACTCTAATTGGAAATACAACTAGCCCCTTGGATTTACGTTCTTCTTCATCATAGGCTTTAATGGTAATCTTTTTGTGAGAATCAATGTAATCTTCACCGTAGCCTAACTCAATCAGGAAACTAGCAGAGAAAATATTTAGACTAGCACCGTTATCTATGAGAACACGGCGAACACATTTTGGAACAATCATGACTTCATTGTGCAGAGGATTATTATGCGGGTGACTCAAAGAATGGTCATCTCCCTTAAAGAAAGAGAATTAATGTGAGGAGGTCAAGTGACCTACCATGGATTGAAACCGATCAAGATCAAGATCTTTTGGGACATTTGCCTCAGTGAGGGCTGTGTGCATAAATGTTGTCACACTTCTATGAATCATTCCATTCAAGGTTGCTCAAGAATGAGGCCTCAAATATCGATCCATAGCTCTCTAGTCATGGATGTGTAAAAATGTAAAATGAAGGCC
>MU223349.1:796179-807177 GCA_018584345.1 Thuja plicata | reverse complement strand
ATTTTATTTAATTAAAAGGGAGGTTAAATATTTTAATTAAATAAGATGAATTTTATTTAATTAAAAGAGAGATTAAATCTTTTAATTAGATAAAAATGATCAAACCTTAGGAAATATTGAAATAATTAAATTAATTACAATTTGATCAAGGAAATTGATTTGAATTAAAAATATTCCAAAGCATTGATTCATAAATTTGATAAATTTATAAAATAATAAATGGGGCCCAAAGTCTAGGTGACCATTTTAGGGTGCATACATAGATAAGAAATCTGAGCATACAAATGCTTAAATCTACCAATATGCCCAAAATCTAGGGCAAAAACACACCAATGAATTTTTTTCTAAATAAATTAAAGTAACTAAGTTTGCATGTTAACATGGTTTAAGTGGTTACTAAGATCACTGAAGTGGTTACGAATTGGTTATATCTAAATCCAAGTAGTACTTAGGTAGGGTTAATTAGAATATTGAGGGGTATCATGACAAGAGAAGGTCGACTTGTCAAAATACCTCTATTGAGTTTAACCATCAGGCTTTCAACTAGGGTGTCGAACCTTAGCTAGGTATAATTATTTAAACCTAATTAATTATACTTTAATAAGTTATATTTTTTAAGTTTATTTAATGGTTGCACGGTCAATTAATAACCTTAAATTATCATTCTATAATCATTTCATTTTCACCCTTAGAAATGTAATATTTAATTCATTATTGATATTAGATCTTCGTTATGACATTAGTTTAATTAATAACGTCCCCCCTAATAAAGATTGTAATTATAAAATTATACTAGATAAACTTTACAAATAGTTTGAATTATATAAAACTTTAATGACCCTTTTGTTGATCTCCAAGTTTTGTTGTCTATTAGTGTTACACACTTAGTCATAATCAAGGCAGGTTGGTTTGTCATCACTACGACCAAACCATACCACTAAGGTCGAGAAATGTAAATGACTTGTATAATATTATGTATTGACCGAGCAGTAGTTACTACTGAGCAAGTCAGTGGTTGCTGACTACTCAATAGTTGTCAAGCATAATGATGTTTGAGCTTCATATAAGAGTTAGTGTTGAGTGACAGCATATGGATATGTCGAGCGAGATAGTATTGACCGAGCACCAAACTTTACATATGCCGAGTAAGAAAATTTTTGTATATGTGTTTGGAATGGCACAAACACCTAGGTAAAATGTTTAGGATGAATTATATGAATCATTTAATGATCATTCATAGATAGTTAATGCATTAATTACAGGTCATTTTTTAGATCATGGATCCCTATGTAAGCCATCCAACCAATCAAAATTAGGGATACCTAAGTGGAAAAATGTGATGAATCTAGATCATTGATCTTGATCTGGATGTTTCATCACTGATCTATATATGGAATGATTTAAACCCGAATGGATGTGTTGGTTTATTTTTATGTTGCAATAAAAACAACAACAACCTCTTCTTCTTATGTCTATTTTATAGAGGAGCCACCTCCAAATATTGGTTCATGTAAGAAAAGGACCAACTAACAAGCACTCTAACAAATACTTCTATTCTTTAGGTCCTGCTACACCAAGGGGGTATACCCTACAATACCTTCTGATATTTTTATATGGTATTATCAAGCAGTGATCTCACAATAACTCAACATAACCGGGAGATACTAGATAATTGGCTAAATACCCATTGAACATCAACCATGAAATGGAGCATGAGATAGGAATTCACAACAAACTTGCACAAATATAGACTTAATAGATTTCAATGTTTTTTTATAGGAAAACACAGCCAATATGCAACTAGATATGGAATAGTATAGAACTTGTCAACTTTAGCTCAGTGCTTTATCCATTGGGCTACACTCTTACTCGGATACAATATACTGAAATCAATATTCATCAAAGATTCTAGATCATAACACAATTGTCCCAAACCCCTACTACAAATAGAATCCTAGCATATTTCAAATGAATCTATACATTAATCAGAGCCTAATTTAATCTGATCCTAGATCAGAACTCTCAAATAAGTACATAATCATAGAGAAAGACTATGCTAATGAATCAGAAAATTCATAACTCACAAGACACATAACACAGGAGAGATTAGAATCTAGATTTTTGTATTAAATTTAGAGAATCATATTCCAGTATACAAAAAGTACTCAGAGATAACCTCTTCAATAACCTGCAAAAGATCTCTCAGCTTTATTTCTGATATCTTACAACTATCTAGTACAAACTATACTATATTCCCCCTTTGACTGAAACTTTACAAGTTGTTTTCAATCCAATTTTTCCAGCCCTTTCCAATGATCTTGGGAATCCTTTTATAGAATAGGATTACAATAAGCTAAAGATCATTTGGAATAAGGACAAAGAAAATGACTCAGTAAAAAGAAAAAATAACTAATTAAGTGATAACCACTTTTGTTACAATAGATATTTAACATATTTTGTCTTTTGACCGCTTGGTACTTGTAACTACTTCAAAGTTGTTCGAAAGAAGCCACCTGGAGTCTATTTTCTTTGATATTGGTGATGTAGGATCTTCATATTTTCATGTCTCATCCAATATGTTGGCCCTCATTGTCATTTACTACCTCTTGCACGACATCACCTTCTTCTTGATAAACTATAATGTACTTATCCTTTCAGGAGGTATACACCTCATCACTCGGCCAAGCGAAGCTAATGACTTCATCTTTTCTGTTGTTAAACTCATTCTAGTTGACACTTTCCTTTTCAATTTATTCTAACCAAAATTCAAAAAATGATCTGGCTTTACCGACTATCTCAACAGTTTGAACAAACAATAGTGTGCTTTCTAGAGTAATAATGTTGTTGGTTCTTATTGCCAATGCCTCATTCATTTGTCTGTGCCATAGTCCTTCATTTTTTATATCACCACTCTTCTTAAAAAGATTGGGAAACATCTCATATCAGTCCTTTGAATATTATTTCTTCAAAGCAACTACCTTCCTAATGACAATGCTCCTTCTTATGTCCATGTCCATCAATAATTTGACACATTTATAAGTACTAGTCAAAATAATGTCAATGTTGTTTTCTTCTTTGGATGTGGTATGAAAGAATTTCAATTCTCCTCTCTTTCCCTTCCATCTATCCACCATTTGATCCCATTTGTCCTTATCTACATTGTATTCATTTAATATCCTAAAAAATTTCTTCCCTTGTGAATAAATGGCAGTTAGGAACTAATCCCTAAGTGCAATGCCTGAGGGTGGAATGTATCTTATCAGCATACTTCTATTTCACCCATGCCTCTACTTCTCTAAATTTGGGAGATTATTCAACCCAATTCTTCTTTGATTGTTCCCACTCGGTTCTTTCAGCAATTAATCTTGCTTTCTCTTGCTCCAATTCTTCTTGTGTGGTGGGATTTGATGGCAGGGGAGAAGGAGGGTAAGTTATGATTGAGCTTGATGATGATGGTTGGTGAGGCTCTTGTGTAATCATCCTTTGAGGAATAAACTAAACTATTTTCTTACCTTCAAGGATGGAAATCTTCTTATCCTTCTCAAGATTTTTTTAACCTCATCATTATAAGCCTTCATGACTACCTCATACTTTTCTATCAGGATTTTGAGTGCATCTTCTTGTTTCTCAGCTACCTTTAAGCTCAATTTTGTTTTTTCCAGAGTAAAGCTAGTTGCTTCTACCCCTGAGGTATCTGCTACTCTTTTAACCATAAGGATACCTTCATGTTTAGCGTGATCACCTCCATTAGTTCACCTTTTATCTTTCCTTTATAGAGACCATATCACTAGTGTTGCATGATCATCATTGAATTTGACACCAGTTGATGTTCCACTATTGTGCATGGGTTTAGTCTCTTTTTTGATATCATCAAAGATAATGGCATCAGCAATATCCCATATTGGAAGTATGAGGACTCCTTCTTTCTTAACTAATTCCATGCCCTCTTCATGGGTGATCTTATCAAATTTAGCCATCATCTCCTGTTTCACTTCCTTCTCAATGTCATCCTTGTCTCTATTAGGTTGATCATCTTGCATCTTCTGACATTTTTATTTGAATTCATCAATGTGAATTCTCCATAGGAATTGGATAAAAGCCCTAGCCTTAACAAATTAATCATCAGATAAGAACTCATCACTCGCCTGTTTGGTTATAGGGTCCAGCTCTTTTCCTGCAAATTCTGCTACTGTTAGATCAATGTTGCATTCTTGGGTGCCTCTGGCACTCCTTGTAACTCCTAGGCTGTGACAAAAATGTGTCCAATATATCCCATGTTCACCAATTGTTCAGCTATGCTTTGATCATCCATGTGCAGGGGAGACTGAGAAGGGGAATGGATATCACCCTTTTGTTTCTCTTTTCATTCCACCCTCTACCTTTTTGGAGATGGCAATGTTTGGGCATTGGTGTCTACTGGACTTTTTCCTTTTTTATTAGATGTCTTTTCGTCTATGGGTATGATTATGTTATAACCCCTTCATTGGTAGACCACATACTTCCCTGGAGGGACAACCCTTCCCTATGAAATTCTGCTCAGAATAGCCTTAGCCTTTTCTGGATCTATTTCCATCACTTTCTTCTTTTTCTGGTCCAGGTCTTGCATTATATCCTCAAACATGCTCATTAGGGATTCCACCTTATTTTCCCAAGGTGCAAATGCCTTTAAGGGATGATATGCTCTGTCAAAATGGTGAATGAAATCTAAAGATTTTCTATATGCTAACTATTTCTCCTTAATCTCTTGTTCCATCAGATCAAACTCATTTCTTATTATGTCTTCAAGGAAATTGAACTAGTGATCTAGAACCAAACATTTGGTTCTTTTCATGAACATGTCAATTAAAAATCCCTCATTGTCTGCACACCTTACTACTGATGTTGCTAATTGGTATGGCTCCAAGTATTTTTCAAACTGGGTCCATCCTCCTTTGGTAATTATGAAATGATGAACTCTTGTGAGGGTAAGGAAAATACTACCATTCATCTTACCAGTCAAAGATTCATCTTGCAACCCACCTAGTTGTCTAAGAATTTTTGCCAGACCAATCTTGAGTGGCACTTTGTAAGGGTGGACATTTGGAGTTCCCCTGAAACCATAAACCCTAATAAATATTGACACAGGGTATATGATGAAATCACCCCTATTGTGCACAATCTTCAATTCTATCACATATCCCATTGGTCTCAAAAGTCTCAATACATCTATATGATTCCTAGGGTTTTCTATACATAACAATTCTCTAAGCCTAGAGGAAAAATATCTATCAAAATTTATGAAACTGGCCTCTTTCCTATCCCAAGACAAGTCAGTACTCCACAACTAAATTGTCAAATCTTCATCATCCTGAAACTTGGTGAGATCCATTTCTTCTTCAAAGTATTCAGAATTATTAAATAAAATCATATGCATCATCATAGAATACCATCCCATTGGCTTGACTATCATAGAATCCTTAATGCCTATCAAACCTTGATGCATCAAGTCAGCAATGTAGGTAGTATAATCAAAAACAACAGACAGGTGGGGATGCAGGATTTGAACCACCATAAGCATAAAATAGATAGGAATTGTTGTCTCATCATCCTCTCCTAGCACATGGCATAGGGCACTATACATCCCTCTATCCTTTCTATTTAAATAATCTAGTTTGAAAGGCTCTAGTGTGTTAGGGCCTACTACAATCAGACCCCCTATCTTATTGAAATACCCTTTCAAGGCCTCATTCCTCTAGTATTCATTTTGATTTTTATATACCTCATTGAAGTGGTCAAAATCTATATCGTCCATCTAAACTAAGAGGTCACTCAAATTGAAGACTTTTCTAATTTCATCAGCTGTGACATTCAATAGTATGTTTCCATCTATATCTCTCAGGACCCTGGATACTTTATCATAAGTTTTGGCTATTACAACTAACAAATCTATATCCATGAATAATCTAGGAACTATTAATTTGCCTACATCTAGATCCCATATATTACACTCTGGGTAAGGAGAATTTCTTTGGCTAAAAGAAATTTTGAATAGATTTAGACTACCGGTGCTAATCTTGGCATCTTTGGCCCATCTACCCATATCATACAAACCTTCCCCTACTCTAAAATGAGGATTTACAGGAACAACTCTTTTGACTTTGGTAGAATAATTTTTAGATCCACTCAACTATTGTATGAGGTCATCCTGCACATTTTTGTCTTTGTACTCTATATTTCCAGTGAATTCAATCCTAGGGGCCATCTTCTAAACTTAGGGCTTCTTATGGTAATAATATAAAATTGTATCAATACTTCTGTAAATCTTCTAGAATTTGAAACCCTACTACAAGCATGAATTTTAGTGTTTCAATCAGGAGACTTACCCATTCTGCAATTTTTCACACACAACGCAAGATTTTTGCAACTGTGATTTTCACTTCAATCACTTTGATGATTATGGAAGCTTCAAGCTTAAGCAATGAATTATATGGCTTCAATCAAATCAATCTTTCGCATTGAATTTTACTACAGTGGATACACACTCTGCAATCAATTCATCTGGTTTGAAACTTGCGGCTTAATAGTTCACTGATGCCATTCTAAGAACTTTAAATTTGAACCGTAGATCTTCAACAGTATCTCCTTCATCAGGTGGCTCTCATCATTCTATGGAAACCACTATTCATCTAGAACACATGTTAATGTGACTTGATCATTTAAACATTAGATCTTGTGCATCTTCCTCATAAGCCATTAAGTCATCCCTTCGATCCTTCTTAACCTGGCCACAAGTTACTTTACCCTGAATTTACTAACTTTGGATGAAACTTTAACAACTTGGACACGTGTCAACACCACTTAATGGCTTAGATGCTAGATCTTCCACATCTTCCCTTTAAGTCATAAAGTGAGCCATGCAATCTTTATAAAACTATATCTTCTTTACCTCATCTTTGCATTGTACTAGACTCACCATCTACCATGCATCATCATGACTTAATCACTTATACTCTAGATGTCGATCACTTTGCCTTTAAGCAATTATGTCACTTGTTAGATCAATTTGCACTTACTCAGCCTTTAATTCCTTTACAACCTCAGCCAAACCCACTAAGACACGTGGCATCACATCTTAATCGCTTATATAATAAATCTCATTCACTTTGTCATTAAGGGATCATGTCAGCCATTAGATCTTCTCTGAATTGTCAACCCTTTAATCTTTGATCACCCTTACTGATAATGGAATACACGTCATCATCAGGATACATGGCAGCATGGCTTAATGACTTGCCTGATAGATCTTTCACATCTTTGGGATAAGCAATTAACTCATCCATTGGATCAGAAGGGAATCTAACTGCACTTTAACAACAGTTGTTCATAGCACTCGGGCCCACCAACTTCCATGCATTACCACCACTTAATGGCTTACACATTAGATGGTGCGCATCTTTGGGATAAGAAATTAAGTCAACCATCAAAACTATCGGCAATTTAATCTCCATCGAACTACCTGCAACAAGGCCCATGTCACTGTAGGGACACACATCATTCAGACTTAATGGCTTATAGGATAGATGTCGATCACTTTGAGAATAAGCCATTAAGCGGTCCATTGGATGAAATAGGATCTTCTCACTATTTAACTAAAGATTTATATGATGTTGGACCCACCAAAAATATGTTTCATTACCACTTAATGAATTATAAGATAGATGTTGTGCACCTCGGGATTAATCCATTAAGTGGGCCATTAGATCAAAACATACTAGCTGGACACATAGTGGTTAAATAAAGTACTTGCAGACTTTAGACTTAGGGATTAATAAATTGCCCAGGTGTTAGGAATTCACAAACTATTGAACATGGACCCTTTTAAAAGAACACATGACTTAAGTGGCAAAAAGGTAATGCAAAATTAGAAACCACTTCGACACTTAGGGTTTGAAGACCAAATTTATACTTTGAAACATGAAAGAAAGGGTTTCAAAAATTTACATAAGACCCTTTTGCAAATACAGACCAAGGACTCATTGTTTTGAAGAAAAAAAAATTACCAGACCTAACAGTGGCTCTTTCTAGGGATGAATACCTCCTGTAGGTATTGCAAGAATTCAAAATCTTGGGTGGGAGCAGACCAACCAACTGGATAACTAAACTACTCACACAACAGAAAAGAAAACTAAACTAAACTAAAACAGAAAGAACACACTTGCAAAAAAACACTATATACACTATCCTAATGTTCATGGAAGATTAGACTTCAGTAGAAGTATAAATTTTAGAACTGTCCATGAACTGGTAGTTCTAAAATGATTCTAGTAAGATCCTTTAATAAATAATAATTTTGCCCATACCTCTCATGGACAATATAAGGTCCCAGCCAGATTGGTTTAATTTCCCATGTTTTCCTATATCCTCTAATCTGGCATTCCACATTAGGACATAATCTCCCACATCAAATTGTCTTGAGACTTCCTTTTTTATCATACAAGTTTTTTACTTGCAATTGAAGCTTAGCATTTGTCATAGAAGCTTCTCTCCTGGTTGCATCCAACTCCACCAGGTCATCAATTCTCAATTGCATATCACTATCAATATCATCATCATACATTTGGACAAACTTGTACATTTGCATCAGATTATTTTGGGGCAGTCTTGCTTGAATCCCATAGACTAAATCAAAAGGTGCACATCCTATAGCCTTCTTAGATGTCACCCTATCTTCCCAGAAAACCAATTTTAACTTTGAATCCTATTCCTTCTTGTTTGTATCTAGAACTATCTTAATAATCTTAAGGAGGCTTTTGTTAGTGGACTCAGCTTGATCATTCCCCTATGGGTGGTAAGGTGCAAAGTAAGATGTTTGAATGCCATATTCAGAACAAAAATTAATATACTCCTCAGATTTAAAACACGTGACATTATCTGATATTATCTTCTCTGGGTACCCAAATTTGGTGATTACGTTCTTCAACAAAAAATCAATTACTACTTTACTGGTTACTCTTTTAGTGGAGATTTCTTCAACCCACTTAGTAAAGTTGTCAGTAGCTACAATGAGCCATGCATGTCCTCCATTGGATTTAGTAGCTATCTCTCCTATAAAATCAATACCCCATTGTTGAAAAGGGGCTTGAACTTCCACTGGTGTAAGGGGTACATTACCTAAAAAATTTATCTTACCATAGAAATGTTGGCAAGCATCACATCTTTTAACCAATTGATGAGCATCTTTAAAGATACTTAGTGACCAAAATCTTGCTCTTAAAACCTTATGTGCAGTAGTCTTGGCCATGTAATGACCACCACACAGTCCATTGTACATTTCTTACAGGATCCTATTTGCTTGTTCTCTATCAACACATTTCACTAGAATTCCTTCAGGGTTCCTCCACCACAGCTCATCTCTGATCAGAGAAAAATAGATTTCTCGTAGCTTTAATGTCCTTTTCTTATTCTCATCTATGTCCTATGGATAGTTCATTCTTTGCAAATAATAAATAATGTTGTTGTACCAATCACAATGGTCAAGGTTACAAATGAAAGGTCTATGTTCCTCCTCTAGATTATTGATATGGTTTGCATCCAAGTTTGCACTAGCCATCAATTTGGCTAAACCCATCCCTCTAACCAACTTAGTGATTTGGATTTCTATATTAAACTCCTGAATCCTATTGATCTATCTACATCTTTTTCCTAACACCTCTTGTTGAGTAAAGATGTCCTTAACTTCTGCTGAGGGGACATAGGCTACTACAATAGCACCTATCAAATAACATATTAAAGCTTTCATAGCCTTCACCAATGCATAGGCTTGTTTCTTAGTTATATCATATTTGTGTTGGAATAGTCCCAAAGGATAATTGAGAGAAGGGGGGTGAATCAGTTATTAGCTATTTTAACTATATTCTTCTCTTAGATATAAATTAACATAAATAAAATGCACATTTAGATAACACAATAGAGAACACAACAATTTTGGTTACGAGGAAACCAAATAGGATAAAACCCCGGTGGGAATTAGCACCCACAAAGAACTGTACTTGAGTATAATTATCCTTGTTAGGAGATCTTGCAACCCTGTTAGGATTTGTTCTTTACAATGCAATAAGTACAGAGACCTGGTTAAAGGTCAGACCCTGTTAGGAGTCTTTTACAAGTAACCTTGATAGGGGTGAGGACTCACTTTCCAATAGCTCACTGCTAAAATGGTGAAGGTTGCAACCTTCAGTAGAATAGATATACACTATATCTGATAGATGAACTATTTGAGTAGACCTGCTATCTTGATCAGTTCCAATGAATTGTAATCTTCTTATGTTTCTTCACATAGTTCTTCAACTTATTCTGTCTGACTTTCTTCTCTCTTCTGTCTATTATTTTTCACTTCATTTTCACCCTTAGTGAACACATTTGAACTACTATATGTATCTTCACCAAGGATAAGGTCACAACACTATCTGGGAACACTTCATCAACTTCTTTGTCAGCTTAAATAATCACGCAATCAAAGTTATAACTACACAACTCAAATTGAATAGACACAACGCTTCACAAAGTTGGCTTTACCAATTTTATTCCAATATCATGATTTTGTTAAAACATGCTTGGCACCTTTGTATAATCATCACTAACTCATAACTAAACATTAATACAAACACGCATATCCCAAAGATAGGCACAACTCAAGCAACGTTGTATTTACATCGGCTCTTGACAAATAATCTTCACACACTGTAACTGCCATAACTGATTAACATAACTCAACTGAAACTTCATATTTGACTCAGCGTGAATGCACATAGCATCTAGAACATGTATACACCATGGAAATAAACACGCATAGCTCCAGAACATCTGTACTAATAATTGCATATAGGACACTATTGTATATTATATGTTGTCATCAATGACAAACATACAATCAATTATTTGCACAGAAGAAAATCTCCAACAATCTCCCCCTTTGACATTGATGGAAACATATGATATCATCAACTCAAAGTGTCTTCC
>MU223349.1:784037-796103 GCA_018584345.1 Thuja plicata | reverse complement strand
CAAAAGTTCCTCTTCACTATTGCTTCTCTTCTAACTGTACCCTCCCCCAGAGTATATGCTCCCCCTTACTAATACTCCCCCTTTGACATCAATGGAAAAGGGTTTTAAACACCATCAGGCATAGGTATTACTCTAGAAGTAGAGTAGTCAACCATTCATCAGTCACCAAGGGCTGATGTACTTGCTACAAATTCTAATCAGACTTAGGAAAGGGAATTACTCCCAGCTTCTCCCTGAGATACTCAAAACTATCTTTTGATAATGGCTTTGTAAAAATATTTGCTAATTGTTTTTTAGTGCTCACATAATGTAACTTTACTTCTCTTCTGCAATTTTTTCTCTTAGAAAGTGGTATTTGATCTCAATGTTTTTTTTCTTTGCGTGCATCACAGGGTTCTTTGACATATTGGTAATACTAGTGTTGTCATAATGAATAACAATTAGATAATCAATCTGAATACTAAAGTCTTTAATCATCTATTTTATCCAAACCATTGTTGAACAATTCAATGCTATTGCAACATACTCAGCTTCTGCTCTTGACTGAGAGATACAATTCTACTTTTTACTTGTCCAAGTGACCAATCTGTCTCCAAGAAATATTTCTCCTCCTAATGTACTCTTTATGTCATCAACACAACCTGCCCAATCAGCATCAGTATACACATGAAGTTGTATATTCTCTGAGTTAGGATACCATGAACCATAGTCTATAGTTCCTTTTAAATATCTAAATATTCTTTTTAATTCCATGAGGTGATTTTGTTTAGGTTCAGCTACAAATCTTCCAACAATGCCAACTGCATTAGAAATATCAGGTCTAGATTGAGTAAGATATATGAGTTTTCCAATCATAGACTTTTATAAAGTCTTTTCAACTGCTATGGAATCATCATCTTTATAAAGCTTGCTTCATTTAATCATGGGGGTACTTACCGGTTTGCAATCTTCCATTTTGAAAGTCTTCAATATCTCCTTCACATACTTAGACTGATTTATGAATATGCCTTTGTCTGTTTGTTTTACATTCAATTCAAGAAAATATTTGATAGGTCCAATCATGCTCATTTCAAACTCACTTTTCATTTCTTTGGTGAATTTTGCACTAAGTTTGTCATTACCTCCAAAGATAATGCCATCAACAAAAATAGCAACGAGTAACAATCCTTCATCTATCTCTCTTATGAATAAATTATAGTCTGTCGCTCCTTTTCTAAATCCTATCTTTGTTAAGTAACCATCAAGTCTCTCATACCAAGCTATTGGGGCCTGTTTAAGTCCATAAAGTGCTTTCTTTAGTCTGCATACCATGTTTGGTTTTTCTAAAAGTTTGAATCCTTCAAGCTTCTCTATGTAGATTTCTTCCTTTAGGTCACCATTCAGAAAAGCTGACTTGACATCCATTTGATATACTTTAAAGTTATTGAATGTTGCATAGGCCAAAAACAACTTGATAGCTTCCAGTCTGCTCATAGGGGTAAATGTATCAGTGTAGTCTATTCCTTCTCTCTATGCATATCCTTTACATACTAATCTTCCTTTGTTCCTTACCAATGTGCCTTCATTCATTTTGTTCCTGAATATCCATTTTGTTCCAATCATGTGCTTGTCATGAGGTTTAGGGACCAGTTCCCATGTTTCATTCTTGATTATTTTATCTAATTCTTCTTGCATAGCACTTTGCCAATCTGAATCTTTGCATGCATCTTCAACACTTAAGGGTTCAATCTATGAAAGTAAGCATACCTCTTTATCAGGGGTTGAACCTTTTTCTCTAGATCTTGTCAAGACTTTAGCGGTCTGATCTCCAATGATATCTTTCTTAGAGTGGTATTTGGATGTGTATTTTGAGTTCTTAGGAGTGATACTTTCATCTTTAATCTGTGATTCTTCTTTACTTGGTTCAGGATTGTTACATGAAACATCAATACAGTCAAACATTTCTTCAATAATTGTGTCCTTATTGATGGGTCTGGGATCATCTTCAATCATGGGAGCACAGTCATAATATCTTTCTCCAATCATAAACTTCTCATCAATCTTCACATGATTACTTTCAATTATCTTCTTTAATCTTAGATTAAAACATCTATAGGCTTTGTTTTTAGTAGAGTAACCAAGAAAAATACCTTTGTCACTTCTAGCATAAAAATTGCCAATGCTATCATCTCTCTTGATGTAGCACTTGCTTCCAAAGATTCTGAAGTATTTTACAATAGGTATATTACCAAACCAAAGTTCATAGGGTGTTTTTTCTGCACCTTGCCTTAATTGTATGGGAAACCTTTCCTTCAATCATGATAGTGCGCAATGTGTCAAGTATTATTTTGTTCCTTCTTTCTGCAATCTCATTCTGCTGAGGGGTTCTAGGTGCACTTAACTGTCTCTTGATTCCATGTTCTTTATAGTAATCATAAAACTGGTCAGAGGTGAATTCTCCTCCTCTATTAGATCTCAGACATTTTATCTTTAATCTAGATTCATTCTCAACCTTATCTTTGAACACTTTGAACTTCTCAAAAGCTTCAAATTTGTCTTTTAGGAACGCAACCCACACCATCCTTGACAAATCATCAACAAACAAAATGAAATACCTTTCTCCATAGTATAATCTTTTTTGAGTAGGTCCACATAGGTCTGTATGTATCAAATCTAATTTTTTTTTAGTAGAGTCTTATTTTCTCCTAAATGAGGTCCTCACATGCTTCCCCATCACACATTCCCTATACATGGTGTCAACTAGTCTTGCAATACTTGGAAGGTCTCTTACTGTCTTTAGATTACTTATCTTGACTATGTTGTCAAAATTGATATGACAAAGTCTCTTGTGCCATAGCCAACTTGATGACATGTAACTGATTAAATATTTGATAATGTTTAAGTTGAAGATAATGCAAGACATTAAATCAGTTAATGGTTTGTATTTTCATTGATGTCGACTTGATATCATCTATACGGTCATGTATATAATGCCAAAAAATTTAGAGATTCAATGGAACAAAGATTATGCTTTCAGAAATGCATAAAAGTCAAGTATTGACTAAGTGACAGATAACACCGACAAAGTGGACACCATCGGTAAAGGCAAAGAACCAAAGTCACAGTGATGCCTGATGAGCAAAAGATAGTGTTGCCCAATGAAGAAAAAACACAGCATGACTGACGAGCTGAGAACAAAGTTGCCCGATAAGTAAAATCCAATGATGCCTAATGGACAGAGATCCCGCAGTTGACTGGAGTCACACTGACAGAACTAGCAGTTGTCACCGACGACTAACTATAGAGTTGACTGACAGAATAGAGAGTTTAGAAAATGACAAAATATCTAGCTGGCAAGAGATAAAGATAGAATTAACTGGTTGTTTTCATTATTTTATTCTACCAGAGTTAAGTGATTGATTTAAAGAAGATTTGTATAGTTGGCAAAAAGATAACTACGAGATAAATCAGGAGTTAATCTTTAAATCAGATTGGCTGGATTGTTTTTCACGCCAAGAATCAAGAAACAGTGAATATCATGTCTATATAAGAGACAAGTTTAATCTATTTCTGCAATCATCATCACAAGAACAGGGGTGAATAGAAAGAGGATGTTGAAGAGATACTGATGAAGGATAACTTCATACAGTCCTAATCAATCAAGCTGAAGGAGAGCTAAAGAATTTTGTAGACACCAATGAATAGTGAAGCACAGCATCACAGAGCAGAAAGTGTGGAGCACAAATAATTGAATTGATACATTGATCAGAGAGGTAATGTACTTAAATAAATCTAAAAATCTACAATTCAAGTTGCATTAGAAATAGGTCATGTTGTGTTTCAGTTTAACCATTGAAGCATCAAGTCTTTTAATAGAGTAGGACTTAACAATCTTCTATATATTGAGGTACATCCCAAAGAGTGCCAAAAAGATTGCTTCATGAAAGTAGCACTAGATTTTCCTAAAGCCTATTGATAGTCTAAGAAGGAGGTTGATTCAAGGATGGTAGAAAACTAAGTTGCCTGATACTAAGTAACAACCTCTATTTATAAAATCCTCTAACAAGGTCACACCTAACAGTGTGTTTGTAACCTTTAACAGGGTTGGCTCCTAACAGGGCTCACTTTAGAAGAGTGAAAATTTGGGGTACCGGTCCCAGTATTTTTTTCCCTTAACAGGGTTTCCATGTTAATATCCATGTGTTATGTGTGTATGGTTTATTACTTTACTATTTTACATTTCAATTATAAGTATTTCATGCCATGCATCTTGTAAGGGACATAATAATCTAAGGTTTATTTGATTGGTGGTTAGTATAAAGAAAAAAATTTGAAGCCACTGATTCACCCCCCCCTCCCCTCTTAGTTATTACTAACAATTGGTATTAGAGCTTGTGTGCATAGAAGGATGGTTCCAAGACCTAAGTTAGGATCACAAGATGAACAGATGAGATGTGCCCAAGTTGACCAAAGACAACTTTTCTTCATGGCAAAGCAGGATAAGACTCCACTTATCAGGTATTGGTAATGATGTTACTCAATACTTAGATACTGAATATGTGTTTCCTATAGGAGCTTTGATAGTAGATCAATTGAGAGAGAAGCATGAGCATAGCTGCATGGTTATAGAGCTTTCTTCCTCACTCTCCAATGTTGAATTTGAAGATGTCAAGGATTGCAAAAATGTAAAGAAAATGTGGGAAAAATTGAAGCTTGTACATGGTGGTGATGTAAATTTTTTGAGAGCAAAGGCAAAAAGCTTAGAGGAAAATTTGATGATCTTAGAATGAAAGAATGAGAAAACATCACATAGTACAGCACAAGAATAAAAGAAGTAGTCAATGCTATACGAGGTGTTGGAGGTACACTTGAAGAGGAGACAGTGGTAAGTAAAATCTTAAGAACCTTACTGCATGTATATGCTATTAGAGTTTCTGCCATTCAAGAAATGAGAGCAGTAGCAAACAACACAATTACTCTTGATAGTTTAATTGGTAGACTAATTTCATTTGAGATGAATAACTTTGATAATAGTGTCTTACCAAACTTAGAGCTTGCATTTAAGTCTTCTATGAGAATAAGAAAATCAAGTCAAAGACACACATCTAGAAGAGATAGTGAAAGTGAAAGTGAAGAAGAAGATTTAGATGAAATAGAAGTACTCATGGCAAGGAGAATGCAGAGAGGCAAAGGTAAATACAAAGGCAAGTTACCACTTGTATGTTTTAATTGTAGAGAGATTGGACACTTTGTTGCAAGATGTCCTAAAAGAAGAAAATATGACAAAGGTAATGACAGATCTTTTGAGAAGAAATATGGCAGAGGTGATAATAAATATTATGGAAGTTACCAACAATTAGAAAGAAGAGATACCTGAGACTACAAGGATAAAGGCAAGAAGACTAGCTACCTAGCTACTTGCAAAGATGAAGATATTGACACCGAACCTGATGAAGACATTGAGATGGTATTTGTAGCTGTGAAGGATGATTTAGATGAAGATGAAAGGTATGTAAAAATTGCACTCATATCTAAGGTTAGAAAGAATGACATCTGGATTATAGATAATGGCTGCACTCACCACATGACCAATGACAAAGAAAAGTTTAATACTTTTGAGTATTATAATGGTGGTACAGTAAGAATGGGTAATGATACACCTTGTCTGGTTGAAGGTAAAAGAACTATAATATTGAATAACTTGATTAAATGTAAAAATGCTTATTGGGTAAAAGGATTGAATTATAATTTGTTGAGTGTCTCTGAGCTGAATAATTCAGGTCACAGAGTAGCATTTGAGAACAAGAAGGCAAAGATCTTCAATGAATCAGGAAAACTGATTGGTACCAGTGAACAGACTAAAGGTAACTTATTCTATTTGAATGATACTAACATCACTTGCTTAATGACTAGAAATGAAGACATATGGTTGTGGCACAAAAGATTTTTTCATGTTAATTTTGACAACATGATAAAAATAAGCAGAAGAAGAAATGTAAGAGGCTTACCAATGATGACAAAGCCAGACAACATCATGTGCAAAAATTTTCAAAAAGGTAAAATGACAAAGTCTGGTTTCAAAAGCAAAACCCATACATCTGATGATATTCTAGAATTAGTCCATACTAATTTATGTGGACCTATGAGGACAAAGAGATATTATGAAGATAGATATTTTATTCTCTTTGTTGATTATTACTCTATAATGATGACAATTATGTTTCTAAAAGATAAATCTGAAGCATTCAAGATGTTTAAGTGGTATACGGCTATGGTAGAAAAACAAAGTGGTAAGGTTTTGAAATGTTTGAGATCAGATAGAGGAGGAGAATTTATATCAGATGAATTCACTAATTTCTATAATGAGCATGGTATAAAAAGATAGGTTTCTGCACCAAGTAAACCACGGAAAAATGGGATTGTTGAGAGAAGGAATAGATCAATAGTTGATTGTGCAAGAACACTGATGATAGAGAAAGGCATCACTAAATCTTCTGGAGGGAAGTTTTTAGCACTTCTATTTATACACTAAATAGAGTACAATTGAAGAAGGACACAAAGAAGACACCTTATGAGCTATGGTATGGTAAAACACCTAGTGTAAGTTACTTCAAGATCTTTGGTAGTCAATGTTATGTCTTAAAGGATGATAGAAATGGAAAGCTTGATGCCAAAAGTGATGAAGGTATTTTTTGGGGGTATTCTACCAAAAGCAAATCTTCTAAATATCTTATCAAGGCCTCTAACAAAATAGTTGAAAGTGCAAATGTAAAGACTAATGAATTTGTAGAAAAGAATGAGCTAGAAAGTACAAAAGAACCAGAGGACTACAACAAGTTTGTATATTGTGAAGAACCAAACACTCTACCTGAGTAATAGTGCTTAATCCCAAAACAATAGAATGTTGCAACCGACGGTCAGACTATTGTTACCGACGGTCAGGATAATAATCAAGATAATGTGCAAGGTAATGAAGAACGGAATGAAGATCAGGATAATGATTAAGCTGATAGAAAAATAATTGTAAATATACTTGCAAGATATGTAAGAAGGAACCATCTAGAGATCCAGATCCTAGGAGATAAGAAAGTTGGTACAAGAACAAGAAGTAAGTCTTTAAACTCAAATTGTTTAATTTGTGAGTTTGAGCTAAAATCTGTCAATGCTACACTAGATAATGAAGAATGGATAAGTGCTATGAATGATGAGATTGAGAAGATTGAGAAAACAAAACATGGTCACTTGTGCCAAGACCAGACGACAAGAATGTCATTGGTACAAAATGGATATTCAGGAATAAGCTAAACAAGAATGGAGAAGTCACAAGGTACAAAGCAAGACTAGTATGCAAGGGGTATGCACAAGAAGAAGGTATAGACTATGGAGAGAATTTTTCACCCATTGCTAGGCTAGAAGGAGTGAGAATACTACTTGCTTATGCTGCATACAAAGGATTCAAAGTATATCAAATGGATTTCAAGTCAGCATTCAGAAATGGAATGCTTGAAGAAGAGGTATACATTGAGCAACTAGAAGGGTTTGTAGATCTAGAAAAGAGGAAGATGGTATGTAGACTTCACAAAGCCTTGTATGGATTGAAACAAGCTCCTAGAGCCTGGTATGAACTACTTCATTCCTATCTAATAAGTATTGGATTCATAAGGAATAGTGAAAATAGTAATCTTTATTTGAAAGAAGATACTGATGCTAACACTTTGATTGTTAAAATATTTGTTGATGACATCATATTTGGAGGAAATGATTGTGTGTGCTTGAATGTGACCTCTAAATCATGCACAAACCCAGCATAGTCTTTACTTAATTATTCAATTTACAAAGATAAACATGAGTTGTTTATCCTACAAACTCAATTAAAATGGCTTGCTGCCTCCTAATTAGTTGTGGATGTCAATTTTACCCTCAGAATGAGAGCCAAAAACCTTACCATTGCTAACATGGAGGATTTCTAGAAAAGATAAAATGCCATTACTCTATGAAATCAAAATTGCAACTAGTCTAAAAAGACATGCAATTAATCTATGAATTGAGAAACAATTAATCTATGAAAGTGAATTGCAACTAATCTAGGAATGAATTACAACTAGTCTATGGAAGTAAATTGCATTTAATCTATGAAAACCAAATGCTCCTAATCTAGACTTCAAATTGTTTTAATCTAGAATGGAAATTGCATTTAAACTAGAAAGGAATTGCATTTACTAGAGAGCTTGAAAGAACCAAATTGAAATGTTAGACATATAAATGAATCATAAATGAAAGCAATATATCTTAAATTCCAATTGAAAACTAGCCTAATTATGCAAATTTAAGCTTAAAAAGCATGAAAGAAATTAAATGAAAATTGACTATAGATTTTATGCTCTCCAAAATCATCCCCTCAAATGAAGAAAATGAGGTCCAATTTATAGAAAACCATGGAAAGAGAGTGAAGAGTTTCTTGAAAATAAACAGTTGTCTCTTCATTCTCTTTTGAGACAAAAATGCAAAGATTATTTAAATAAAAGAGTGAATTATTGCCACATGAGAGTCCTTTCACATGGAATTATGGAATTCCTTGTTGAGGATAATTCATCCAATAATTAAATAACCTTTCAATTCCTTTTATGTATTTTAGCTAAAGGGGGTGGAATTGATTTAATTAAAAGCACATAAGACTTTAGGATTAAATCAATTAATCATAGGGGTTTTTTAGCTAATAAACTCTGAGAATTTAGGAATTAAATATAATGTCAGATTTATGCAAGTTTGGATTTTCTACATTTGAAACTCAGTCAATTAAAGTCAAACAGGAGAAGAATTTGCCTAGTACAATAGGACTTCAAAGATGAGAAAATGCACCAAAATTGATTGGATTATTAGGTGCCAATTTTGGGGTGTTACAATGATATGATATGCAAATAATTTTCTGATGAGATGAGAAAATAATTTGAGATGTCTATGTTTGGAGAGATCAAGTTCTTTCTTAGTCTACAGATCATTCAACAAAGTGAAGGTATTTTCATTACACAGTCCAAATACATCAAAGAGGTCCTAAAAATATTCAATATGGAAGATTCCAAACTAGTTGGAACACCAATGGCTACTGGATGTAAGTTAACAAAGGAAGACAAGACAACAGAGGTAAATCAAACTTTGTACAGATCAATGATTGGAAAGCTCATGTATGTTGTACACACTAGACCAGATATTGTACATGCAGTAGGAATTATTGCTATATTTTCTGCTAACCCCAGGGAATCACATATGACTGCTATGAAAAGAATCCTAAGATACTAAAGAATACTGAGGAATTTGGCTTATGGTATAGAAGAAAAGGAAAATTTGAACTAAAAGTATTTACCGATGCTGATTGGGCTGGAAATCTTGATGATCGGGAGAGCATGACTAGAGGAGCATTCTTTATGGGTGACAGACTAGTCACATGGATTAGCAAGAAGCAAGGATGCATCTCTCAGTCTACTGATGAAGAAGAATATGTTGATGCTGCTACAAACTGCTCAAATATTGTATGGATCAAACAGTTGCTGGAAGGTATGCATATGAAGATCTCAGAATCAGTGATTATCTATTGTGATAACACCGGTGCAATAAACATTTCTAAGAATCCAGTCATGCATTCCAAGACTAAACACATTGCAATCAAGTATCATTATTTAAGAGAACAATTTCAAGAAAAAGAAGTGATACTTGAGTTTGTGCAATCAAAAGAATAATTAGCTGATATCTTCACCAAGCCACTGCCCAAGGATACATTTGAGTACCTAAGGAAGAGACTAGGGATCAAACCCTTGTCTACTAGTCAGTAAAAGACTGAAGGCTGCATCAGCCTATATATTATCAGAATATCATTCATGTTGATGCAGGCAAAAAGATGAACTTCAAAGCTACATCTATATATAGAAAGGTATATATCAAAATCGAGCACCAAAGCATATTGTTGTATTGATGATGGATAAGGGAAATTCAAGGAATATATTATGGATGGAGAGAAAAGATCACTTGACATTAATGTCTGATATCTATAAGATATTTGTTTGGCATTGTTGTCAAAGGGAGAGAAAGTTTTCATATTATCACAATCTTTAGAAAAAGAAGAAAGAATATCCATTATCAGATTACTCCAACAGGGAGAGATCATATCCATAGGGAGAGTTGCTGACAAGAGACAGAGATATCAAAGAAGAAGAACAGTCAAAAGAGACATACTGACACAAGGGAAGGACGTAGCACATTAGAACAAGAAACAAAAAGAGCTAGAAGAATCAAATCTAAGCTAACACAGAGCTTACTAGCAGTCAGACATTTTTATCGGTTATCAAAACAAACTGTTTGGTAGTTTGATGAATCTCAACAATTGTATTTCATATTGTATTAGAAATAGTATAGTGTGATAATATTGTATGTTGCCATCAATGCCAAAGGGAGAGATTGATGACATGTAATTGATTAAATGTTTGATAATGTTTAAGTTGAAGATAATGCAAGATATTAAATCAGTTAATGGTTTGTATTGTCATTGATGTAAACTTGATATCATCTGTATGGTCATGTATATAATGCCAAAGACTTTAGAGAATCAATGGAACAAAGATTATGCTTTCAGCAACGCATAAAAGTCAAGTATTCACTAAGTGATAGATAACATCGACGAAGTGTACACCATCGGTAAAGGCAAAGAACCAAAGTCACAATGATGCCCAATGAGTAGAAGATAGTGTTTCCTAATGAATAAAAATCATAGGATGCCCGACGAGATGAGAATAGAGTTTCCCGACGAGTAAAATCCAATGATGCCCAATGGATAGAGATCCTGAAGCTGACTGGAGTCACACCGATGAAAATGGTAGTTGTCACCGACGACTAACTACAGTGTTGACCGACAAAATAGAGAGTTCATAAAATGATAAAATATCTAGCTGGAAAGAGCTAAAGATAGACTTAACTGGTTGTTTTCATTGTTTTATTTGACTAGAGTTAAGTGGTTGATTTAAAGAAGATTTGTATAGTTGGAAAAAATATAACTACGAGATAAATCAAAAGTTAAGCTTTAAATCAGATTGGCTGGATTGTTTTTCACACCAAGAATCAAGAATCAAGAAATAGTGAATATCATGTCTATATAAGAGACAAGTTTAATCCATTTCTACAATCATCATCACATGAAAGGGGGTGAATAGAAAGAGGATGCTAAAGAGAAACTAATGAAGGATAACTCCTTACAGTCCTAATTAATCAAGTTGGAGGAGAGCTAAAGAATTTTGCAGACACTGATGAACACTGAAGCACAGCATCACAAAGAAGAAAGTGTGGAGCACAAAGAATTGAATTGATACATTGATCAGAGAGGTAATGTACTTAAATAGATATAAAAATTTACAATTCAAGTTGCATTAGAAATAGGTCATTGTGTTTTAGTTTAACCATTGAAGCATCAAGTCTCTTAACAAAGTAGGACTTAATAGTCTTCTATATATTGAGGTACACCCCAAGGAGTGCCAAAAAGGTTGATTCATGAAAGTAGCACTAGAATTTTCTAAAGCCTATTGACAGTCTAAGAAGGAGGCTGATTCAAGGATGGTAGAAAACTGAGTTGCTTGATACTAAGTGACAACCTCTATGTATAAAATCCTCTAACAAGGTCACACCTAAAAGTGTGTTTGTAACCTTTAACAAGGTTGGCTCCTAACAGGGCTCACTTTAGAAGAGTGAAAATTTGGGGTACCAGTCCCAGTGATTTTTTCCCTTAATAGGGTTTCCACATTAAAATCCATGTGTTACATGTGTATGGTTTATTAATTTACTTTTTTACATTTCACATATGCATTTCTGGATTTATCGGTATACTATGCATATTTACTGAGTGTCGGTAAATAAGTTTTACTGCTTATCAGTAATCAAGGAGAATAAGGTCAAAAAAGGAAAACCAATAGACGGTTAATTATTATAAGTATTTCATGTCATGCATCTTGTAAGGGACATAATAATCTAAGGTTTATTTGATTGGTGGTTAGTATAAAGAAAAATTTTTGAAGCCACTGATTCACCCCCCCCCCCCTCTCAGTTATT
>MU223349.1:754777-774031 GCA_018584345.1 Thuja plicata | reverse complement strand
ACAGACAGTTAATTATTTCAAAGTATTTCAAGGCATGCATCTTGTAGGGACTTAATAATTTGAGGTGTATTGATTGGTGGATTAAAGTTTAAAGGATAAATTTTTGAGGCCACTGATTCACCCCCCCCTCTCAGTTATTACTAACAACCTGTTGTCTTGATCAGTTCCAATGAATTGTAATCCTCTTCTATTTCTTCACATAGTTATTCAACTTATTATGTCTGACTTTCTGCTCTCTTCTGTCTATTGTTTTTCACTTCATTTTCACCCTTAGTGAACAAATTCAAACTTCTATATGTATCTTCACCAAGGATAAGGTCACGAAAGTATTTGGGAACACTTCATCAAATTTCTTTGTCAGCTTAACTAACCATGCAATCAAAGTTAGAACCACGCAACTCAAACTGAATAGACACAATGCTTCACAAAGTTGGCTTCACCAATTTTACTCCAATATCATGATTCTGTTAAAACACGCTTGGTGCCTTTGTATAATCATCACTAACTCATAACTAAAAATTAATACAAACACACATATCCCAAAGATAGGTGCAACTCAAGCAACACTATATTTATGTCGTCTCTTGATAGATTATCTTCAGACGCTGTAACTACCATAACTGATTAACATAACTCAACTAAAACTTCATATATGACTCAGCGTGAATGCACATAGCAACTAGAACATGTATACACCATGGAAATAAACATGCATAGCTCTAGAACATCTGTATTGATAATTTCATATAGGACACTATTGTATATTATATGTTGTCATCAATGACAAACATACAATCAATTATTTTCACAGAAGAAAATCTCCAACAATTTGAGCTCTCCAGCCTGTAATGATTTGCTAGAAAAGGCAATGGGTTGTTCAAACCCTTCTTCATTTTTCAGCAACAACACAATAGCAATAGTATGACAAGATGCAAAAGTGATATCTTCTATCCTTAGAGAAATGTTAGCCAACAAATTTGTCATTCTATTTTGGCTTCTATCCATCCAGTCAATACCAAATGCAGCAAAACTTTCTAACTCATTGTAGACTACATTTTGGTAATATTTAAATCTATGATTTTTGGAAGCATATGTGGATCTGATCAGAGATACTTCCAATTCAGAGTCTCCAATAACTTTGATCCACTTGATTCCATGTCTTGCAGCTAATCTCAAACCTATCAATAGAGCCTCATATTCTACCACAATATTTATATATGTAAACAGTAGAGTAAATGAAAATGTGAAGGTTCTTCCTGAGGGAGATATCAATAAAACCCCAGCACCAGCCCCCTCCCTAGAAATGGCACCATCAAAATACATTATCCATAACTTAGTTTGTTCAGATAAATTATTTATATCTTCATACAACAATGAAGCTTGCAATTTTCTTGTAACTTGATTTTCCTGCACTTGAAATGACCCCATTTCAGTATCTATGAAATAGTTCATATTGTTATCATCTTGCTCCTTAATCATATGAGGAGTTCTGGTTTCCCTTGACACTTTGATGTTTTCACCATTAATGTTGAAAGTGTCAAATGACGAATCACATTGAATGCTTCCCCCCATAGATGCACTCCATTTTCTTGACAATAACATTCCATATTGAGGGGGAATGTCTACAACCAACACACTCATTGTTAATACTTTTTCTGGGAAAGATAGGCACTTCTATGGAATCCATAGCTTGGAACCTCCCATGTGGTGTGTCTAATTTCAATCCCATTTATCTCATAACTTCTGCAAGCATGACAGTGTTAGATGTTCCAGAGTCAATCATGCTTTTTTTTAGCATTTTACCATTTACTAACAATGTCAATAAAAAATGGATGTACAATTTTTGCAGTAGTACTAAAAATGTTGGTATCTAAGTAGATTTGAGGAATCTTTGACACAAGCTCATTAGATTCCTTTGTTGATTTGTCCTTTGTGTCTAACACTTTCTTGTTTTTCTCTGGTCCCATAATCTTAGTAGAGCTAACACCTTTCATCCATATCAGAGCCTTTTATTTATGCTCTCCTATCCTCATCATTTCTATTAGAGGTACCTTAATAGTTATTTGAGACAAAATTTTCCCCATATCCACAGGGGTGTATTTCATATCAGAGATGTTTGATATCTGATTTTTATAATCCACATCTTCTATTTGAGAAGTCAGTTTTGTTTCATCTCCCTTATGTGGTTTATCCTCCCTTTTAGAATGAGGTATGGGACTTTCTGGTGTTTTCATCTTTTCTTTATAGACATTTGAGCCAGTAGGTTTGTTTCCCTTTTTGATCAAAATTTTATTTGTACCTTCAACCTATTTCTCCTTTTCTTGTGGATTGTTGGTACTATTTGGGGTATCCTTGATAAAGATACCAGTAGGTTTTCCTTCTGCACTACCAACTTTTTTGTTTCTCAAAATGTAATTTCCCCTTTCTTGCACAACCATGTTTGTTGTGATTTTAGAAATTTCTTCATCAGATGGTTTTCTAAGGATAGGGGTCTCATCACATCCTTCGGCATTACATCTCATTTTATCAATCTCCCAATCTTGTATGTCATAATCATCAGGTTAATAAAAAATTTCATCATTAACAAGTGAGGAATTCATAGCACAACCACTATCATCATATTCTTCCTCTTCATTTTCTTCTTGAAATTTAGTGGTAGAGATTCTAGCAGCAATAACACAATACTCAGGATTATGAGGAGATTGGAAAGCTAAACACTAAGGGTTATCATTGAACATATTTACAGAGGTTTTGTGCAGGGGATCGAGAATTTTTTTATCAGATTTATCCTTCTTTTTTTGGACAATAGGTCTCCCATCTTTCCACTAAGTAGTATAAGGATAATTTTGCATCCTAGGTTGTCTATTGAAATTTCCATAGGAGGGCTTATCATTGTTTGAACCCCTATTGTTACTACTCTCTCCAGGTTTTAAATTTTTCCAAGCATTCAAAATCAACTTAATTTTATCATCTTCCTTTGGTTTAGAACTCAAGGGTTTATCTGATTCTTTCTTGTTATACCTGGTTGGTTTCCAATCTTCTCTCCTGCCCACTTTCCCAGAAACTCTTCTATTTGTCTCAATATTGACTGCTACCTTATATGCTTCTCTAATATTTATAGGGTTCTTATCTCTTAAAAAATAACCCATTTTTGCATCAGAAGCATTAAGGTAAGTAGCAAGACATAACTTGTCATCCAATCTCATCACTTGCAGTAACTTGTGCATAGCCCTCTAAAACCTGATATTGAACTCCACCACTTCTTTATTTGGGTTCTTCTTTATGTTGTTGAACTCATTCAACATAAACCCTTCATTGTTCTTATCCCCATATTGGTCTCTAAAACATTCCTTCATTTCATCCATAGACCCAATACATTCATGGGGAAATCCTCTAAACCAGTCCCTAGCATCCTCAGTTAATGATTGCACAAATAATTTCATCATCACATCATCATGTGCAATTTCATAATCATCAATAATATCCATAAAATGATTCAGATGTTCTTCACATGTTATAATATTATTTCCAACAAATTTAGGAATTTTATCCCTAATCTTTTTAGGAATCTCATTTGGATTACTAGGGATGCCAAGAAAATGAATTGCATATACCTTTCAGTATAGACAGGAGTTCTTTGAGATGAATTTCTACCTTGAGTATTTGATGTAGTAGCACTTCAAGGATTAGAAGGTGGTGGTAAATTTATTCCTGAATTTAGACACATTTTAGGACCAGATCCAGTAGGAGGGGGGTCATAAATCTACCTAAGAAATTCTATTTTCTTTTTCTTCTTGAGAGCAGAGGCTTCCAATTCATCCTTCTCTAATTATTTGGATATGATCTCCCTCTCCCTCTTGGCTTTCTCCAACTTAGTTTCTAGCTTATTCATAGGATCCATTGTACTTCCTTTACTTACTGGCTCCTTTATTTCAATTGCTGCTAGCTTTTGTTTACCTTTATCCTTGGGCTTTCGTATGTCATACAACTATTGAACAACAGGTTCATGTTCAAGTTTCTCAGGTATAATAACAACATTTATTGCCTCCAAATCTGGCAATTTCCTTTTTAACTGGTCAGATTGAATCTGAGCATGTTTGATTCTTTCTTCTTTCTCTCTTTCTCTTTTTGGTCTCAAAGCAATCTGCTCTTGAATATTCCTTTCTAGTTCACCCACTTCTTCAAAAATCTCCTTAGAATCTACCAGAGTCATGTCAGATTCTTAATTTTCCTCCATGATAGTTCTCTCTCTCCTATGATGATGGGCATGAGTTCTTTCAGATGAGGGATATCACAGATCACTTGGAGCATTCCTATTCTCTTTGCCTCTACTTTTGGATCTGGACCTTGTTTCATGTCCCTAGGATTTACCACAAACCACCTTCCTGGTATATCTAGGAACATCATCAACCCTCTCACTTTGAGAGTAATACTCCCCATAGACTCCCAATCCTGGCTATGTATCTTGTTCAACTTCTACATTATCCTCTTCATGATTGGGAGGAATAGGAGTATCCATTCTTATGTTCCTTCTCTGCCTCCAAGCTTGGGGAGTAACTCCAATAGCATTTATTTTTACTGATTGCCCAGCTCTGGAAGTGGATGGAATTTCACCTTCCAACTCATCCCCAGAATGACTGTTCATCCTGGATCTGGTATTTTTATAACTCAGCTAAATAGTGATGTATCAAATGATTATAACTCAGCACTGGTGTAGATATTCCTTCAAGTCACCACCCAACAAATAATTGGGAAAATACACACTAACTTTGAGTAATAAAGATTTTGTTATGGAAATTTTTCATGGGTTATAGATATCAACAAAGTCTAAGCATCTATCTTGATATATTTTCAATGGTAATACAAATCACTAGGATATGCAAAGATAAAACTCTGTGGTTCAATGGTCAACCCACTGGTATTAATAAGTAAGCAGGCCAGGATTCTAGCTCAGCTTGAAAAACCTTACTCACTCACTGCAACGAAAAACTATTCAAGAGTAGAGTCACCATTTTGTTGGTTTCTTTTTATGTTGCAATAAAAACAACAACAACCTCTTCTTCTTATGTATTTTTTATAGAGGAGCCACCTCCAAATACTGGTTCATGTAAGAAAAGGATCAACTAACAAGCACTCTAACAAATACTTCTACTCTTTAGGTCCTACTACACCAAGGGGGGATACCCTACAATACCTTCTAATATTTTTATATGGTATTATCAAGCAGTGATCTCACAATAACTCAACATAACCGGGAGATACTAGATAATTGGCTAATTACCCATTGAACATCAACCATGAAATTCAGCATGAGATAGGAATTCACAACAAACTTGCACAAATATAAACTTAATGGATTTCAAAGATTTTTTATAGGAAAACATAGCCAATATGCAACTAGATATGTAATAGTATAGAACTTGTCAGCTTTAGATCAGTGCTTTATCCATTGGGCTACACTCTGACTCAGATATAATATACTAAAATTAATATTAATCAAAGATTCTAGGTCATAACACAATTATCCCAAACCCCTACTACAAATGGAATCCTAGCATATGTCAAATGAATCTATGCATTAATCGGAGCCTAATTTAATCTCATCCTAGATCAAAACTCTCAAATAAGTACATAAACATAGAGAAAGACTATGCTAATGAATTAGAAAATTCATAACTCGCAAGACATATAAAACAGGAGAGATTTGAATCTGGATTTTTGTATTAAATCCAAAGAATCATATTCCAATATACAAAAATTACTCAAAGATAACCTCTTCAATAACCTGCAAAAGATCTCTCAGCTTTATTTCTGATTTCTTACAACTATCTATTACAAACTATACTATATTCCCCCTTTGATTGAAACTTTACAAATTGTTTTCAATCCAATTTTTCCTTCCCTTTCCAATGATCTTGGAAATCCTTTTATAGAATAGGATTACAAAAAGCTACGGATCATTTGGAATAAGGACAAAACAAATGACTCAGTAAAAAGACAAAATAACTAATGAAGTGATAACCACTTTTGTTCAATAGATATTTAAGATACTTTTTCTTCTCACCGCTTGGTACTTGTAACTACTTCAAAGTTGTTTGGAAGAAGCCACCTGGAGTTTGTTGTCTTTGATAGTGGTGATGTAGGATCTTCATATTTTCCTATCTCATCCAATTTGTTGGGCCTCATTATCAATTACTACCTCTTGCACATTGTCACCTTCTTCTTGATCAACTATAATATACTAGTGCTTCCAAGAGGTATACACCTCATCACTCGGCCAAGCGAAGATAATGACTTCATCTTTTCTTCTATTAATCTCATTTGAGTCAAAACTTTCCTTTTCATTTATTCTGACCAAAATTCAAAAAAAAATCTGGCTTTACCAACTATCTCAACAGTTTGAACAAACAATAGTGTGCTTTCCAAAGTAATAATACTGATGGTTCTTATTGTCAACGCCTCATTCATTTTTTGGTGCTATAGTCCTTCATGTTTTATATCACCACTCTTCTTAAAAAGATTGGGAAACATCTCATATCAGTCCTTTGAATATTCTTTCTTCAAAGCCACTACCTTCCTAATGAAAATGCTCCTTTGTATGTCCATGTCCATCAGTAAGTTGACACATTCATAAGTACCAGTCAAAATAATGTCAACATTGTTTTCTTCTTTGGATGTGGTATAAAATAATGTCAATTTTCCTCTCTTTCACTTACATATAACCACCTTTTGATCTCATTTGTACTTATCTGCATTGTATTCATTTAATATGCTGACAATTTTCTTCCCTTGTGAATAAATGGAAGTAGGAACTAATTCCTGAGTGCAATGCCTGAGGGTGGAATGTATTTTATCAGCATACTTTTGTTTCACCCATGCCTTTGCTTCTCTAAATGTTGCAGATTGTTCAACCCAATTCTTCTTTGAATGTTCCATCTCGGTTCTTTCAGCAATTAATCTTGCTTTCTCTTGCTCCAATTCTTCTTGTGTGGTGGGATTTTATGGTAGGGGAGAAGGAGGGTAAGTTATGATTGGGCTTGACGATTATGGCTGGTGAGGCTCTTATGTAATCATCCTTTGAGGAACAAACTAAACTATTTTCTTACCTTCAAGGTTGGCAAGCTTCTTATCCTTCTCAAGATATTTTTTCACCTCATCATTATAATCCTTGACGACTACCTCATACTTTTCCATCAGCTTTTGAGTGCATCTTCTTGTTTCTCAGCTACCCTTAAGCTCAATTTTATTGTTTCTAGAGTAATGCTAGCTACTTCTACCCCTAAGGTGTCTGCTACTCTTTTTACCACAAGGCTACCTGCATCTTTAGCGTAATCACCTCCATTAGTTCTCATTTTGTCTTTCCTTTTTAGAGACCATATCACCAGTGTTGCATGATCTTCACTGAATTTGATACCATTTGATGTTCCACTAGTGTGCATGGGTTTAGTATCTTTTCTGATAGCATCAAAGACAATGGCATCAACAATATCATATTATGGCAGTATAAGGACTCCTTCTTTCTTAACTAAGTCCCTGCCTTATTCAGGGGTGATCTTATCAAATTTAGCCATCGTCTCATGTTTCACTTCATTCTCAATGGCATTCTTGTCTCTATTAGGTTGATCATCTTGCAGCTTCAGACATTTTTCTTTAAATTCATCAATGTGAATTCTCCATAGGAATTGGATAAAAGCCCTAGCCTTAACAAATTAATCATCAGATAAGAACTCATCACTCGCATGTTTGGTTATAGGGTCCAGCTCTTTTCCAACAAATTATGCTACTGATAGATCAATGTTGAATGCTTGGGTGCCTCTAGCACTCCTTGTAACTCCTAGGCTGTGACAAAAATGTGTCCAATATTTCCCATGTTCACCAATTGTTCAGCAATGCTCTAATCATCCATGTGTAGGGGAGACTGAGAAGGGGAATGGATATCACCCTTTTGTTTCTCTTTTCCTTCCACCCTCTACATTTTTGGAGATGGAAATGTTTGGGCATTGATGTCTACTGGAATTTTTCCTTTTTTCTCAAATGTCTTTTCATCTCTAGGTATGATTATGTTATAACCCCTTCGTTGGTAGACCACATACTTCCCTGGAGGGACAACCCTTCCCTATGAAATTTTTCTCAGAATAGCCTTAGCCTTTTCTAGCTCTGTTTCCAACACTTTCTTCTTTTTCTGGTCTAGGGCTTGCATTATATTCTCAAACATGCTCATTAGGGATTCCACCTTCTTTTTCGAAGGTGCAAATGTCTTTAAGGGATGATATGATCTATCAAAATGGTGAATGAAATCTAAATATTTTCTATATGCTAACCATTTCTCCCTCTAAAGTTCTTGTTCCATCAAATTAAACTCATTTCTTATTATATCTTCAGGGAAATTGAACTAATGATCTATAGATAGACATTTGGTTCTTTTCTTGAACATGTCAATGATAAATTCCTCATTGTCTGCACACCTTACCACTGATGTTGCTAATTGGTATGGCTCCAAGTATTTGTCAAATTGGGTCCATCCTCCTTTGGTAATTATGAAATGATGAACTCTTGTGAGGGTAGGGAAAATACTACCTTTCATCTTACGAGTCAAAGCTTCCTCTTGCAACCCACCCAGCTATCTAAGAACTTCTACCAGAAAAATCTTGAGTGCCACTCTATAAGGGAGGACATTTGGAGTTTCCCTAAAACCATAAACCCTAATAACTATTGAGATAGGGTATATGATGAAATCACCCCAATTGTGCACAATATTCAATTCTGTAGAATAGTCCATTCATCTCAAAAGTCTCAATACATCTATATGAATCCTAGGGTTGTCTATACATAGAAATGCTCTGAGCCTAGCGGCAAAAGATCTATCAAAATTTATGAAATAGGCCTCTTTCCTATCCCAAGACAAGTCAGTACTCCACAACTGAATCGGCAAATCTTCATCATCCTAAAACTTGGTGAGATCCATTTCTTCTTCATAGTCAACATTATTAAATAAAATCATATGCATCATGATAGAATACCATCCCATTATCTTGACTATCTTAGAATCCTTAATGCCTATCAAACCTTGATGCATCAAGTTAGCAATGTAGGTAGCATAATCAAAAACAACAGACAGGTGGGGATGCAGGATTTGAATCACCATAAGCATAAAATGGATAGGCATTGTTGTCTCCTCATCCTCTACTAGCACATGGCACATGGCAATATACATCCCTCTAGCCTTTCTATTAAAATAATCCAATTTGAAAGGCTTTGGTGTGTTAGGGCCTACTACAATTAGACCCCCTATCTTATTGAAATACCCTTTCAAGGCCTCATTCCTATACTATTCCTTTTGAATTTTATATACCTCATTTAAGTGGTCAAAATATATATCATCCATCTGAACCGAGAGGTCACTCAAATTGAAGACTTTTCTGATTTCATCAGCTATGACATTCAACAGTATGTTTCCATCTGTATCTGTTAGGACTCTGGATACTTTATCATAAGTTTTTTCTATTACAATTAACAGATATCTATCCATGAATACTCCAGGAACTATTAATTTTCCTACATATAGATCCCATATATTGTAGTCTAGGGAAGGAGCATTTCTTTGGCTAAAAGGAGTTTTTAAAAGATTTAGACTACTGGTTTTGATCTTGGCATCTTTGGCCCATCTACCCATATCATAAAAACCTTCCTCTACTCTAAAATGAGGATTTATAGGAACCACTCATTTCACTTGGGTATAATAATTTGTAGATCCACTCAACTATTGTATGAGGTCATCCCACACATTTCTGTCTTTGTACTCTATATTACTAGTGAATTCAATCCTAGGGGCCATTTTCTAAACTTAGGGCTTCTTACGGTAATAATATCAAATTATATCAGTACTTCTGTAAATCTTCTATAATTTGAAACCCTACTACAAGAATGAATTTTACTATTTCAATCAGGAGACTTACCCATTCTGCAATTTGTCACACAGAGTGTGAGATTACTGCAACTTTGATTTTCACTTCAATAACATCAATGATTATGGCAGCTTTGAGCTTAAGAAATGAATTATATGGATTCAATCAAATCAATCTTTCACATTGAATTTTACTGAAGTGGCCACATGCTCTATAATCAATTCATCTAGTTTGAAACTCATAGCTTAATGGTTCACTGATGCCATTCTGAGAACTTTAAATTTGAACTTTAGATATTCAACAGTATCTCCTTCATCGAGCGGATCTCATCATTCTATGGAAACCATTATTCATCTGAGACACGTGTCAGTGCGACTTGATTTCTTAAATGTTAAATCTTGTGCATCTTCCTCATAAGCCATTAAGTCAGCCCTATGATCCTTCTTAACCTGGCCAAAAGTTACTTTACCCTGAGTTTACTAACTATGGATGCAACTTTAACAACTTGGACATGCGTCAACACCACTTAATGGCTTAGATGCTAGATCTTCCACATCTTTCCTTTAAGTCATTAATCAATCCATCTGATCTTTCTAAAAATGCATTATCTTTACCTTATCTCTGTGTTGTACTAGGCCCACCATCTGTCACGTGTCATCAAGACTTAATCGCTTATACTTTAGATGTTGATCACTTTTCCTTTAAGTGATTAATTCAACCATCGGATCAATCTACACTTGCTCAGCCTTTAATTCCTTCTTTATGACCTCAACCAGACCCACTGGGACATGTGGCATCATGGCTTAATCACTTATATGATAGAGCTTGTTCACTTTGTCATGAAATGATCAAGTCAGCCGTTAGATCTTCTCTAAATTGTCAACCCTTTAATCTACGATCACCTTTACTGATAAAGGAATACACATCATCATTAGTTCACGTGGTAGCATGGCTTAATGAATTTATTGATAGATCTTGCACATCTTTGGGATAAGAAATTAAGTTAGTCATTGGATCAGAAGGTAATCTAACTACACTTTAACAACAGCTGTTAACAACACTCGGGCCTACAAACTTCCACAGGTCGCCACCTCTTAATGGCTTACAAATTAGATGGTGTGTAGCTTTGGGATAAGCAATTAAGTCAACCATTAGATCTATTCGCACTTTAATCTCCATTGAACTGCATGCAATAGGGCCCACATCACTGTAGGGACATGTGTCATTTAGACTTAATGGCTTATAAGATTGATGTCAATCACTTTTAGAATAAGCCATTAATCAAACCGTTGGATGAAACAGGATCTACTCACTATTTAAATGAAGCATTATCTGATGCTGGACCCACCAAAAACACTTGTCATTACCCCTTGATTACTTATAAGATATATTTCGTGCACCTCAGGATTAAGCCATTAAGTGGGCCATTAGATCAAAACATACTAGCTCAACACATAGTGGTTCAATAAAGTACTTGCAGACTTTAGACTTAGGTATTAATAGATTGCCTAGGTGTTAGGAATTCACAAACTATTGAATGCAGACCCTTTTAAAAGAACACATGAAAGACACATGACTTAAGTGGAAAAATGGTAATGCAAAATTAGAAACCACTTCGACGCTTAGGGTTTGAAGACCAAATTTACACTTTGAAACATGAAAGAAAGGGTTTCAAGAATTTACATAAGACCATTTCGAAAATATAGACCAAGGACTCATTGTTTTGAAAAAAAAAATTACCAGACCTAACAGTGGCTCTTTCTAGGGATGAATACCTCCTACAAGTATTACAAGAATTCAAAATCTCAGGGGGGGAGTAGACCAACCAATTGGAAAACTAAACTACTCACACAACAGAAAAGAAAACTAAACTACTCACACAATAGAAAAGAAAACTAAACTAAGACAGAAAGAATACACTTGCAGAAACACACTATATACACAATCCTAATGTTCATGGATTATTAGACTTCAGGAGAAGTATAACTTCAAGAACTTTCCATGAACTGGCAGTTCTAAAATAATCCCAGTAAGATCCTTTAATAAATAATATTTTTTCCCATACCTCTCATGGACAATATAAGGTCCCAGCCAGATTGGTTCAAATTTTCAATGTTTTCATTTATCCTATAATCTGGCATTCCACATTAGGACATAATCTCCCACATCAATTTGTCTTGAGACTGCCTTTTTATCATACAATTTTTTTACCTACAATTTAAGCTTCACATTTTTCATAGAAGCTTCTCTCCTAGTTTCATCCAACTCCACCAGGTCATCAATTCTCAATTGCATATCATTTTCAATATCATCATCATACATTTCGACAAACTTGTACATTTGTATCAGGTTATTTTGGGGTAGTCTTGCTTGAATCCCATAGACTAAATCAAAAGGTGCACATCTTATAACCTTCTTAGATGTCACCCTATCTGCCCAGATAGCCAATGTTAACTTTGAGTCCCATGCCTTCTTGTTTGTATCCAGAACTCTCTTAATAATCTTAAGGAGGATTTTGCTAGTGGACTTAGCTTGGCCATTCCCTTGTGGGTAGTAAGATGTAGAGTAAGATGTCTGAATGCCATAATCAACACAAAAATTGATATACTCCTCAGATTTAAAACATGTGGCATTACCTGATATTATCTTCTCTAGGCACCCAAATCTGGTGATTATGTTCTCCAACAAAAAATCAATTACTACTTTATTGGTTGCTCTTTTAGTGAGGATTTCTTCAACCCACTTAGTAAAGTAGTTAGTAGCTATAATGATCCATTCATTTCCTCCATTTTATTTGGTAGCTATCTCTCCTATAAAATCAATACCTCATTGTTGAAAAGGGGCTTGAACTTCCATTGGTGTAAGGGGTACATTACCTTCAAAGATTTTAGCGTACCAAAGAAATGTTGGAAAGAATCACATATTTTAACCAGTTTATGAGAATATTTAAAGATACTTGGCCACTAGAATCCTTCTCTTAAAACCTTATGTGCATTATTCTTGGCCATGTAATGGCCACCAGACACTCCATTGTGCATTTCTTGCAGGATCCTATCTATTTTTTCTCTATCAACACATTTTAGTAGAATTCCTTCAGGGTGCCTCCACCACAGCTCATCTCTGATCAGAGAAAAATTGATTTCTTTTATCTTTAATGTCCTTTTCTTATTCTCATCCATGCCCTATGGAAATTTCATTCTTTTTAAATTATAAATAATATTGTTGTACCAATCACAATGGTCAAGATTACAGATGAAAGGTTTATGTTCCTCCTCTAGGATATTGATATGGTTTCCATCCAAGTTTGCACTAGCCATCGATTTGGCTAAACCCATCCCTCTGACCAACTTAGTGATTTGGATTTCTATATTAAACTCTTGAATCCCATTGATCCATCTACATCTTTTTCCTGACACCTCTTGTTGAGTAAAGATGTCCTTAACTGTTGCTAAGGGGACATAGGCTACTACAATAGCACCTATCAAATAACATATGAAATCTTTCATAGCCTTCACAAATGCATAGGCATGTTTCTCTATTATATCATATTTGAGCTCTACAGTGTGTAATGATTTTCTAAAAAAGGCAATGGGCTATTCAAACCCTTCTTCATTTTTCTGCAACAACATAGGAGCAATAGTATGACAAGATGCAAATGAGAAAATGTTCATAGGCTTTGAATAATCAGGAGTTCTCAGGATAGGAGAAATTTTTATATCTTTCTTAATTTCTTGAAAATATTGGATGGTCTCCCCATCCCATTCCATTTTTCATCCTTCTTCAACATTTTAGAAATTGGCCTACTTTTCTCTGCAAAGTTTGTGACAAATATTCTAAAAAATTTTACCTGACCAAAGAAACATTGAATTCCCTTAACATTTCTTGGGATGGGTACTTTTTCAATAGAAGCTACCCTATCTGGGTCAATTCTAACCCCTTCCTTTGAAACAATGTTCCCCAATAATTTACCTTCTCTCACTCCAAAAATTTATTTCTTGGGATTCAGAGAGATCCCAAATTCCAGAGCTCTTTCAAAAATCTTCTCTAGATGTTCACAATGTTGTTTTTCCTTCTTTAAGTAATTTGTGAGGTCATCCTAATAGACCTCAAGAAATTTTTGCAAGAAATTTGATAATGCAACATCCATGGCCCTCTAGAAAGTGGCACCACCATTCATTAACCAAAATGCATTCTAACATATAAATATGCTCCCTATGGTGTGGTAAAAGTAGTCTTAAACTACTCTGACTCTTTGACCATAATCTGGTTATACCTAGAGAACCCATCCATCATGGACATGAGTTCACATCCAATGACTCTCCAACATATTCTCCATATTGGGGAGAGCATATTTGTCTTTTAAGGAAGATATATTCAAGTTTTTGAAATCCATACACAGCCTGATATCTCCATTCTTCTTCCTGACATGGACTAAGTTGGAAATCCAAGAAGAATGCCTAATGAGCTTAATTATCCCAGCATCTTTCATTTTCATCAATTCCTACTCCATTTTGGGCCTTAGGGTGGGATTTATGGGCCTTTTATTTTTCCTAAAGGGCTTGGCATATTCCTTTAATGGGATTGTTGGAATAGCTCCTCATTATATGCCTTTAGGTCATCATACATCCATGCAAAGACCTTTTTGTACTTCCTCAAAAGATTAGTCAGATCCTCCTTAACTTTGGGTAACATTTTTTTACCAATAAATAAATTTTTAGGAACTTCCTCTATTCCCACATTAACCTTCTCCAAATCTTCAGACTTATTTAAACATGTAGCAGAGTATGGTTTATCCTTATTGTCAAAGGCTCTTTCTAAAACAACTAGTCCCTTTGGGACTTTATTTGACTTCAAATGCAATATTTATTTTCCTAAGATAGTATCTTTTCCATCAATGGTTTTCACATACTGAAATCTATCTCTTTGATGTCAAGATCTATCTCACAATACAAGAATCTTATTATATCCACATCATCATCAAATACTTGCCAGTTATCCACATTGTCTAGTATTGAAGGCCTAGTCTGAACTTCTATCTCAGAAATTCTAGCAAAAGTGTATCTTCTAGCCTTAGAACAATGTTAGCCAACAAATCTTCCATTCTATTATGGCTTATGTCCATCCATTCAATACCAAATGCATCAAAACTTTCTAACTCATCCTAAACTGCATTTCGGTACTATTTCAATCTATGATTTTTGGAAGCATATTTGGATCTGATCTGAGATACTATCAATTCAGAGTCTCTAATAACTCTGATCAACTTGATTCCATGTCTTGTAGCTAATCTCAAACCTATCAATAGAGCCTCATATTCTGCCACATTATTTGTACATGTAAACAACAGTATAAATGAAAATTTGAAGGTTCTTCCTGAGGGAGATATCAATAAAACCCCAGCACTAGCCCCTCCCTAAAACTGGCACCATGAAAATACATTACCCATAACTTAGTTTGTTTAGATAAATTATTTATATCTTCATAAAACAATGAAGGTTGTAATTTTCTTGCAACTTGATTTTCCTACACTTGAAATGACCCCATCTCAGTATCTAAGAAATAGTTCATATTGTTCTCATCTTGCTCCTCAATCATATGAGGAGTTCTAGTTTCCCTTGACACTTTGATGTTTTCACCATTAATGTTGAAAGTGGCAAATAAAAAATCACATTGAATTCTTCCCCCCATAGATGCACTCCATTTTCATGACAATAAAATTCCATATTGAGGGGGAATGTCTACAACCAACACATTCATTGTTAATACTTTGTCAAGGAATGCTGACAGTTTATAAGGCAAAGCCTTAATGGTGCCAATGAAAAGCAATTCTCTGGAATCCATAGCTTGGAACCTCCCATGTGGTGTGTCTACTTTAAATCCCATAGATCTCATAACTTCTATAGGCATGACAGTGTTAGATGCCCCAGAGCCAATCATGCAATTTTTTAGCATTTTACCATTTATTAACAATGTCAAGAAAAAGGGATGTATAGTTTCTGCAGTAGTACTAAAAATGTAGGCATCTAAGTAGATTTGAGGAATCTTTGACACAAGCTCATCAGATTCTTTTTTTTATTTTTCCTTTGTGTCTGACACTTTCTTTTTTTTCTTTGGTCCTACAATCTTAGTAGAGCTAACACCTTTCATCCATGTTAGAGCCTTTTCTTTATGCTCTCCTATCCTCATCATTTCTATTAGAGGTACCTTAATAGTTATTTGAGACAAAATTTTCCCCATATCCACAAGGGTGTATTTCATATCAGAGATGTTTGATCTCTAATTTGTGTAATCTACATCTTCTACTTGAGAAGTCAGTTTTGTTTCATCTCCCTTATGTGGTTTATCATCCCTTTTAGAATGAGGTAAGGGACTTTCTGGTGTTTTCATATTTTCTTTATAGACATTTGGACCAGTAGGTTTGTTTCCTTTTTTGATCAAAATTCTATTTGTACCTTCAACTTGTTTCTCCTTTTCTTGTGGCTTTTTGGTACTATTTGGGGTATCCTTGATAAAGATACCAGAAGGTTTGCCATCTGCACTACCAACTATTATGTTTCTCAAAATGTAATTTCCCCTTGCTTGCGCAACCATGTTTGTTGTGATTTCATCAATTTCTTCATCAAATGGTCTTCTAAGGACAGGGGTCTCATCACATCCTTCGGCATTACATCTCATATTATCAACCTCCCAATCCTGTATGCCAAAATCATTAGGTTGATAATATGTTTCATCATTAACAAGTGAGGAAGTCATAGCACAACCACTATCATCATATTCTTCCTCTTCATTTTCTTCTTGATCTTTAGTGGCAGAGATTCTAGCAGCAATAACACATGAATACTTAGGATTATGAGGAGACTGGCAAGCTCCAAACCAAGGGTTATCATTGCACATATTTATAGAGGTTTTTTGTAGGGGATCAGGAGTTTTTTCATTATATTTATCCTTCTTATGTGGGACAATAGGTTTCTCATCTTTCCACTGAGTAGTATAAGGATAATTTTTCATCCTAGGCAGTCTGTTGAAATTGCCATAGGAGGGCTTATCATTGTTTGAAACCCTATTGTCACTACTCTCTCCAGGTTTTAAATTTTTCAAAGAATTTAGAATCAACTTAAGATTATCATCTTCCTTTGGTTTAGAACTAAAGGGTTTATCTGATTCTTTCTTGTTATACCTGGTTAGTTTCCAATCTTCTCTCCTACCCACTTTCCTAGAAACTCTTCTGTTTGTCTCATTATTAATTGCTACCTTATATGCTTCTCTAATATTTCTAGGGTTCTTATCTCTTAAAAAATAACCCATTTTTGCATCAAAAGCATTAAGGTAAGTAGAAAGACATACCTTGTCATCCAATCTCATCACTTGCAGTAACTTGTGCATAGCCCTTGGAAACTTGATATTGAACTCCACCACTTCTTAATTTGGATTCTTCTTTATGTTGTTGAACTCATTCAACATGAACCCTTCATTGTTCTTGTCCCCATGTTGGTCTTTAAAACATTCCTTCATTTCATCCATAGACCCAATATATTCATGGGGCAATCCTCTAAACCAGTCCCTAGCATCCTCAGTTACTGATTGCACAAATAATTTCATCATCATGTGCAATTTCAAATCATCAATCATATCCATAAAATGATTCAGATGTTCTTCACATGTTATAATATTATTTCCAGAAAATTTATGAATTTTATCCCTAATCTTTTTAGGAATCTCATTTGGATAACCAGGGATGCCAAGAAAAATGAATTGCCTATACCTTTCAGTATAGACAAGAGTTCTTTGAGATGAATTGTTACCTTGAGTATTTGATGTAGTAGCACTTCAAGGATTAGTAGGTGGTGGTAAATTCATTCTTGGATTTAGAGACATTTTAGGACCAGATCCAGCAGGAGGGGGGTCAGAAATCTGCCTAAGAAATTCTATTTTCTTTTTCATCTCGAGAGAAGAGGCTTCCAATTCAACCTCCTCTAATTCTTTAGTTATGATCTCCCTCTCCCTCTTGGCTTTTTCCAACTCAGTGTCCAGATTAGTCATAGGATCCAGTGCACTCCCTTTACTTACTAACTACTTTATTTCAATTGTTGCTATCATTTGTTTACCTTTATCCTTGGACTTCAGTATGTTATACAACTGCTAGACAATAGGTTCATGTTCAAGTTTCTCAAATATAATAACAGCATTTATTGCCTCCAAATCTCGCAATTGCCTTTTCAACTGGTAGTATTGAATCTGAGAATTTAAGATTCTTTCTTCTTTCTCTCTTTCTATTTTTTTTCTCAAAGAAATCTACTCTTGGATCTTCCTTTCCAATTCACCCACTTCTTCAAAAATCTCCTCAGAATCTACCAGAGTCATGTTTGATTCTAAATTTTCCTCCATGATAGTTCTCTCTCTCCTATGATGATGGGCATGAGGTCTTTCAGATGAGGGAGAGCTCAGATCACTTGGAGAATCCCTATTCTCTTTGCCTCTACTTCTGGATATAGACCTTGTTTCATGTCCCTGGGATTTACCATGAACCACCTTCCTGGTATATCTAGGAACATCATCAACCCTCTCACTTTGAAAGTAATACTGTCCATAGACTCCCAATCCTGGATGTGTATCATGTTCAACTTTTGCATTATCCTCTTCATGATTGGGAGGAATAGGAGTATCCATTCTTATGTTCCTTCTCTTCCTCCAAGCTTGGGGATTAACTCCAACAGCATTTCATTTTACTAATTTCCCAGCTCTGGAAGTGGATGGAATTTCACCTTCCAACTCATTCTCAGGATGACTGTTCATCCTGGATTTGGTATTTTTATAAATCATAGCTAAAAAGTGGTGTATCAAATGATTATAACTCAGCACTGATGCAGAGATTCCTTCCAGTTGGCACCCAATAAATAATTGGTAAATACACACTAACTTTGAGTAATAAAGATTTTTTTATGGAAATTTTTCACAGGTTATAGATATCAACAAAGTCTAAGAATCTATCATGATATATTTTCAATGGTAATACAAATCACTGGGATATGCAAAGATAAAAATCTTTAGTTCAATGGTCAACCAACTGGTATTAATAAGTGTGTATGAGGAATTCTTCAATCTTTTGGGTGCAAGCTCAAACATAAAAATGTTAGTGGGTTAGCACATATATCATTTCAAGATCACATGAAAGAGCAAGCAAGCAACAAAGAAATCAACATAACATCAGATTGAACTAAAAAAAAGTGAGCACCCTAATTAACTTGTTTGATTTGTTCTTTTTGATGGAATATGGGTGTGCTCTCTCAAACACACAAAATACAATGATCCCCAATGCAAATGCAAGATTGAAACAAATGAAGCAATTCAA
>MU223349.1:740456-754343 GCA_018584345.1 Thuja plicata | reverse complement strand
TAAGAAGAATTTAAGAGGGATGGGTGTCCATTTTGGACACATGGGCTTGGAAGGGATGGCTAATTTTGAGTCAAACTTGGCATTAAATGTTGAGTGGCTCAACATTTCCAAGTGGGGAGACAAACTTTTAAGAGGAATTTAAGAGGAATGGGTGACCTTTTTGGAGAGAATTTCCCCATGTGGGTGAGCATTCCATTAGCCTTAAAAAGGTTAGGCATCACCCTTTAAGTATAATTAAAGGGTAGTTAGGTAGGGAAACATGTTTAGAGGATGAGGTGATGGGAGTAGAGTAGGAATAGGGTAGGCTTTAGGGTAGGATTAATAGGTTCCTAGCTAGGGTTTTAGGGTATTATTCAAATCAAATTGGAATAAATTATGGTTTAGAAGAATTAGGAAAATGGAGGATTTAATAAATGTAAATTTATTAAAAAGGGAATTTCATGAGACAAATGTATTTAAATAAAATACATTAGAATAGTACTTAAACTATTAACAAATGAAACTATTTAATTGATTGAATTAAATAGTTAGAGCAATAAGAGGGAAAATAATATTAATATTTTTGGACGTCTACATTTTGCCCCTCTTTGACATGGTGTCGCAAGTGATGTTTCATCAAAGACAAGAAAATGAGTTGCCCTAGAGGAAGAGGGTTTCTAGGAGTCGTGCTGAAGCAATGACGGTATGGGGTTGTGCCCCCTCAAGAAAAGAACACAATGATGACAAGGTTGTGGGATTTTCTTGAAAAAGGATGCAACGGGAGAGAGGAAAGGAAGGAGGGAATAAATAGAAGCCCTCTGAAATGCAATTAAGAATGCAGCTAAGCATGCAAACACAAATGAACGTAAATGCAGCTAAATGAGCATTGAGATCCATTTGTGTGAAAAATATAGAGAGCACATCCGAATTTGATATTGCAAGAGGAGGTATGCATCAGGTGTTAGAAAACACAGATGAAAAGATTTTGTTTGTGTGGAATAGACACTCAAACAAAATCACACTACAAAAGATGCATGCATCAGTAGACACCAGTCACAACGCACCAAGATATAGCAAATCAAGGTAGTGGTGAGTAGGTTTAAACTGACACAAAAAGATAAAATCAATAAAGAAGGCCTCATGACCAAACAGTCATTTAGTTCAAAGTTCTTTCCATGAACAGGATGGGTGTGATGAAGGATTGGATAAGCAGACACCAAAAGGATGCATCCTGACGGGAAAGGATTGGACTTGATGTGATTAAAAGATATTCGCTAGCAAAAGTTGTGAACAAAATGAGGTGCAAGGATAATCAGTCGCCAAAAATGATTTGGTGAAAAACATGATCGCAGGTGTAGGAGTCAAAATGTCATTGAGAAGCAAAAAATGGAGCGATGTAGAAGTAAATGATGGTTTATTGCAAGATTTTTTAATATATTTGATTTTTTGGGGAATTTTTGGACTTTTTGAATTTTTTGGGATTTTTGAAATTTTTAAATGTTTTTGGGATTTTGTGATGCAGTTAAACTGTACAAGAGGACTAATAATACAAAACATACAAGTGGGAGATGGAGAAAACGGGGCAAAAAAGTTTGCATGACGATGACTCAAGATGTTAGTGTGATGGCGAGAAGACTAGACACGTTACGAATATACAAGGACCAAACTAAATGATTAATTACAAGCGATTATGTGCCCATGTTGCTGTCAAGATTTGATTGGATCTTGCTCTATTTTTTATGTGTGTAATAGTTTAGTGTGTTGTTTGATTAGTTTCAAGAGGAAGGATACATCCTACAAGAACCCAAAGATGATGATGATCTATATTTAGGTCAACAAGAAGAAGGATATATCCTCAAAGAATCTATTTCCAAAAAAGATGGGATTCATAAATCTAATTGGTCAAAGGTGCACTACGGAACCAAGATATTTGTCAAAAGGAACTTGCTGAAACCTAAGATTTTAAGAGCGTAACTAGATCATGTTTTGCAAGGATACCAACCGAGGATAGGAGATATATACAAGTAACACTACGTGGAAGACTATGTGAAATATGTACAGGATTTAAGCTCAAGGATTGGGATAGTACAATGTATGGACAACAATATACAAGATTATGTGTACAAAATCTTAGGACACGAGATAGGAGGATTGCTTCGGACTAGTGCATGTGATATGTGAACACCCAAGGAATACTGGTGAGATTCAGGCAGAAGTGGATGTGATGGAGGAGATGGAGGATGTAAGGGAGTGATATTTTGATAGATAATGGAATGGTCCACTATGTGTGACACCTATTTTTAGGTTTTCATCACACATACTTATCCAAGGCGCCTGATTGCCAAGTTTTCACCATTGGACAAAATTTTTCTCTTTATTCTTCTTCTTTTTTTCTTTGGATCTTTTTGATGTTTTTGATGTTGTCCAAGCACCTCTTTACCAGGTTTTCACTAGGACAACCATTTTTTTCAGCTTCATTTTTCTGTTGTTTAGAGATTTTTTTCAGGACTATTTTAAATTGTTTTTATGCTTTTTTCAGGACTTTTTATACTTTTTTATGGATTTTCTCAAATAACTAGAATAAACTACCAGTTGTTAGGCATAGAAGTGCCTGAGATGAATGATGTTGATAGAATCATTCAATGGTTCTCCTTCAGAAGTGGAGAGTTATTATGCCCTAGAACCGAAGCATACAGTGACAACATATGGGCCTTGCCAAGTGACTTCAAACTTGCCTTTATTTTCGCGATCAGTACCCACTTTCTAATTTTATTTTAGCACAAGGTCCCCTACCTGGAACTAACATGGGTGGACCTTCTTGTTATAGTTCCACTTGAGTCTATTCTAGTAAAAAATCAAGTGATCATAAGCTTGTTGGCAATTTTCATCTAATAGATCAAGCTGTGTGAGTCGTACCACTTGATAATCTTCATCATCAATCAGGCCTCTTAGTGATACTCGGAGGGAGGATAATTCAACCTCAATTGGTAAGACTGCTTCAGCACCGTAGACTAGGGAGTATGGAGTAGTTCTAGTAGGAGTACGGTAGGAGGTGTGATATGCCTAGAGGGTAGGATTGATCTAGAGATGCTAGTCACGACCAGTATCATTGAAAACTTTCTTAAGGATTTTAAGGAGGGTTTTATTAGTTACCTCAGCTTGGCCGTTACCTTGCGGGAAATATAGACTGGAGAAATGGTGATGGATATGGAGGCGAGTACATAGATCACTAACGTGTTGATTTTCAAATGGTGTTCCATGATCTATGAAGATGGTGGAGGGTATGCCAAAGCGGCAGACAATGTGGTAGAGGATGAATTTGGATATCTGGACACCTGTAGTGAGTGTGAGCATAATTGCTTCAACCCACTTTGTAAAGTAATCCATTGCTATGATTATGTATTTGTGGCCTTCAGAAGAGAGGGGAGTAATCTTACCAACAAGGTCAAAACCCCAACAAGAGAAGGGCCAAGGAGGCGCAATAGGTCTGAGGTTTTGAGCAAGAGCATGGATCAAATTAGCATGTGGTTGGCAAGATAGACACTTCTTGACAAACTCACAAGCATCATGTTCCATTGTAGGCCAATAGTACCCTGTACATAATAGTTTCTTGGCTAGGACCATGCCACTCATGTGGGAACCACAAATACCATCATGTACCTCTTGTAATGCCTGGGTAGCTTCATTTTCATCTAAACACCTAGAGAGAACATTGTGATAGCCTTGACGATAAAGGGTGTTGGCTACGAGGGTGTAACAGGATGGTCTAAAAATAAATTTTTGGCATTGGGTTGCAGTGAGATGAGGGGATATGCTACCATTTTTTAGGTAAGCTTGGCTATCATGGTACCATGGAGACTGAGGACCAACCAAGACACATACATGATTTGATTCATCATTCTCATAAGCGAGAGCATGAAGTTGCTCAACTAAGAATTCATATTGCATAGAATCATGAGGAATCTCTATGAGGGAGTCAATTGTGGCCATTGCATTAGTAGCCTTATTCTACAGGTGTGACACCTGTGTTATCTGCAAATGGAGGAAATTTTCTTTTAGCTTGTCAACCATCTATTTATATGGCGTCAATTTGTCATCTTTGGTTTGATACTCATCTAGTACTTGTTTGATGATGAGTTGGGAGTCACCAAAGACATGTATATCTATAATGTTCCATTCTATGGTCATACGGAGTCTTGTAATTAGTGCTTCATATTCTGCAATGTTGCTTGTGCAGGAAAATCCCAATTTGAATGACATGGGGATGTAGTCACCTTGAGGTGTGACAAAAAGTATTCCTGCCCCTGTGCCATGAGCTATGTAGGACCCATCAAAGTAGAGTTTCCACATTGGTTGTTCTTCTATCATGTACAAATGCTCATCTATAAATTCTATGACCAAAGGATATGCATCTACCAATGGTGCTTTGGCTAGCTGATCGGCAATGACTTGCCCTTTAATGGCTTTTCTGTCAATGTACTTAATATCAAATTCACTTAGCAACATAACCCATTTTTTCATTCAACCTGTAAGTGTAGTCCTGGAGAGTAGGTACTTGAGAGGATCCACCTTTGAAATAAGCTTGGTTGTGTGACTAAGCATGTAGCGGCAAAGTTTTTGAGTGGCAAAGGCCACTGCCTGACATGCTTTTTCCATAGGAGAATAATTGAGCTCATAAGCCACTACGGTTTGACTGATATAATAAATAGCTCTTTCTTTGCCTTCATCATCCAATTGAGCAAGGAGTGCCCCCAATGCTATGGTAGTAGCGGAAATGTATAGGATGAGTGGTTGACTAGGTACAGGTGGTACCAAGATGGGTGAATTAGCGGTATTCTTTGATTTTGTCAAAACTCTTTTGACATTGAGGATCCCACTTAAATGTGTTGTCTTTTCAAAGGAGATGAGTGAATGGTTGGCACTTTTCAGCTAGTTGAGAGATGAAATGGCGCACAGATTTTAGCTTTCCTTGGAGACTGTGAAGCTATCAGAGTGTTTTTAGTGGAGGCATCTCTATGATAGCTTGTACTTTCTTTGGATCAATTTTAATGCCTCATCTAGATACAATAAACCCTAGGAGTTTTCCTGATGTGACTCCAAAGACACATTTCTTAGAGTTGAGCATTAAGTAGTAGTGTCCAATTCTATCAAAGATGCATTCCAAAACATCTAGGTGATCTTCCCTTTTTACTGATTTTGCCAAGATATCGTCCACATAGTCCTCAAGGATCTTGTGAATCATGTCGTGAAAAATGACAGTCATGGCTCTTTGATAGGTTACCCCAATGTTCTTTAAGCCAAAAGGCATCATGTTATAGTAGAAGGTGCCCCAAGGGGTTGTGAATGCTATCTTATGTTGATCTTCTTCTACAATGCGGGTCTGATTATATCTAGAAAAGTCATCCATGAGTGACAACATAACATGTCCTGCTATGAGATCCACAATCATGTCTATGTTTGGAAAGGGGAAATCATCCTTGGGACATGCCTTATTGAGATCTTTGAAATCTATACATATCCTGATTGATTTATCAGGCTTAGAGATGTGCATGATATTAGAGATCCAGTCAAAATATTCAATGGGGCGGATGATCTTCACTTGGAGTAATTTTTCTATCTCTGCTTTGACAAGTAGTGCCACTTTAGGGTACATCTTTCTGAGCTTTTGCTTGACAGGTTTGATGTTCGGGTCCACTGTTAGATGGTGAACCACCAAGTTGGGATCTTACCCCAGCATGTGGGAGTAAGCCCATGCAAACTTGTTGATGGATTCCTTTAATAAAGTGACAAGATCACTTTCTTCTACTTTAGTCAGAGATGCTACTATGTATGTGATGGCAGGATTTTCTTTGGTACCCAGGGTGACAGGTTTTACTTCTTCAATGATAATTGATGACTGTTCAGGCCTATAATCTTGAATAAGAGGAAGAGGGGAATCTTCATCCTCTGGCACCTTAGAGAGGTTTTCACCAGGGGATACACCCTTTATTTTTACTTTTTTATGATCAGATAGCACCCTAGAGGGGTTTTCGCTAGGGGATCAATTTTTCTCTTTTTTATTTTTGTTTTCTGTGTCATTTTTGTGACTAAAGTTCTCCTCTTCCCCAAAGTATGCCTTTGGGTCCAGTTTGTAGACATATACTGAGTCTTGCCCCCAGTCACTGCTTTGCTCAATTGCTCCCATAAAGCTTAGGAGCACGTCCTCACTTTGGAACTCGTCAATGTGTACAACACTTGGTTTGTCCCAGTCTATTAGTTTAGGATGGTAGAGGGGGAGGTCAATGAAGAGGATGGAAAAAATTTTTAGGACAGCATTTCCCAGGAAGGTTTCATCATCAAAAACATCATCATAGGCTCTCAAAAATTTCTCTTTTAGGATATCTTCAATGTCAGCGATTTCACCCAAGGGAGGACAAGAGGAATAGTTAATGAACTCGTTGGTGCCCCCATTTATGTCAGAGCCCATGCCAAGGCCCAAGTTCTTTTCTAGTTGGGTAGGTATAATAGGATATTTCATTCCTTTCTCTTCATAACCAAGGCCACCTCCTTGGTAGTTCCATTTTCTAGTGACCAGTTTGTGCATTGCGGGGTACTTATCTTTGAAGTAATTGAGGCAATTTGTGTCCTTGGGTGGTGGATCTTTATAGAGCCATTGGTTTATGTTTGGTGTCATTTCTTTCCCATTCAAACTACCCTTTGAGATAAAAGTGGTAGAACCAAATTGTAGTGCCTTGGTTATCTCTTATTCTGTCTTTCTTAGATTAGGTTGGCAGCCCTGAGTGTGAGGATCAATTGGCAGTGCTCCAACTGTGAAGGCATAGATAAAGTGTACTCACCACAACCTTTGTTGTTGATCTTAACCATGGACAAGGTGGAGGAGAGGATTATTTCTGGGTCTAAATGGGTTTGAGATGAGATAGCGATAGAGGTGCTAATATCAATCCTAGGATAGTGATTGGAATGTGGAAAGGATGTTTCCAACACATTGCAATATGTGAAGGGCTTGGGATCTATGTGGATGGTGATCTCATTGCCTTTATATGGGAATTTGATGCACTGATGGTAGGTGGATGGGACAGCTTGCATAGAATGAATCCATGGGCATCCAAGGAGAATGTTGAAGGGAAGGTCAAGACCAACAACATGACATAATGTATCCTGGATAACTGGGCCCACTTGAATGGGAAATGATATGGTGCCTTCAGAAGTGTGCTCCAAATTGTCATATGCCTTTATTGTGATGACATCATGTGTTATCTCAGCCTCAATGCAACACAACTATTTTATGAATTTTAGAGTGCATAGATTTAGGGCCGATCCATTATTTATTATGACCCATTTGATGGTAAAATCTTTAACCATAACAGCAATACAGAGTGGGAGATTATGATCGGTTTCTTCAGAAGGTAGGTCTGTTGGTCTAAAGGAAACCCCAAAAGATGCAGATAGGTATCCAACAAGGTTTTGGAATTCGGTGAGGTTGATGTCGATGGGAACACAATATTCTTGCAAGGCTTTATTGAGGATCTCTTGATAAGTGGGTGATGTGTGGAGAAGATCCAAGATGGAAATTTGGGCTGGGGTATTCCCCAGGTGTTCCAAAATGTTGTATTGGGTCCTAGCATATGGGGTGGGACCGGCACCTATGACTGTTATCCTACCTCTATGAGTGGTGATGGCGCATTGGTTATCAGCACCCTTGACATGGATGACATTGACGGAGGACTGGAATTGGGATATGCATCTGATGAGATTATCATAGTTGATATATGCATTTGTATAATCTTTTCTGTCAGCATTTTCTACTTTTTTACCCTTTCCCTGATCAGAGGACTAAGTAGGATTTCCTGGGCCTATACCAGAAGTGTGTTTAGGGAATGCATTTTGATAAATTTTAAGGCCTGCATTTGGTGATGATTAGGCAAGAGAATCCACTTCAATCTCCTTATGGTCAATGAGAACCTAGATATAGTGTTTCAACTTCATGCATTTGAGAGTGGTATGTCCCTTAACACAGTGGTATTCACAGTACTCATTGTCTTTATACCAAGTTGGCTTAGGAGTTGAGTCATCAAATGACTGTGTTTTAGGATACATGACTTGGTTAGCTTGGACCAGCTTGCGGAAGATGACATCTATAGGTTCACCCAAAGGGGTAAATGTGCATTGTGGCATATTCGAAGCGCGAGGTCTTTGTTGTCCTTGTGGGACTGATATAGCATTTGTCTGATTCATAGGACCTTGATAGTTGTGTTGATATGATGTCCCTGGAGGGGGATAGATAGTCACGCTTTGAGGGTGCATGTTTTTCTGGTAAGTTGGCTGGGAATACATGGGATTGGGTTGTTGATACATGGGAGGAGGTTGAGGGTACATTGAAGATGCTTGCTGATAAGTCTAGGTAGGTGCATTAGGACTAGCTGCCACAACTTGAATGTGTTTGGTGTCAATGGCTCCATCTGTTACCACATTTTTTTTCTTGTTCCAGTATCATGATTGATCATTGTTATTTTTGTTAGGCTAGGATTCTTTGTAGTGCTTGATGGTACCTTCTTCTATGAGACCTCGTTCAAGATCCATACCTTTGATTCTGATGTCATGATAAGTTTGTATACAGTTCATGCACATGTGATAGGAAAGCTTAGGATGAAGGTTGTTGATGAAGATTTTGATAAGATGTTGCTCTAGGGGTTGGTAAGACAACCTTGTAGTAAGCCCTTGCCAGCGCTAAAGATAATCAGCCAGGCTTTCTCCTCCCTTTTGTTTGGAATTGCATAGGTCGAGTGAGAGTTTATTTTCGACATTATGTGCGTATTGGGCCACAAAATTTTTAGATAATTCCGCGAAAGTAAAGACTGTACCATAAGGGATTTCATAGAACCATTCAACAGTGATACCTCCTAATATTTTGGGAAATAGTCTCATGAGGAAGTTATCGCTATAGGCCACTTCTTGGCAGGCCATGTAGAATTCTTTCACATGACTCACAGGATCTCCCTTCCCCTAATATTTATCAAATTTGGGTGTCTCAAAATGCTTGGGGAAGGGTATGGTAGTGATAGATCGATCAAATGGATAAGGACATACCTCTTCAAACTATAATTTTTAAGCCTCTATCCCAGCCTTTAGCTCCTTGAGAGCATTCTTCATTTCCTCCCATTCATGATTGATTTGCGGGAGAGGATTGTTGATCATGATTGCAGGATTTCCTTGAACCTGATATGGATCAAATGGAAAATATGGAGGATTCTGTGGGGGATATTATGGTGTTTGGTATGATGGTTGCTGGTCAACATACATGGGCTGTTGCAGTGGAAGCTATGGTTGAGGGGAATATTGCAGTGGAGGTGGTGTCGGCACTTCATAAGATTGTTACAACTACTGAAAATATGCTTGTGTTTGTTGCGGCATTGGATAGGTGGGATGATTTTGTTGCACACCTATATAGGATGGAGGATAGGTATTTTGTGGCAGAATGCCCCTAGTAGGAACATTGAATTGTTGTGGAGGTGGAATTGTTTGTGATGCAGTGAAAGATGGCATGGCTATAAAATTGGCAGAATGAGTTTGTTGTTGTTGCATGGGTTGGATAAAAGGATTAGAAAACTATTGCAGTGGTTGTGCCATGAGGGGATTTTCCCCCTGTGTTTGTGGCTGCTGTGTAGTTTGGATAGTGAGTTGTGTAGCTATGAAGGGGTTGATAGGTTGTTGTTGCACATGAGATGTGAATGGATTGGTGATTTGTTGTTGTTGGATAGGTTGTTGTTGTTGTTGTTGTTGGATAGGTTGTTGTTTTTGTTGTTGGATAGGTTGTTGTTGTTGTTGTTGTTGGATAGTTTGGATGGGAATTTGGGGTACAACAAAGGGATTCATAGATGGTTGTAGTATGGGGAGATTTGCGTTGAACAACGTTTGAGGTAGAACTACTAGAATTCATTGTGATTGTGTTGCTGGTGGAGCGGGAAAAGTGGACCCTTGCAGAAATAAAGGTTGGTTATAGGCATTGGTAGGTGGCATGCCTATGCTGAAAAAAGGAAAAATAGGCATGGAGACTTGGGTACTTTGATGCTGTGAACTGGTTGTTGCACTTTGACTAGGCTGAGTGGGAATAGGTGGAATGGTGGTTTGCTATGTGCTAACTGGTGGTGGTGGAAAGTTTGCAATGAATGTTGGGATTGCTTGTGAAAGAGGAGTGACTATGGCTTGCAGAGGTGCCTACATAGTGATAAGGGGTATTGTTTGTGCTGCTGATGTGGCATCAGGAGGTGGGGCTCCCAAGGTAGGTGAGGGTGTTGTGTGCATGATGGAAGGTGGAATGGAGGGATGAACTACTTGCATGAGAAGAGTTCCCACTTGTAAGGCTCATTGAAGTGGTTCAAAAACTTCATTTCTAGTGGGATAAGGATGTTCCCCTGGAAGTGCCATAGGTCATGTGACAAGTGTGGGTATAATCCAAGGTGGAATTTGAAGTCCTTGTTTTTGTATGTCCAAGAGTACCTGATTACTGTTGCATCCACTGATGGCGTTTACCATGTGGACATGCACTAGATGGTTGATAAATGTTTCCATGGTACTTAGAGTGGGAGTTTCATTAGTGTCTACCCAGATATGTTCAATTTGATCATTGGGTTGAGGTGCATAAGTAACCATGGTGTTGGTGTTGTCAGTCGTAGGATTAGATGAGCTAGCAGCAAGATTAGGATCCATGTTCTTCCTCTTCTTAGTGGCTCGTGTGATAGGTGGCATTAAATGACTATCTTAAGGGGATATGAGATGAAAGATGTATGCAAGGATGTACCTAGGAAACTAAGGATGATGATACTAGGATTAGGATGTGCTTAAGATGATGGATGCACTTCTACGGATTAAGGATGACTTGATGTATGCAAGGATTAAGGGTTTCTTTCCCTAGTGTAGGATCAAGTGGATATGATTGTCTACCTAAGATAGACTTAGGGTCTTTGGAGGATGAGATTCTTTGTTAATGCAAACCAACCTTTTGATCAAGGTGATAATGTTGCAAAAGACAAAGGGGATTATCCTAAACAATGCTTAGTTTAAGGACATTCAAGGATGGGATTTGATTAAGATGTAGCTTTTTAGCAACTCAAAAGGGTATGCAATACCAAGTGAGGGGTGTGATCAAGGATGCTTTGGATGATGATTAGGATGATGCAAGGCTGATTAGGATTGATTTGATTAATGCAAGATCATGCTAGGATGAGTGTGTGATGTATTCCTAAAGATGACAACCTAAGCGAGGTCTTAAAATGCAAGTTAAGTGAGCTTAAGAAGAGGAAGAACTTTCATTTGTTCTGTAAACTGACTAGTCATATTGTTCAAATCCAACAAAAGTAGAGTTTAGATGATATTTTCCCATGAAATGAGCAACCTTTTTTTTGTAAATCACTTTGTCAAATTCTTCTCATCTATGAATCTCTTGTTTGATGGAATTGATAATGTGTTGGTACTTGGTAGCCTCTCGGGTTGTGTTTTTTTGTTCTCTTTGCATGGGTGGTAACGAAGTTTTCACCTTCTTATGTTTCTTGGAATTGGTCATGTCCTATAAGTAGATCTGATCTTGGATGAATAGTTGGAGTTTTATAGGACATTTCTCATAAAAGACTAAATTTTTGCAAAAGGATGTTGTCTTGATAATCTGGCAAAAGCTTGATCTTGTTCAAATTTTTCAATAGATTTGTTCCATGGCAAGAACCGATTTCAACATAGTCAAACCAAAAAATAACAAGCATGTGTCTAAAAATAATCTGACAAGGGACAAAGCAACCTTGAAGGAAACAAACACGTGACAAATTTGAATGTTGGGTATTCTATTGTGTTTCAGATTTTTCAATGTTTTGCAAGCACTTCAAGCACAAATCTACCTAGGAAATTGGCTTCAAATGAAATATTATAGACCCATTGCTTGGTATTCCTTCAGCTCACACAGCAGTGTCACCCCTGAAAGGGTGCCCATGTTTTTTCCTTTTTCCAGGTATTGTTGTCGTGCTACGAAGATCTCTTTCGCAACACAATACCTTGGGACACATATGATGGGGATCTTGGGGGAGATTCTTCCCTCCCCTCGCACTATAATAAATCACCATTCAGATGTGAATCAGGTAGCTTCTATGCCTAGAGTGTTTAGTAAGGGTCTTTGTTTGATTGTATCCTCTATGTCCACAGAAGCATGATTCAGGCGTATAGCCCCATAGAGCGTCTTGACAAAAGTGGTCATGTAAACATGACTGAGACCACGAGGCCACACTTAAGTTAGATGAGAGCCAAGTATAAGCTCAAATCCCAATCAAATCCTAAGGCTTTAACCCCAAAGAGTAAATTTGATTAACATGAGTTAGAGTGGTGTGGCTTACACCTCATTCTCACGTGGGTCATTCCCAGGAGATTTATTCCTCGACCGGCAGGCCCATCTAAAGGATTAACTTGAAAAACATGGATTGGCAACAAGAGGGGTCTATATTTCTAATTTCCCCACAAGGAGAAAAGAGCATACTCTCCTACCCAATGTCATTTTCTCCCAAACACGCAAGACAAGTTTGTTCTTTCCCAAAAGATTTAATTGTTTAACACAAAGAAAGTGTGTCTAGGTTTTTGATCTTACCAAAAGGGAAGAGAGCATAATCCCCTAACACTTGCTTCAGATTAGATAAATAAATCTAGCTAATTAGTCTATGTGCCTAAAAAAAATTATCACAAACACGATAATTTGGTTGATTTTGATTTGAGGCAACCTGCAAGACAAGTGTGAGTAATCTTATGAAGTTGTGTCTTGGGAAAGCAATGCTACAAGACAATTGGTTAGTAGTTTGAGCTTTTCCAAATCTTTGACAAGTGATAAAGGTTATCTACAAAAAGAATTCACTTAAAAAAAAGATTTCATTAGCATAAGATATGAACTTTTAAAATTGAAAATGAAAGAGTAACTTTGAACAGTTGCACCAAATTTTTTAAGTGGAATCTGAATTAATCGCTTACTAATCTGAAAATTTCTCTGAATCAGATTTCCAACTCTTTTTGAATCATTGAAAATGGATTTTGTATGCAAAAGTTATGGATGTTTTAGTGACAGTGTCTCTGTTTGCATGCAGAGCCGCCTGTGTACAAGCAGAGCCGCTTATCTGTTGGAGCCGCCTCTGTAGAAGCAGAGACGCCTGTCTGTGAATCTAAATGTGTTTTTGAGAAGAATGAAGATATTTTGATAAGGTTTAGGGATGTGGGTCCCACCAGGCATGCCAAAATGTGTATGAGGAATTCTTCAATCTGTTGGGAGTAAGCTCAAACATAAAAATGTTAGTGGGTTAGCACATAAATCATTTCAAGATCACATGAAAGAGAAAGAAAGCAACAAAGAGATCAACATAATATCAGATTGAACTAAAAATAATTGAGCACCCTAATTAACTTTTTTGATTTTTTCTTTTTGATGGAATATGGGTGTGCTCTCTCAAACACACAAAATACAATGATCCCCAATGCAAATGCAAGATTGAAACAAATGAAGCAATTCAAGAGCTAGTATGAGGAACTAGTCTCAAATTCTTCAAATGATAATCTAAACTAACTATGAAGATTATATGCATGAACAAGATTAAAGCTAAGATTCATTCACCAAATTGAAGCCTAACATGTGATATCTATGTGAATTAAGCTTAAAGACATGAGCATGAAAACTAGCAATGAACTTCTAAACTAATTCTAATATAATAACAATGCAAATTGAGAGATGAAAAATGAGGAGGAGAAGGCCTCTATTTATAGATTTTTTGGAGAGAGGAAGAGGCTTGGATGAAGTGGCACCTATGTGGCATCCACATAAGAGCCACATAAGGGACACATAGGCTTGAAAGGATGGCCAATTTTGAGTCAAAATTGGCATTTAATATTGAG
>MU223349.1:682416-717803 GCA_018584345.1 Thuja plicata | reverse complement strand
AGGTGGTTGCCTTTAAGGAAGTTGGTGGCTTCCTTTTTGAGGAGTTGCTCACACATGTGTGAGCACTCCATTAGTGCTAAAAGGTGTAGAAATCACACTTTAAGTGTGATTAGTGTGTGCTTAAGTGGGAAAGTAGGATTATTAAGAGGAATAGGTAGGGTAGGGTAGGGTAGGAATAGAGTAGGTTGCTAGGTAGGATTAATAGGTTTTATTAATTTTAATCTAAATTAAATTGAATTAATTTTGGTTTAGAAGAATATTAGAAATGTGAGGGAATAAATAAATTTAAAATTTATTTAAAAGGGGATTTATGGAGGGTAATGTATTAATAAGATTAATACATTAAGAAGAGTAGTATTTAAATTAAATTCAAATACTAAAGGAAGTGAATCATATTTAACTAAATAAATTTAATTAAATAGATAGAAGAATATAACAGATATAATTAATTAAAATTAATTATAGTGTTATGGGAATATTAATTAAATTAATATAGGGATGATTTTGGACGTCTACAGTAGGAACTAATTCCAGAGTGCAATGCCTGAGGGTGGAATGTATCTTATCAGCATACTTTTGTTTCACCCATGCCTCTACTTCTCTAAATGTTGTAGACTGTTGAACCCAATTCTTCTTTGACTATTCCAGCTTGGTTCTTTCAGCAATTAATCTTGCTTTCTCTTGCTCCAATTCTTCTTTTGTGGTGGTATTTGATGGCAGGGGAGAAGGGTAAGTTATGATTGGGGTTGATGATGATAGCTGGTGAGGCTCTTGTGTAATCATCCTTTGAGGAACAAATTGAACTATTTTCTTACCTTCAAGGATGGAAATCTTCTCATCCTTCTCAAGAGATTTTTCACCTCATCATTATAAACCTTCATGACTATCTCATACTTTTCCATCAGGCTTTTGAGTGCATCTTCTTGTTTCTTAGCTACCTTTAAGCTAAATTTTATTTTTTCCAAAGTAAGGCTAGCTTCTTCTATCCCTAAGGTTTATGCTACCCTTTCGACCACAAGGCTACCTACATGTTCAACCTGATCACCTCCATCATTTCTCCTTTTGTCTTTCCTTTTTAGAGACCATATCACTAGTGCTTCATGATCTTCGTTGAATTTGACACCAGTTGATGTTCCACTAGTGTGCATGGGTTTAGTCTCTTTTTTGATAGAATCAAATACAATGACATCAACAATATCCCATTTTAGAATTATGAGGACTCCTTCTTTCTTAACTAATTCCCTACCTTCTGCGGGGGTGATCTTATATAATTTATCCATCATCTCCTATTTCACTTCCTTCTCAATGTCATCCTTGTCTCTATTAGGTTGATCATCTTGTAGCTTCTAACATTTTTCTTTGAATTAATCAATGTGAATTCTCCACAGGAATTGGATAAAAACCCTCGCCTTAAATTCATCATTAGATAAGAACTCATCACTGGCCTATTTGGTTATAGGGTCTAGGTCTTTTCCAACAAATTTTTCTACTGTTAGATCTAATGTTGAATTCTTGGGTGCCTCTGGAACTCCTTCTTGTAACTCTTGGGCTATGACCAAAATGTGTCCACTATTTCCCATCTTCACCAATTATTCAACAATGCTCTAATAATCCATGTGTAGGGGATACTGAGAAGGGGAATATATATCACCCTATTGTTTCTCTTTTCCTTCCACCCTCTGCCTTTTTGGATATGGAAATGTTTGGGCATTGGTGTCTACCGGCCTTTTTTCCTTTTTTCTTAGAGGCCTTTTCATCTCTGGGTATGATTGTGCTATAACACCTTCAATGGTAGACCACATACTTCCCTGGAGGGACAACCCTTCCCTATGAAATTCTACTCATAATAGCCTTAGCCTTTTCTGGCTTTGTTTCCATCACTTTCTTCTTTTTCTGGTTCAGGGATTTCATTATATCCTCAAACATTCTCATTAGGGATTCCACCTTCTTTTCCCAAGGTGCAAATTCCTCTAAGGGATCATATGCTCTGTCAAAATTGTGAATGAAATCAAAAGATTTTATATATGTTAACCATTATTCCTTCTTAATTTCTTGTTTCATCAAATCAAACTCATTTCTTATTATATCTTCAGGGAAATTGAACTGATGATCTAGAGCCAGACATTTGGTTCTTTTCCTCAACATATCAATGATAAATCCCTCATTGTCTACATAGCTTACCACTGATGTTTCTAATTGGTATGGCTCCAAGTATTTGTCAAATTGGGTCCATCCTCCTTTGGTAATGAAGAAATGATGGACTCTTGTGTGGGTAGGGAAAATACTAACTTTCATCTTACCAATCAAAGCTTCCTTTTGTAACCCACCCAGCTGTCTAATAATTTATGCCAGGCCAATCTTGAGTGGCACTCTATAAGGGAGGACATTTGGAGTTCCCCTAAAACTATAAACCCTAATAACTGTTGAGACAGGGTATAGGATGAAATCACCCCAATTGTGCACAATCTTCAATTTTGTAGCATATTCCATTGGTCTCAAAAGTCTTAATACATTTGTATGAATCCTAGGGTTGTCTATACATAATAATACTCTAAGCCAAGAGGCAACAGATCTGTCAAAATTTATGAAACTAGCCTCTTTCCTGTCCCAAGACAAGTCAGTACTCCACAACTGAATCAGAAAATCTTCACCATCCTGAAACTTGGTGAGATATATTTCTTCTTCAAATTAGTCAGCATTATTAAATAAAATCATATGCATCATCATAGAATACCATCCCATTGGCTTGACTATCATAGAATCCTTAATGCCTACCAAACCTTGATGCATCAAGTCAATGATGTAGGTAGCATAATAAAAAACAACAGACAGGTGAGGATGTAGGATTTGAACCACCATAAGCATAAAATGGAGAGGCATTGTTGTCTCCTAATCCTCTCCTAGCACATGCCATAGGGAACTATACATGCCTCTAGCCTTGCTATTAAAATAATCAAGTTTGAAAGGCTCTGGTGTGTTAGGACCTACTACAATCAGACCCCCTATCTTATTGAAATACCCTTTCAAGGCCTCATTCCTGTAGTATTCCTTTTGATTTTTATATACCTCATTTAAGTGGTCAAAATCTATATCATCCATCTGAACTAAGAGGTCACTCAAATTGAAGACTTTTCTAATTTCATCAGTTGTGACGTTCAATAGTATGTTTCCATATGTATCTCTCAGGACCTTGGATACTTTATCATAAGTTTTGGCTATTACAATTAATAGATCTGTATCCATGAATACTCTAGGAACTATTAATTTGCCTACATCTAGATCATATATATTGCAGTCTCGAGAAGGAGCATTTCTTTGGCTAAAAGTAGTTTTGAAAAGATTTAGGCTACTGGTGTTGATCTTGGTGTCGTTGGCCCATCTACCCATATCATACAAATCTTCCCCTACTCTAAAATGAATATTTACATGAACCACTCTTTTGACTTGGCTAGAATAATTTGTAGATCTACTGAACTATTGTATGAGGTCCTCCTACACATTTTTGTCTTTGTACTCTATATACCAGTGAATTCATTCCTAGGGGCCATCTTTTGAACTTAGGGCTTCTTATGGTAATAATATCAAATTGTATCAATACTTTTGTAAATCTTCTAGAATTTAAAACCCTACTGCAAGCATGAATTTTATTGTTTCAATCAGGAGACTTACCCATTCTACAATTTTTCACACAGAGCATGAGATTGCTGCAACTTTGATTTTCACTTCAATCACTTCAATGATTATGGCAACTTCAAGATTAAGAAATGAATTATATGGCTTCAATAAAATCAATCTTTTTCATTTAATTTTATTGAAGTGGCCACACACTCTGTATTCAATTCATCTGGTTTTAAACTCGCAGCTTAATGGTTCACTGTTGTCATTCTGAGAACTTAAAATTTGAACTGTAGATCTTCAACAGTATCTCCTTCATCAGGCAGCTCTCATCATTCTATGGAAACCACTATTCATCCAGGACACGTGTTAGTGTGAATTGATCTCTTAAACGTTAGATATTATGCATCTTCCTCATAATCCATTAAGTCAGCCCTATGATCCTTCTTAACATGGAAAAAAGTTACTTTACCTTGAGTTTATTAACTGTGGATACAACTTTAACAACTTGGACATGCGTCAACACCACTTAATGGCTTAGATGCTAGATCTTCTGCATCTTCCCTTTAATTCATTAAGTGAGCCATCTGATCTTTCTAAAATTGCATCTTCTTTCCCTCATCTCTGCACTATACTGGGCCCACCACCTGCTACGCATCATCACAACTTAACCGCTTATACTTTACATGTTGATCACTTTTCCTTTAAGCAATCAAGTCAAATGTTGGATCAATCTGCACTTGCTAAGCCTTTAATTCCTTCTTTACAACCTCAGTCAGACCCACTGGTACATGTGGAATCATGACTTAATTTCTTATATGATAGATCTTGTTCATTTTGTCATTAAGCAATCAAGTCATCTATTAGATCTTCTCTAAATTTTCAATCCTTTAATCTGTGATCACCTTTACTGATAATGGAATACATGTCATCATCAGGACATGCGACAGCATGGCTTAATGACTTGCCTAATAGATCTTGCACATCTTTGGGATAAGAAATTAATTCATTCATTGGATTAGAAGGGAATCTGACTGCACTTTAACAATAGTTATTCACAACACTCGGGCCTACCAACTACCACGCGTCACCACCACTTAATGGCTTACACGTTAGATAGTGCGCATCTTTGGGATAAGAAATTAAGTTGACCTTCAGATCTATCTGCACTTTAATCTCCATCAAACCACCTACAACAGGGCCCACATCACTGTAGGGACATGTATCATTCAGACTTAATGTCTTATAGGATAGATGTCGATCACTTTGAGAATAAGCCATTAAGCAGACCGTTTGATGAAATAGGATCTGCTCACTATTTAATTGAAGATTTATCTAATGCTGGACCCACCAAAAAAATGTGTCATTACCACTTAATGAATTATAAGATAGATGTCGTGCACCTCATGATTAAGCCATTAAGTCAGCCGTTAGATCAAAACATACTAGCTTGACACATAGTGGTTCAATAAAGTACTTCCAGACTTTAGACTTAGGGATTAATAAATTTCCTAGGCATTAGGAATTCACTAACTATTGAACATGGACCCTTTTAAAAGAACACATGAAAGACACGTGACTTAAGTGGAAAAAAGGTAATGCAAAATTAGAAACCACTTTGATGCTTAGGTTTTGAAGACCAAATTTACACTTTGAAACATGAAAGCAAGGGTTTCAAGAATTTACATAAACCATTTTGCAAATACAAACCAAGGACTCATTGTTTTGAAAAGAAAATTTACCGGACCTAATAGAATGCATATGTGTGTGGATGCAGATGTTTAGAGTAGAGATTAGGCGTGTATGCATGTTTTGCATATCTAAAGCATAGATCAGGAAAAGTGACCGAATAGAGAAGTGAATGACAGTAAAGAGATATATCAGATTGAGAGATCAATTACGAGTTGGAAAGAGGAGATATGTTATCAGCATTTTCAGTGTAGACCAAAGGATTAGGTACTAATACATTATAGAAAGTGAATTAGGGTAAGTCTCTTAACATAGTGGTCTTTACAGAACTTTGTAAATATCTTAACAGAGTGCTTACTTTGTTGTAAGTTTTAAATCATTTAACAACGTAGATTGTATAATTCTATAAGATCTTAACAGGGAAAACCCCTCACAGGGTAGATCATTAGAAGTGATCAAACTTTATAGCCCTAACAAGCACACTTTATTATTGTAGTAGTGAATATTTATGGGTTTCATCCCCATCCCAGTTTTACCTTCAAGGGTTTCTGGGTTACCAAATCTTTATGTTATGTGTTTATTATGGATATGATTAGATGTTAGATCTATTATAGAATTTCAGTTTATGTTTATGAATACATGGTGAATCCGTTTATTTTAGAAGTGTAAAATATTTGTAGATCTTATTCACACCCCCCCCCCTCCTTAGTATACTGCTTTCCCATATTAGACTTCCAATAATTGGTATCAGATATTTTTTCTCTTAAAATAAGTCTAACCACTTGAGAGTTAAGATCTTTGAGGTCATGGAGTTTTATAGGTTGGGAAAGGACATTGAGAATCATAAGATTGACATCTAGCTGGCACTGTAGCACCTTGAAATAGAAAGAGAAGAGCTAAAAAAATCTGTAAGGCTAGGAAAGAATTGGAAACTCAGCTGAATAACACTGCATATAAAGAAGACATTGAAGGTCTATTTGACAATGAAGATTCCAATGAAAGTAATGCAAAAATTGTAGATCTATTGGAGAAGAAATTCACACTGAAAGAATGAGTCAAAAGTCTAAAGATAGAATAGGAAACTCAATCAATAACACTATGTGAGGTGGTTGATTAGAAGAAGAAAGATGAGGAAGATAAGACAATAGCAGAAGAAGATAAGAGATAGATGGCTACCAGACTTGATGAAAGGACAATTGATGTGAAGAAGCTCACAAACAATTAGTTGGACATGGTCAACCAACTATTATTTTCAAATCAAGAGGTAAAAAAAAAGACATTGAAATTACATATCTGAGATCTAAGAACACTCAACTAAAAAATGAGTTGAGATCTGAAAGAGAACTCATTGAAATAATAAATAAACTGAATGAATCCTTGAGATACTTTGAGGAACTGATAAGATTACCAAGAAGGAATAGTGACACCTCTAGACTTGGACATACTAAGAACCTATCATTCACTGAAGAAGGAGAATCATCAAAGAGTGGAGAACGGAGGAATGCAAAGCTAAAGAATAGAAAACCTACATGTCATCATTGTGGGAAACTAGGTCACACAGCAAACATTTTCCAAAGCAAGAATGGTAAGTCCAATCCGAAACCTCAATTTAATGGATATTTCTTTAACTATAAAAAGCATGGACATCAGGCACATAAATGCAGGTCAAAGACTAGAAATACACCTACTTCACCTAGATTCCAAGGACATTGCTAAAATTGCCAGAAGTTTGGTCATAGAACCCAAGATTGTAGATCCAATGCAAAATCCAAATGGACATCAAAGAAACAAGGCAATGCACAAAGGAAAGGTAACACATTTAATTGGTATTACAATACAAGGCATAGTTGTCATTATTGTGGTGAATATGGTCATATTGCAAAAATTATATAATGACACACTTTAGAGGTAAATCCAAGAGTTGGATGAATGGAAGTTTGGTCTATTATAGTTGTCACAAGATCGGTCATACCAAGAGAAACTGCAAGACCAAAGTCTTGGCACCTACTATTGAGTAGATAAAGAATCAGATGAATCTAACATGGAGAAAGAAAGAAGAAGCGAGCAGTATTGGACCCAGTGAAGTCGAGATCACCCAATCCAATGGATCAGGTGATCACACTACTTTCAATTAAAGAAAAAAGGTATGTAAGGAACTATTTTCTCAAATGCTAATCTTGTAGGATTTATTGAACAAAAAGAGAAAGCAAGAGTAATTTAAAAGGGAATATCAATAGAAACAGGTATTACATGAGATTGAAGATATATTTGTTGATGCATTTGAGTTTCAAGATATATGAGAAGACACCTATATTATACCAATTGGTTCATATTTTTCAAAAGGTTAAAAATGATGATATCGATGCAAATGCGAAGCTCATGCAATGGTCTAAGAGAAAGTTTGAGACCAAAGTACTTGAAAAAGTTGCAGCAAAGCTTACTGTGAAGCATGTTGCACTTTCTAATCTAGTAAGAAACCTAGAAGAGGTTGTAGAAAATGTTTTTCCTTTGTACCAACAATGTTTTGATATAGAATTCTTTACAAAGGAGAATCAACATCTTATTGAGAAGCTACAATCAGATTTGAAGTCAATAGGACATTCATTGAGCATGGATGCAAGTTCTAGATCTATTCATTTTAACAGGTTGACACATGCCCAAGGGAGATTAGCCGAGCTCATGGTTAATGATGGTAGAATAAGGGCTAAATTGATTTATATTCAAACTATGTTGATACCTCATTTGGAGGTCATGCAAAAAGAGGTGAAAGCAGCAAAGGAATTAGTACTAAAAGATTCACCTCTGAATATTGCAGAGAGTTTGATTGATCTAGCTGCCGAGCTAGAAATCAAGATACATGTTTTGGAATCTATCATAACCAGTTGGGATAATGCATTAGTGATGATCCTACAAATTCATAAACCATTTTTGAAAAAGTATGATCTGACCCCTATAAACCCAGCAAACAAGAGTGACAAAAACAAGAGGGAAATACAATTAATGTCATCAAAGGGAAAATAAAGGAAAAAAGTTATAAGGTATAACATTTTTTTTTGGAAGTATGAACATATGTTGTATATGTAGTGAAGTCTTTATAAAGACCGAGTCAGAATCCTAGGGGAGTTCTAAGTCTACTTGAGTACTATTTTTGTAAAGGATTGAAGAGTCATGACATAGTGTTTTTGCCACTAATGTCAAAGGGGGAGATTGTTTATTGCCAATTTTTGTTGTCTATTAGTGTCACACACTTTGTCATATTTAAGGTAGGTTGGTCAGTCATCATTGCGACTGAGCCATACCAAAGGTCGATCAATGTAAATGAATTATATAATATTATGTATTAACCGAGTAGTAGTTATTGTCAAGAAAGTTAGTGGTCACTCAATAGTTGTCAAGAAGAATGATTATAGAGTTTCATAGAAGAGTTAGTGCAAGAGCGATAGCATATGGATATGTTGAGCGAGATAGTATTGACTGAGCACCAGAGTTTACATATGTCAAGTAAGACAATTTTTGTATATGTGTTTGGAATGGCACAAACACCTAGGTAAACCATTTTGGCCAACTTCTATGAATCATTTAATGAACATTCACAAATATTTAATGCATTAACTATGCATTATGTTTGAGATCATGGATCCCTATGTAAGCCATGAAACCAATCAAAATTAGGGATGCCTAAGTGAAAAAATGTGATGAATCTAGATCGTTGATCTTGATCCAGATGTTTCATCACTGATCTATATATGGAATTCTTCAAACCCTAATCAATGCGTATGTGTGTGGATATAGATTTGAAGAGCAAAGATCAGGTATGTATGCATGTTTTGCATATCTAAAGTATAGATCAAGCAAGTGGTTGAGAAAAATAGTGAAGGATAGTAAAGAGATATATCAGATTGAGAGATCAGTTAAGAGTTGGAAAGGGGAGATTCATTATCAACATTTGTCTTGTAGACTAAAGGATCAGGTACTGATACATTCTAGCAAGTGAATTAGGATAAATCTCTTAATAGAGTGGTCCTAATAGGCCTTTATAAATCTCTTAATAGAGTGCTTACTTAGATGTAAATTTTAAATCCTTTAACAAGGTAGATTGTATAAGTTTGTAAGCTCTTAACAGGGTAGACCCCTCACAGGGTAGATCATTAGAAGTGATCAAACTTTTTAGCCCTAACAGGCACACTTTATTACTGTAGTAGTGAAGATTTTTTGGTTTCATCCCCACCCCAATTTTACCTTCAAGGGTTTATGGGTTACCAAATATTTGTGTTATGTGTTCATTATGGATATGATTAGATGTTAAATCTGTTATAGAATTTTAGTTTATGTTTATGACTACATGTTGAATCAGTTTGTTTTAGAAGAGTAAAAGTTTTGAAGATATGATTCACCCTACCCCCCCCCCCCCCCTCAGTATATTACTTTCCCATATTAGACTTCCAACACCTTTCTATAAAATTAAATTTGTCAACCATTAAATCTCATGTTCTATGTTTTAAGTGAATAAAGCATTATAACATAAGGATAATTAAAATCTCATTATAATGCATTATTAAAATTATTATATTAAAATGATTTACCCCCTTTTAAATTGAAAGACCCATTTATAGATAATAATATAATTTCTCATATTGATGAACTTTAATAACAATAATTTTTAATTCATATGGATGTGTGAGTAGTAGTGAACATGCAGCCTCAGGGCTCCCAGGCATGCAAATTTTCTTGTGTCACCATGGGTATCCCCAATCTTAAGCTGAATGTCAGATCCTCTGGTGAGGAATCTTCTCAGCATTGTGAGAGGGTTATTTGGGGTGATATTCCTTTTGATGAGGAAGACTTGGCCAGATCAAAGAGTGCAGGGCTTGTACCTCAATGGGTCCTTAAGAATGGAAAATAGATAGATTGTGTTGTTACCAACCAACCTACTTCACAGTATTTTTGTAGCTTTCATCGAATTTTTTCCTCTCCCTCACATTGGATGGTGAAGGTTCCTAGGGCAACAAATTTTTGAGGCATTCTAGGACCGCCGCTTGGTAAATAGCAGTTTGTACACAAAGCTTCCTTCAGGCATCAACCTAAATTGATTAGGCCTTCTATTCCTTCACCATTGTTTGAAATTTGTGAGGGAAATCCTCCAGAGTCTCCTCCTATCTCTCCAAACCTTTTTCCATGCCAAAAACCTAAACCTTCTGCTCTATCTTCTTTTGTTCCATCTTTTGTTTCTTGGCCAAATTCCATGTTGATTCTTAATCATGCATTCTTATCTGTCTCAAATAATGAACCTCTTCTTCGAACTCCCTTCAAAAAAAAATCTAAAACTCCTGATTTCTCTTCTTTTCATTCCAAAATCCATCTGCGTTCTCTAGAATTGGATCTTGTCGATCGTCATTTTCTACCTGAAGTACAATCCTAGCCCCCACCGGATCCTTGAGTTACTCTACCATTTCACATGATACAACCCACGGTCGATTATTTACAATCCTTTGATGTTATTAGTAAGCTTCAATCTTTCCTTCCTTTCCAGTCTTTTCTTTCTTGGGCTAAAGGGGCTTGGACAGGTTTAAAAGAGCTCTTTCTCTATGAAAAAGGGTCATTATTTTTTGTAGCATTTTTTGATACACCACAGGCTAGATCTTTAGTTCATAAATTTAAAGGATGATTTTTTCATGGTATTGGAATTTTTACTTATGCTTGGGTTCCACATTTTGATGTCAATTATTCCCTTCCCCTATTTATGCCCTACTGGGTTTCATTTCCTAATCTTACCGTCGAATATAGAGATCCTACGCTGGTGGAAATTTTTTCTAACAAATTAGGTATATTTGTAAAACATGACCTATCCCCTTTCATCCATCCTCATCTTCCTATTAGGTTTTTTCTTCTTCTTAACCATTCTAAGCCTACTCCCTCTCAATTTTCAATTTTCTTCAAATTTATGACTTGGACTCAGTCGGTTACTACCCAAGAGCCCTCGATTATCAATGCTCTGGGAGATTAATTAGGTCATCTATATTTTAAATGTCAAATTTTTGTTGAGGTTTCCACTGTGATTTGTTCAAATTTATCATCTAATTTATGTTCATGTCCATTCTTCTAGCCTCTTTCCTTTGTAACTAATTTTCCACTTCAATTTTCTAAACCTTCTCCTTCTCTATTTGTTTTTGTTCCCCATCCTTTTATGAATCTTCCCTCCTAGTCTCCTTCCATTTCTTGGTCCTTCCTTCTAGAGAATCCTTCTTTGATTACCCTGCCACACTTTTTTCCTTCTCCAGTTTCTATCCCTTCTGCCTTGGCTAATTCTCTCCTTTTTTATCTCATCTCTTTGTTTTTTTCCTCTGGCCCTCCTTTACTAACCTTTGGTTCTAGGCCTGTCAACAACTTCTCTTCTTTTAGTCTTCTTCTACCTTCTCCTAAATCTTTTTTTTTTTCTCCCTCCCGTTCTCCCGTTATGACTTTCCCCACTCCTGCTCCTCTCTGGGTTGATCATCCTTTTCTTTTTCCATACCTTCCTCTTGCCTTGAACTCTGAAGATTGTATTATCCAAACTCTTATGTTTAATAGTAAACCTTTTACTCTGATTCCTTCATTTCATTCTCACTCCCCACTCTCTAAGAAGGCTCTTCAATTATTATATAATAATATTCTTATCTCAGTATCATCTTAAATCTATGAGGAAGTGGTTGTTGAGGTTATGGTAGAGCCCTTCTCTCCTCTCATGTTAGAAGTGACCTCAGTAGATGTTCCCTCAGATCATGGGGCATGGGGATTTTGTTTTTCTTAGAAACTTTCAATTTTTCAAACCCCTAGCTCCCTACCTTAGGATCCTGAGATCAAAACTCTAAAGAAGAGAGGTACAAAACCTTTAGCGGCTAAAACAAAAAGTGAAATTGAAGTTGGCCTTCAAACCACTATTCTTGATAATTTATCCCCTATTATCAGAACAAGAAGGAGCAAGGTTCACTACCCCACTCCAGTATGAAAATTGTGTCATGGAATGTCAGGGGATTAAACACCCCTGAAAAAAGGAGTAGGGTCAAAAATTTTGTTGATTCTTCTCAAGCAGATATTTTTCTTATTCAAGAATCTAAATTATCTCAATCTTATTTTGACAAGACCCTTTCTAAGTGGTCTTGCTGGGAGGTTTCTCTTGTTCCCTCCTCTGGAGCTTCTGGGGGTCTTGTTACATTATGGAATTCTAAATCTGTTAAGGGTCAACCGCTACTTTCAGATTCTAACTGGCAATTATTAAACTTTTCATGGTTTGATTTTAATTTTTTGTTATTCAATGTGTATGGCCCCTCTTCCCCTCGGGAAAAATTAGAGCTCTAGGATTCCTTAACTAACCAAATCAATAAAATTAAGGTCTCCCAATTATTTTGGGAGGCAATTTCAATGTCATTACCTATGGCCTTGAGAAAATTGGTGGCAACCCTACGGCTCTACGTGTTATTGATGACTTCAATTTCTTCCTCCACAATAATTCTCTTTGTGATATCCTCCCATGCAATGGCTCATTCACTTGGTCAAATCATAGATCTTTTGCCCTGATCTCAGTTTGATTAGATAGATTTCTTATCTCCTTTGATTTTAAACTCTTTGATTTCATTTTGTCATCTCATATTCTTTTTTGCCCAATCTCTGATCATTTTCCCATTTCCATGTGCCTTCAAAAATTAGATCATTCCTCTAATCCAAAATCCTCCTTTAAATTTGAAAGTATGTGGTTCACGCATCCCCATTTTTCTTCCCTCCTCCATCAGTGGTGGGTTTTTGCTCCCTTCACTAAAGGGAATCGCATGTTTCAATTTCATAGAAAATTGAGATTTGTGAGATCTAAGATTTTGATCTAGAATGTGAGATCTAAGATTTTGATCTAGAATAAAGAAGTGTTCAAGAATGTCTTTGAGGAGAAAATTAGGGTGGAAAGGGAACTTGATGAACTCTCAAAGTATATCTCCAAATTTGGGTTGGACTTAGTCTCTGCCATCAAGCAGAAAGAGCTACAGACCTACTGGGATATCCTCTGTACTAGAGAAGAAATGTATTGGAGACAAAAATCTTGTGAACTCTGGTTGAAAGAGGGAGACAAGAACACTAAATTCTTTCATACCTCAGCTAAAATTATGAAAGCTTCCTCTTCTATTTTTTCAATTAATAATTCTATAACTGGTTCTCTTCTTTCCTCACAATAACAAATTGCAAATGAAGGGGTCTCCTTTTTCACAAACCTCCTTGCGCCTTTCAATCCTCCTTTGGAAGATTTACCTTCTATGGATATTCTCCTACAAGCTATTTCACCCCTTATCTCTGACTCTGATAATGACTCTCTAATGAAACCTTTGAGTATTGAGGAACTCCATTCTATTGTCTTCTCGATGGCGCAAGATAAATCTCTTGGTCCAGATAGTTTCACTATTCTTTTCTATCAAAAATGTTGGGATGTTATCAATTTTGAACTCCTCCTTGTTCTAGAAGAATCTCATATGAAAGGCTTTATTCTTAAAAACTTCAATACTACTAATCTCATATTAATTCCTAAATTGAAAACACCTCAAACATTTGTAGACTTTGGGCCTATCTCTCTTTGTAATGTAATTTATAATATCATTACCAAAGCAATTTATTTGAGGCTCAAGCCATTGATCCCTAAGATTATTTCACCTTAATAGGGTGGTTTTGTCCTAGGTAGGGAAACTTCTGATGGAGCTATAGTTGCCCTAGAAGTCCTCCATTCTATAGAGTCACATCAAATTCCATCCTTTGTGGCTAAGTTAGACATGATGAAAGCTTATGATAAGGTTCATTGGTCTTTTCTTATCAAAATTATCTGGAAATTTGGCTTCTCTTCCCCCTGGTGTAAATGGATCAAAAATGGTCTATCTGGGGATTCTTTTTCTGTCATAATTAATGGTGCCTCTTCTGGTTTTTTCTAGGCCTCTCAGGGAGTCCAACAAGGGGACCCTATTTCACCTTTCTTATTTATTTCCATGGCAGAAGCCCTTAGTCATACTATCCAGAAGCACATCCTTCTTTTGGATTGGAAGGGTGTTAATATCCCTAGCACAGATTTGATTATTTCTCACAATTTGTTTGCTGACGATACTTTGTTGTTTGGTAGTTCTACTATTTAGGAGGCCAAATGTATTAAAAATGTTCTCAACCTTTACTCTGCTAGTTTTGGTCAAGTCATTAATCCTACTAAGTCCAAGCTTTATATTTTTTTTATTCCAAGCCCCATCCAACACCATATTGCTTCCATCCTAGGTGTTTCCTTAGACACCCTTCCATCCACTTATCTTGGTATTTCTTTTTTCTTAGGTCAAGCCAAACCTTCCTACTAGGACTCTATCATTAATCAACTTAAGAATAGGATTTCTTCTTGGAAAGCTTGTTGGTTATCTCTATCTGGTAGGATTTTGTTAATCAAAATAGTTCTCTCAGCCATTCCTAACTATTACATTTCAGACCTCCAAGCTCCCAAATAAATTATTTCCCATATAGAAAATATTATTTGTGCCTTCCTCTGGATAACCAATATGACTAATGAGAAACAAATTCCTCTTCTTTCTCTATAGATATTATCCTTGGATAAATTAGAAGGGGGTGCAGGAATTCATGATTTAGCAGCTAGAAATAAAGCTTTTTGGGGTAAGTTGGTTTGGAACATGTACTCAAAACCCCATTCTCTTTGGTGTAAGATCATGCAAGCTAAGTACTTAGATTCCCCTATTCTGAGTAGAATTTTTTCTATTTCTAATCCCCCCTTAGGGTCTCCTACATGGAATTTCATGATCTCATCAAGGGAGGTGGTAGTCAATTTTCTATCTTGGCAAGTTCACTATGGGGACTACGTATCTTTTTGGGAAGATTCCTAGAATGGCTTTCCCCCTTTGTCTTATATTGGTTCTCTTGCTGAGGTAATAAACATCTTCATCCAATCTTGGGGTGACAAGTTGGTGGATTATATGGATATTATTTCCCATAAGGTATGTTGGAAAGATCCCTTATCCCTTCCATTATCTCTTGATCATGTATTTAATGCTATCCTCTCTTCTATGGTAGTTTTTCTATCTAAAGACTCTGATAAATTATTATGGTGTCCCTCTAAGAATGGCATGTACTTGGTTAAGGAGGGATATGTTGCTATCCAACACATGAACAAGCAGAATAATCATCACCGGGCCTATCTTTTTTGCTGGGATAAAGTTGTTCTACCTAAAGAAGGGGTCTTCTCCTACCTTGCCTTGCAAAATAGGATTTTAACCAGTGATAGATTGGCCAGATTACAAATTACTACCCCATTCAATTGTGCTTTATGTGGGGAAGATGTAGAGTTTGTGGATCATTTGTTTGTTTCTTGTAGCTTTGCATCCCAATGTTGGGCTTTTGTCATGAATAATTTTTATGTAGCCTTTCCATTACCTTCTTATATATGGTAACTCTTCCAATCTTGGCCGATTTTCTTCTCTAATTCCTTGTTTGCATGTTTATGGATTATTATCCCATCCACTCTTATCTGGTCAATTTGGTGGGAGCAAAATAAGATGATTTTTTGTAAGATGGCCTCTGATCTTTCCTTAGTCCTTTCCTCCATAGAAAGGCACATTTCCAAACAATTTAATAATGTTGTCACTTCCCATTTCAATCCAAATATCATCTTCTCTTCTTTGGATAGCCAGACCTTAGAATCTTGGAAATCTCTATCTCTCCCTTCCTTGTCTATCTTCCCCCGCATTAGGAAAATCCACATTGGTAGGTCTCGTATTAAATGGCAGCCTCTTCAATCCCCTTTCATCAAATTAAACTTTGATGGCTCCTCTCGTGGTAATCCTGGTGTAGCAAGAATTGGAATCTATTTAGGAGATCATCTAGGGAAAGTTTTGGCTCTAAAGTCTTCCCCTATTCCTGATACTACAAATAATATGGCCGAGGCAATTGCAATCCTAGATGGTTTGGTGCTAGCTAGAAAATTATCAATTTTTTTCCTTCATATTTAAGGTGACTCTTCAGTAATCACCAATGCTTGTGTTGAGAGGTGTATTTTTAATTGGCAGCTAAAATATATATTGCAATAGGTCTGGTCTTTCATTGATTCCCTTCATAAGTTCACTATTTTTCATACCCTTAGAGAAGGTAATGTTTTTGCAGACTACTTAGCAAATTTGGGAGGTGACAAAGTTCAGATAGACACGTCTCTCTCAAATTGCTCTCTTGATAATTTATCATCCCTACTCTCCATTATTCATGATGAATTATGTTAAGATGGTTATTGATTTATGTAGGTTTTTATATTTATCTATTTCTCTAATCTCAACAAGCTGAATCCTAGTGACATTTCTTGGGTTGTAGATGACTCATAATTTCATATGTTAATTAATTTTTGTATGAGGTTTGGTCATGATTTACTTCCAATAATTGTCTTAATTACATTGACCTATGATTAGACTTGTACTTTTGTATCATGAAATATGTAATTCTGTGGCATATTTTGTTGGAGATTTTCTTATGTGCAAATAGTTGACTGTATGTTTGTCATTGATGACAACATATAGTATACATCAATGAACTATATTCACTTTTCAGTATGGATATGTAGAAGCCTTGCCCAATTGATTTTATGTTTCAGACATAGTTACGATACCTTGTACATACATGCAGATTCAGATGTTCAGTAACAGTTGAGTTATGTTACTCTATTTACCAAACACAGTTTCAGAAGATTGTTTTCAGAAAGTCGACAGTAATTTTATTGATTCTTTAGTTGTGTCTATCTATGGGATATGCATGTTGAGATTCATGTTTAGTTATGAGTCTAAGTTAATTAACCAAAGGCACTAATCATGTTTCATCTGAAGCATGACATTTGGGTAATTTTGGTGGAGCCAACTATGTGAAGCGATGCGTCTATTCAGTTTGAGTTGTGCGGTTCTAATTATTTTGCGTGCTTGGTTTGGCCGACTAAAGAAGCATTGAAGGGATTCCCAAAGCCAAAAAAGATCATATCTTTTGGAGAAGATACTTAAAGTAGCTCATTTGAACATCACCAAGTGTTAATGATAAGAAAAGAGATAGAAAAAGGATAGAATAGAATGTTGATTGTTTTGGGACAGTAAAGCCATTAGATAAAGATCTTATATGTGAAGAAATAGAGAGTATATACAATTCATTGGAACTGATCAAGATAGTGGGTCTACTAAAATAGTTCATTATTAAATATAGTTTATATCTGTTTACTGAAGGTTGTAGCCTTCATCATATTAGCAGTGAGCTTTTGGATAGTGAGTCCTCACCACTAATAGGGTTATTTGTAAAAGACTCCTAATAGGGTCTGACCCTTAACCAGGTCACTGTACTTATCGCATTGTAAAGAACAACTCCTAATAGGGTTGTAAGATCTTCTAATAGGGATTATTATACTCAAGTACAATTCTTTTTGGGTGCTAATTCCCACCAGGGTTTTTACCTAGTTTGGTTTCCTCGTAACCAAAATTGTGGTGTTCTATCTTGTGTTATCTTAAATGTGTATGTGCTTATAATATTCTGTATTTAATTGGAGAAAATAATTTAACTTGCTGATAATTGATTCAGCCCCCTCCCCCTCTCATTTATCCCTTGGGACTATTCCAACAATTGGTTTCAGAGCCAAGTGCCTTGGAGAGAAAGCCTAACATCTTAAGGTAGATCAAATGGCATACTTTAGGAAAGAGAGTCATAAGTTTGATGGAGAGAATTATCTTGACTAGAAGAACAAAATGATAACACATATTTAGTGCATTGGTTTTGAGATTTATGATATTACTATTCATGCAATTGATGTTCCCACCTTGAAGGACCTTGTAGAAGAAGATTCTACTAATAAACAAAAAGAACTATTCACCCAAAATGCAATTTCCAAAGAAGCCCTAATCAGTGCCCTATCTGACAGTGAATTTTCTGAGATCAAGAAGGAAGACAAAGCATATTCAATTTGTAAATACCTAGAAGACATGTTTGAAGGAGACATCCAAGCCAAGAATGCATGTAGAAAGACATGGAAGAAAAGATACAATAATTTAAAGATGATACCTGAAGAAAATATCACAGCTTACAATCAGAGGATTAATGAAGCAGTCTCAGGAATCAAGAACAATGGTGGAGAAATTTCAGAGGATGATATAATGGAAAAATTGATGACCACATTGACAACAGATTATGAAGGAAAGATAAACATCTTGGATGAAACCATGCAATTCTCAAAAGACTTCAAAAGAGAAACCTTGATTAGAAAATCAGCATTTGAGATATCAAGATTGAAGACAGAACCTAAAATGGAAACAGCTTTCAAAGCCTCAGTCCATGGTAAGAAATCCTTGAGCATCTCTAGTAATAATGAGAAAGAAGAAGTTGATACAGAAATAGAAGAAATCATTGCTATGATTTCTAAGAAGGAAAGGAAAGGTAAAGGAAAATATGAAGGACAGCTACCATTCAAATGTTTTTCATGCAACAAAGTTGGCCACTTTGCATCCAAGTGTCCTACAAGAGTCAAAAAGTACAGATCAAATTGCAAACCCAAATATACTAAGGAATGCTATCATGCTGAAGATGGTGTAACTGATGATGATTCAGGAGAAGATAAAATTGGATTCGTTGCAATTAAAGATAATGAAAAAATGATTGAAACAATAGAAATTGAAGATGAAAAGAAAGCACAAGAATTGGCCTTAGTTTCACAAGCAGACATCAGAACAGACTGGATCATAGACAGCGGGTGTTCACATCACATGAAAGGTGATGAAGATATATTTGTACATCTAGACAAGTACAAAGGTGGCATGGTTAGATTTGGAGATAACACTCCCAAACCTATTATAAGCAGAGGATCTATCACCTTATATGGAAAGAACAAGACAGATGATGTTCTTTATGTTGACGGTCTGCATCATAACTTACTAAGTGCTGGACAATTGTTAGACAAAGGATATTAGTTGGAATTCAAAAACAACAAATGCATTATTAAAAACAAAGAAGGAGACATGATTGCATCAAGATCAAAGACCAAAGGTTTTTTTTTTTTGCTTAACTCCAAAGTAAGTTGTTTTGTTGCAAAAGTGGATGACAGTTGGCTTTGGCATAAAAGACTTTGTCATATAAATTTTGAAAATATAGTGAAGATAAGTAATGTAAAGGTAGTACGAGACCTGTTAGAGTAATTTTTAGTTGCTTATTGATTAAATCATGTTGATTTAATTAATTAAGTCATTACTCTTTAGTGCTTAAGTTTCACTTAGGCAGGGCTTTATAATTCTTTAGGGTTTTAGCCTTTAGGGTTTCGGTATCCTTTTATAAGGATTCACCGCTTCCATTTCATTAAGGAGATCATTTTGTAATTCTATTTGTTGATAATATAGAAGGCTTTTTCTTTCAACATGGTTTTGCAATCTCTGGCCTATTGGCCGCCATAGCTTTCTGTCTTCTTTCTTGCTTCTTCTCGTAGCAGTTATGCATGCAGGTGATCTTGGGTGAAGTTGCATTTATCAACTTCTACATGGTATCAGAGCTCTCCTACTGTTCACCGTTCGAGTTTTGTTGAAGCACAGAGGGTTTCAAAGGTTTTGCAGAAGGTTTTGTATGGATTTAGGGGGACTTTTGTTTCTGGTCACCTTGGGCCCAAACGGACATTACCATTGCGTCTAGAAGGCCCAAAAACCCCAGAATCCATATAAAGTTTGTCCATTTTGGACACCGGGGCATCTGAAGAATTTTTTTGGCCTCTTAAGGTTCGTACGGGCATGTTGTTCGAGGCAAAAATTTAAAAAAAATCAAAAAAAACTATGTTTTTTAATAGTTTTTGGCATAGGCGGGCGCGCAGCCACCGCGCCACCGCCGCGCCACCTCAGCACCTCTGCCGCACCCCCTGCCAGCCACTCGCCGCCCCTGCACCTCCCGCGGCCCCCAACACCCGCCGGCCCACAGGCCGCTCCGCTCCCTGCCGACCGCTCTGCAGTTCCTCTGCCCCGCCGGCCCTTCTCTGCGCTCTGCCCATGTTACTCCGCGCCGCCTGGAGCCCGCGCGAACCCCACCGCTCCACCCTCTGCTCCCCCGCCTCCTCTACGGCAGCGCACCGCTCGGGATCCGCCCGACAGGCGTTTAGCCCTTTTTGTTTTGTGGGCAGTCATATGCGGCCATTTTTTAGCCCCAGGGGCTTAGTTTTTGCCTTTTGGGGCCCTTTTGACCTACCTGGACCTTTTTTTCTCTATCTTGAGTATACAAGGGTCTTTTTCTGACTTCCATATACCGTCAGAAAGCTCTTTTCGAGCACTTTCTAATGATAGAGGTTAGGGTTTTGGGTTCTACCATTTGATAGCAATTTTTTCTGTTAAAGTCTGATGTTTTATTTTTCCTTCCGAGAGTCATATCTGGCTCATCCGGACTCCATTTTTGGCAAACAAGATATCGTCGGAAAGTTGGTTTAGTGCACTATGCAGTTGCAGAGTTCTTTTCTCTAGATTTTTCTCTAGGTTTTCTCTTCTCTGAGTTTTGCAGTTTATGCACTCTGGTGGATTGCTTGGTTCTACAGGTCCTGGGATCTCTTCTTCTGATTTCATAGTTCACTCTTCTTTCTGACTTCTGAGCTTGTATGCTCCTTCTGTTGCATCATTTTCTGTAAATGCACTAAGATAAAGTGCCTTCTTCTACATTTCTGGGATCTTGTACACCTTGTTCGGGTTTTGTACTTGCACTATGTTATAAAGTGCCATGGGGGGTTATGATGTTTATGCCGCTTTAGGCGCATCCACCTTTGTCAAGTGAGTGTACCTTCCACAACATTAGCCCATGTTGTGTGTCGATGACACCACCCTTTATCTTGTGTGTGTACTTCTGTTGCACTGTTGGTGTTCCTGGTTCTTCTTCTGCAGATGTTTCTGGCATTGCATTTCAGTGTTCCTGTCACCTCTCCCAGTTTAGTATTATGGGGGGGTTCACCTGTTGGTTCTATTGCTTCCTGGTTTGATTGATCAACACTTCAGACATTTGTCTTCTCTACCTGGTCATGCACTTCAGTGGGGGTTCCAGCAGTCTCTTCAGACAGAGTTTTCAGTTCATGCTTCAGAGATGCTTCTTGCTCATTCTTGTTCCTTTCTCTGGGACATCTTTTCCCTAGATTGAAGGCATGTTTCCTTCATCTAGTTTTCTTTCTTGTACTTGGGTACCTGATCAGGCCTTATTGCCAGGACCCATCTTTCCTGCTTTCTGTAGTAGTTTAGCTATTTTGCTTCTCCCTAAGTTACACTTAAGGGGGGGTGTTAGAGTAATCTTTAGTTTCTTATTGATTAAATCATGTTGATTTAATTAATTAATTCATTACTCTTTAGTGCTTAAGTTTCACTTAGGCAGCGCTTTATAATTCTTTAGGGTTTTAGCCTTTAGGGTTTCGGTATCCTTTTATAAGGATTCACCACTTTCATTTCATTAAGGAGATCATTTTATAATTCTATTTTTTGATAATATAGAAGGATTTTTCTTTCAACATGGTTTTGCAGTCTCTGGCCTATTGGCCGCCATAGCTTTCTATCTTCTTTCTTGCTTCTTCTCGTAGCAGTTATGCATGCAGGTGATCTTGGGTGAAGTTACATTTATCAAATTCTACAAGACCTTCCTAGTATTGCAAGACCATTTGATACTATGTGCAGGGAATGTGTGATGGGAAAGCATGTAAGGACCTCATTCAGAAGAAAACAGAACTCTGTAGAGAACAAACTAGATCTAATACATACAGACCTATGTGGACCTACTCAAACAAGATCATACTATGGTGAAAGGTATTTTATTTTATTTTTTGATGATTTCTCCAAGATTATGTGGGTTGCATTCTTAAAAGACAAATCTGAAGCTTTTGAGAAGTTCAAAATATTCAAAGCTAAAGTTGAAAATGAATCTGGATTAAAGATAAAATGTCTAAGATCTGATAGAGGAGGAGAATTCACCTCTGATAGGTTTCTTCAGTACTGCAAACAACATGGGATCAAAATAAAACTAAGTGCATGTAGAAACCCTCAACATAATGGAACTGTAGAAAGGAGGAACAGGATAATACTTGACACAGTGTGCACTATCATGATTGAAGGGAAAGTTGTGCACACCTATTAGAGAGATAAAGTCAATACATAAGTCTATACTATCAACAGAATTCAACTAAGACCAGGCACAGACAAAACACCTTATGAAATCTAGTTTGGTAATGTACCTACAGTAAAATACTTTAGAATATTTAGAAGCAAGTGCTACATCAAGAGAGATGATGGTGTTGGCAAATTTGATGCTAGAAGCGATGAAGTTATTTTTCTTGGTTACTCTACTAAGAGAAAAGCTTACAGATGTTTCAATTTAAGGTTGAATAAAATCATTGAGAGTGCACATGTGAATATTGATGAGAAGTTCATGATTCAAGAGAGATATTATGAATATGCACCTATGATTTAAGATGAACCTAGACCTATCAATAATGATATAGTTATTGAAGAAATGTTTGACTATATTGATGTATCTTGCAATAACCCTGAACCAAGTCAAGAGGAATCACATATTACAGATGAGAGTGTCACACCTAAAATCTCAAAATACACATCTAAATACCACTATAAAGAAGATATCATTGGAGATCAAAGCAGTAAAGTCTTGACAAGATCTAGTGCAAAAGGTTCAACCATTGATGAAGAGGTATGATTACTTTCATAGATTGAACCCTTAAGTGTTGAAGATGTGTGTAATGATTTAGATTGGAAAAGTGCAATGCAAGAAAAATTAGATCAAATAATGAAGAATGACACATGGGAATTGGTCCCTAGACCTTGTCACAAGAACATGATTGGAAGTAAGTGGATATTCAGAAACAAAATGAATGAAGATGGGACAGTGATAATAAATAAAGCAAGATTGGTATGTAAAGGATATGTGCAAAGAGAAGGAATCAACTATTCTGATACATTTTCCCATGTGAGAATATTGGAAGCTATAAAGTTATTTTTAGCTTATGCAACATTCAAGAACTTCAAAGTATATCAGATGGATATCAAGTCATCTTTCCTGAATGGTGACTTAAAGGAAGAAGTCTATATAGAGTAGCCGGAAGGATTCAAACTTTCAGACAAACCATACATGGTATGCAAACTAAAGAAATCCCACTATGGATTTAAACAAGCCCCAAGAGCATGGTATGAGAGACTTGATGGTTACTTGACAAAGATTGGATTCAAAAAGGGAGCAACAGATTGCAACTTATTCATAAGAGAGATATATGATGGATTACTACTTGTTGCTATCTTTTTTGATGACATTATTTTTGGAGGTAATGACCAGCTTAGTGCAGAATTTGTAAAAGAGATGCAGAGTGAATTTGAAATGAGCATGATTGGACCTATCAAATAATTTTTGGGATTAAATGTAAAACAAACAGACAAAGGCATATTCATAAATTAGTCTAAATATTTGAAGGAGATATTAAAGACTTTCAAGAAGGAAGATTTCAAGCCAGTAAGCACCCCCATGACAATAGGAAGCAAGCTTTCTAAAGATGATGATTCCATAGCAGTTGACAAGACACTATACAAGTCTATGATTGGAAAACTTATATATCTCACTCAATCTAGACCTGATATTTCTAATGCATTTGCCATTGTTGGAAGATTTACAGTTGAACCTAAATAAAATCACTTAATGAAAATAAAAATAATATTTGGATACTTAAAGGGAACTATAGACTATGGTTTATGGTATCCTAACTCAGAGAATGTACAACTTCATGTGTATACTGATGCTAATTGGGCAGGTTGTGTTGATGACAGAAAGAGTACCTCAGGAGGAGCAGTATTCCTTGGAGATAGATTGGTCACTTTGAAAAGCAAGAAGTAGAATTGTATTTCTCAGTCAACAGCTGAGGCAAAATATGTAGCAGTAGCATTGAATTGTTCTACAATTGTTTGGATCAAACAGATGATAAAAGACTTTGGAATTTAGATTGATTATCCTAGTGTTATTCACTGTGATAACACTAGCACTATCAATATGTCAAAGAACCCTTTGATGCACACAAAGAAAAAACACATTGAAATAAAATATCATTTTCTAAAAGAAAAAGTTGCAGACAAAGAAGTAAAGTTGGATTATGTTAGCACTAAAGAACAGTTAGCAGATATTTTTACAAAGCCTTTATCAAAAGATACTTTTGAGTATCTCAAGGAGAAGCTGGGAGTAATTCCCTTTCCTGAGTCTGATTAGAATTTGTAGTAAGAACATCAGTCCTTGGTGACTGATGAATGGTCGACTACTCTACTTCTGGAGTAGTACCTATGCTAAGTAGTATTTGGTACCCTTTTCCATTACTGTCAAAGGGGAAGTATATAGTAAGGGGGAGCATATACTCTGGGGGAGTATATAGTCATGAAAATTAAAAACACAGTTAGAGGAGCTACAGCAGTGAAGAGGAACCTTTGATGAAGATATTGAGAAGATTGTAAAAAGAAGGAGGATACTTTGGGTTGATGATGTTTTTCATATCATATGTTGCCATCAATGTCAAAGGGGAAGATTGATGGAGATTTGCTTCTGTGAAAATAGTTGACTGTGTGTTTGTCATTGATGACAACATATAGTATACAACAGTGAACTGTATTCACTTTTTAGTATGGATATGTAAAAACCTTGCGTAGTTTTTTTTATGTTTCATACATAGTTACTATACCATGTACATACACGCAGATTTAGATATTTAGTAATAGTTGAGTTATGTTACTCTATTTACCAGACACAGTTTTAGAAGATTGTTTTCAGAAAGCTGACAGTAATTTTATTAATTCTTTGGTTGCGTCTATCTATGGGATATGCATGTTCAAATTCATGTTTAGTTATGATTATAAGTTAATTAACCAAAGGCGCTAATCGTGTTTCATCTGAAGCGTGGCATTTGGGTAATTTTGGGTGAGCCGACTATGTGAAGTGATGCGTCTATTCATTTTGAGTTGCACGGTTCTAATTATGTTGTGTGCTTGGTTTGGCCAACTAAAGAAGCATTGAAGGGATTCCCAAAGCCAACAAAGAAAAATATCTTTTGGAGAAGATACTTATAGTAGTTCATTTGAAGATCACCAAGTGTCAATGATAAGAAAAGAGACAGAAAAAGGACATAACAGAATGCTGATTGTTTTGGGACAGTAAAGCCATCAGATAAAGATCTATGTGAAGAAATAGAGAGTATATACAATTCATCGGAACTAATCAAAATAGAAGTTCTACTAAAACAATTCATTATCAGATATAGTGTATATCTGCTTACTAAAGGTTGTAGCCTTCATCATATTAGCAGTGATCTTTTGGACAGTGAGTCCCCACCCTTAACAGGGTTATTTGTAAAATACTCCTAACAGGATCCAACCCTTAACCAGGTCACTGTACTTATTGCATTGTAAAGAAAAACTCCTAACAGGGTTGTAAGATCTTCTAATAGGGATTATTATACTTAAGTACAGTTCTTTGTAGGTGCTAATTCCCACCAGGGTTTTTACCTAGTTTGGTTTCCCCATAACCAAAATTGTGGTATTCTATCGTGTGTTATCTTAAATGTGTATGTTCTTATAATATTCTTTAATTAATTGGAGAAAATAATTTAACTTTTTGATAACTAATTCACCCCCCCCCCTCAATTATCCCTTGGGACTATTCCAACACATTTTAGTATGATTCATTGTAATTTTGGTACCACATTGTATTATGATGCATAGTGTTTTTGGTCATTGTATAGTCAAAAAATGAAAGCACTTCCATGGTACACTAGTTTATCCTTCTGAGTAAGTGGTTTGGGGTCATGTCAAGTGCCTTGAATGGGTTCCTGACTTTGATCTAGCTGTATCCCTCTGTTCTATCCTATTTCCACTTTTTCCAACCTATTTCTTGCACCCCAGACTGAGAAACTGGGACTTTGACCTCAGGTTCAAGGTCAAGGTCAACCTCCACCTTGACCTAGGTCACAATCAACCTTTTCTAGGCCTGGGGTTCAAATTTCATAATCTCAGGGTTTCTTATGGAAAAAGTTAATTTCCACTTTCGAGTCGTCTGTTTCAGACTATGGGACAACAAATCCTCAATTATATTTAACATAGGTCCTCTTCTAGGGGCTTGTGTCCAATTAGAATTTAATTCTCCTATGTCAGCCTCTCTAGAATATTGTGCCCTAATTTCATATAAAAGGAAGCTTTCTCCTCTCATTTTCTCTAAGCATTATTTCTAAGGACTAAGACTTGATAACCATCAATTAAGTGAAAGCTAAGGAGAAAGATTTGAAGCAAGCATCTATTCTCAAGCACTAAAGTAGTCAAGAATCCATTTTCATCAAGGAGATCCATTGGTGGCCATTGACAGATTCAAGCTCCATGGAGCCCTCTTGTTGAAGATTTCTCCATCCACATTCCTCCAAGCCTCTTCCAATTCAAGAACCCATTCAAGATTGGTTTTGAAGATCTACAAGAAATTTATTGAAGACATCCAACATTCTACATTCTAAATTCTATATCCATTTGGTGCATCCATATTTGTGGATTCAAGGATTCGAATCCTCCACAAGGACTTTTACATGAGCAAGGTGAATTGTTTCATTTAATTTGTTTATTTCTACAATTTCAATTATATATTTGAGGTTAATTCCAAAACCAAGGTTTGACCAAGGAAAACTCCTCCCCCCAAAAAACAAACCCTTTTTCTTGCAAGTATAGGTTTGGAACAGTAGATTGGGATAGAGATTCGGATACCCTTTTTGGCAAAGTTTCAAGATTCGAAAGAAGAATTTCAGTCTGAGACTTTTTAGGTTGATTGTGACCTAGGGCACAATTAGAAATTCTAGCAAATGGTGACATTGACTTGAGGGTACAAATCAGAACTGTCTGAGAACATAAAAAGATTTCTGGGTTTTGTCCATCTATGCATTTCTATTCCAGATCTAGTCTTGGATTTTCCAGAAACTCAACACAAGCTTTAGAAAACAACATTATTCAGAACTGCAATATTTCAAGGTTAGTGCATTTCTCCTATTTAATTCAATTAAGGTTATCAATCTATTTTACATTCAAATCAACAAATCAAACCGGGTACTTAAGATCTTCCTTCCTTATTCTTGTTTCCAAATGATTGATTCATTTATGCATTGATCCTTCCTTTTGGGTTAATCAACTTGGATCTTTCATTTACATATATAAGGATAGAAGGATATCATCTTATTTACCCCCATAATATATTTAAATGTAAGGTATTTAATTTTAAATGAATCCACACAACTCAAACAACATTTTTCTACCTTAAATTTTGGTGAACCCGAGATAGACAAATCTTTCTTTTTGGTGTTATATTTACATCTTTTATGTTAGATCTTGCATACATATTAGATTATCTTTCTTTTATGTTCTTTCAATTCCCTTTCAAAAAATTAAAATCAAACTCTTGGTTAGTTCATTTACATTACATTGGTGTATGAGCTTTACCACTACTAGTCCTACTTATAGTATCCTGGTTAGAAGAAGCCATAGACTCATGGGTTCCTTTGATCCTGAATCTTCCTCTCCTTTTCATAGTATCCTGGATGACAACTTGAATACTCATGATTCCAATCTTTCTATGGAGAATAACTCTTCTCACTCATCTCATGATGAGGAAGATGCTTTAAGAGTTCTTCCTGAACAAGTGCAAAAAAATTTAACCGAACTTGACAAAATGGGAAATTGGCTTATTCAAGAAAACCATAATCAAGATTCCATCCAATTTGTAGAGGCTCTTAAGAAATTCCTTTGTGATAGTGATCAAGGTTTTAATTTCTTGCGTGGTATCACTCATCTTGTGCATTCAAATGTTAAACCTTTAGCTCAAGAGGCTCAAGATTTAGGATTTACCCCTATCATTAGTGAGGGACCTTCTTTTGCTCCTTTACCTAGCATTCCTACTTGTACTCCTCCTTTTATGACTACATCTCTCCCAATTTAATCTATTCCTATGAGTGTTCCACCGGTATCTCTACCTACCTCACAACCTTCATACCATAGTGTACCTTTTACTTATACTAATCCCCTTCCAACCGTGTTTCCAAATGTTCCACTAGTTGTATCTTCTATTCCTGATGCTTCCTACACTTTTCCTAGTGTTCTAATGTTTCTATGCCACCTATGTCTTCTAATGATTCCACAATTATTAGTTTGGCTCAGACTATGTCATCTTTACAACAACAACTTGCATCCTTAACTCAATCCAAGTTTAGCATTCCTACATGTGACATGGGTAGTCCCTTATCTTTAGACATTATCCGTGATATTGTTCCTCAACAAGACAATATGCCTCATCTAGATAATTACAATGGTAAAGGCGATCATGTTACTCATGTTAAAATATTTCAAATCCTTTGTAGTGATTATGCTCATGAACATAGGATTTTAGCTAGACTATTTTCTAGAACCTTTCGTGATAAGGCTTTGCAATGGTATTGTTCTTTACCTCCTTATTCCATCGATTCTTTTCCTAAACTTTCTAATACCTTCATTCAACAATTTCAAAATAACATTGGTCCGCAAGTTTCCTTAACTAATTTAATGCATTGTAAACAAAACATTAAGGAAAAATTAATTAATGTCATAGGTAGATTTAAGCATTTGTATGCTTAGATTTCTTATCATGTTCTTGATATTGATATTCAACACATGTTTATTTCAAATTTACAAAAGGATATTAGAGATAAGATTTTGCTTATTGAATTTACCTCTTTTCAACAACTTTGTGCAGCACTTCATCATTATCAATTACAAGTGAGTCAATTTGAGAGAAAAACTCCAATGGCTCATGTTCCAGTTGATAAGAATGACAATACTCCTAATCCTAATAAATTTTAGAAACCTAACAACTACATCAAGATTAATAAATAGATGAATGTGGTTGTTGATCACGTTGTTGTTGCATCTCACAATGCCACTTTTGTATCCATTGCTTTCCATATGAATCGTACATTTACTCCTCTCTCTGAATCTTTACATTCCATTATGAGTAGGTTGTTAAGTGCTAATATGATTACCTTTCCTCCTATTTGACCTCTCCTTCCTACTACCATGTAGCTTTGAAATCCTTTGATTCTAAAGATTTTTTCCAATACCATCGCCAGAATGGCCATGATACTGAAAAATGTTATTCTCTAAAGCATAAAGTTCAAGACTTAATTGATTCTAATGCCTTATCTATTGATAATTTTGATAGTAATAGGAAAAATTTGTCTCTCCTCCTAATCAAAACCTTCAAATCTATATGAATCCTCTACCTACACATGATACTAATACCATCGCTCAACCATATTCTATGGATATTATTTACGATTCAAAGATGGATGATCTTAATCACATTGTTAATCATTTGGAGAGCATTGTTGCATCTCAACCTATTGTTTAGGATCCTTCACCTCCACCTCAACTTCAAGTTCCATCTAAACCTCAAAAACAAACTAAGGATAAATAACCTCGAGACCTTTCAATTACCTTTGATGAATCTGAGACTATTAAGGCTCTCGATGGTCCCCTTTATATTTATGCTAGGATTGCTGAGATACCTACACTTGGTTGTCTTGTTGATCCCACATCTTTAATCAATGTTATTACAGGGAAAAAAAATTTTATAAAAAACCTACAATGTGATTGTTATGATCCATTGGATGCATGGATCCAAACTTGTAATGGTTTTCTCTATCCTACACTTGGTTCTATTAACTTTCCTGTTGAACTCTATGGCAAGGTTTTAGGTACTACCTTCATTATTGTTCCTACATCTGATCAATTTCAAGTCAAAATTGGTTTGCCTCGGATAACTGCTATGCATGCTATTGCTTCTCCTATTCATAAATGTCTTGAGTTCATTCATAATGGAGAAGTAAAAATGATTAATCATAGTCTATATCAACCTTCTAGACCTATATATTGTGCTACTCTTGATTTATTTTGGCCCTCATTACCTAATTCATGTCCTCCTTTCACTAACAACCTTTTTTCATTCATATCAAGCCTATAAACATCACAATATTGTCGAGTTAAGCATGCCTTAGATAGATCTTAACCATGGTATTTTGCCCACTCCTTCGATACCTCATTTATCCATTACTGCTAACTCTATTACTCAACCTCCCAGTGTTGCTTCTCAGCCTACTGTGAATTCTACCAATCCTCTTACAGAACTTGTGAAGCAATCAATGGTTATTCCTCCTAGTTCTCCACATGTGTCAAACAAATCAAAATGTAATAAATCTGATAACAAACATTGTAAGAAGTGTAGAGCTAATGCTAGGTCATGTGCTTCTCTTCTTCAAAATTCTTTTCCTTCTTTCGACCAACCTATGCCTAATGTGTTGGAAGAATTTAATATTCATAATGGTGTTAAGATGAATGAGTATGATGATTATATTCGCATCTCAGATCCCATTTTAATTAATCTTGGTGAGGAGGATACATTAGATGATCCTATTGATCTTAGTGATGAATATGAGAGCAATTATATTGACACTAATTTACCTCATATGCTTTAAACTCAATTGATAGTTACACCTAGTATTGAGCAACATGATTCTCAAGAGGATCCTTGTTTGGAACTGGCTATTATTCCTACTATATTAGATATAGTCCCTCTTGTTAGTTTCCCACCTTCTCTAAATGACATAAACTGAGATGGGGAGGGTAGGCGATGCGCTTAATTGGCTTATCCTTCATCGTAGCCATTCTTGTGTTTTCATGTTGTACTATGCTTCTCCCGTAATGTGTTTGCTAAATGTTTGTTAGACTCATTTATACGACCCTTGTTACTTTGTTGGTGTAGGGTGATAAAGGAATCAAACCTATTGTATAATTCCTCTATATGTATCTCTATTCTTATATATGTTGTTTTCATTTTATGTTGTACTTATGCTATTGTTCATAAATGTTTTCCTTGTGTAGTCCTCTTGGATCTGCAACATGGTAGCACTGATTTTTTTTGGTCTCCATGTTGTGGTCCGAAAAGACTCTTCTTCGTAACTCTTGATTTTTCTTTCCTCTATTGTGATTGTAGTTCTACTTTATTTGGGGGATGATGTCAATTCATTTGCAATAATATCATATCTATAAGTACATTTTATCTTATGATCATACTGACCCCACAGTAGGTAGATCCCTTTTGTGTTCTTTGTATGTTTATGTGATATTTCCCTTGATTTGTCTTCGTTTGGGGGCATTTCATAGTGGAAACGTAATCAGTAGAGTTGTTTATATTTTTGTTAAAGTCATTGCTCCTGTTAAAGTGTTAGCAATCACTTTAATGTGGGGGCATATGCTCTACTCACCTTTTTGCACACACACACACACATGTTCAAAATATTTTCAAAACTTAAAACTTTTTCCCTTTATGGATTAAAGGCTAATCCAGAAACCATGGACATTTTACTTTTTAGGATCTCTTGATCCCTCCAATTTAAATTTACATGGATCTCTTGATCCCTCCAATTTAAATATATAATGTTTTGATCCCTTAAGGTTAGAAGGTGTCCTTAAGAATGGATCTCCCTGATGGGTTGACTAGTGAGTAGCCACATTCACTAGGCAGTTCAACTCCATCTTTCCAGTTACACTTTTTCCTTGCGTGGTTCACAATGGGACATAAGCTCTGATTGGGCAAGGTAACCATACCCTCTCTCTCTCTCTTTCTTCTTAACTTGTGATGTCTCTCTTATCATGATCTTAGGGTTGATAAAGACTTAATTCCCTTAGGGGATTGAGGATTCCTTTGTCCATTTTTTATTCCAATAAGATTATCTATTCTTTTTTATCTCCTTTACCAAGAGTTTGTATTGAGTCCATACTCTTGCTAAAGTGGGGGCTAAATGTATATTCATAAAATGGAAGCACTTCCATGGTAGACTAGTTTAGCCTTTTGAGTAAGTGGTTTGGGGTCATGTCAAGCACCTCGAATGGGTTCCTGACTTTGATCTAGCTTTATCCCCCTGTTCTGCCCCATTTCCACTTTTTCTAAACTATTTCTGGCACCCCAGACTGAGAAACTGGGACTTTGACCTCAGGGTCAAGGTTGACCTTTTTGGGTCAAGTTTGACCTTGACCTTGACCTAGGTTAAGGTCGACCTTGACCTTGACCTAGGTCACAATCAACCTTTTCTAGGCCCAGCATTCAAATTTTAGAATCTCAGGGTTTCTGAATATCGGTCTTTGGAAAAAGTTAATTCCCGCTTCCGGGTCGGCTGTTTCAGACTTTGGGAAAACAAATCTTCAATTATATTTAACATAGTTCCCCTTCTAGGGGTATGGGTCCAATTATAATTTAATTCTCCTATGTCGGCCTCTCTAGAATATTGTGCCCTAATTTCATATAAAAGGAAGTTTTCTCCTCTCATTTTCTCTAAGCATTATTTCTATGGACTAAGACTTGATAACCATCAATTAAGTGAAAGCTAAGGAGAAAGATTTGAAGCAAGCATCTATTCTCAAGAACTCAAGAATTCAAGCATCCATTTTCATCAAGGAGATCCATTGGTAGCCATTGAAGGATTCAAACTCCATGGAGCCCTCTTGTTGAAGATTTCTCCATCCACATTCCTCCAAGCCTCTTCCAATTCAAGAACCCATTCAAGATTGGTGTTGAAGATCTACAAGAAATTGATTGAAGACATCTAACATTCTACATTCTATATCCATTTGGTGCATCCATAATTGTGGATTCAAGGATTTTAATCCACTACAAGGACTTTTACATGAGCAAGGTGAATTGTTTCATTTACTTTGTTTATTTATACAATTTCAATTATATATTTGAGGTTAATTCCAAAACTAAGGTTTGACCAAGGCAAACCCTTCCCCACAAAAAAAAACCCTTTTCCTTGTAGGTACAGGTTTGGAATAGCATATCGGGATGGAGATTCGGATACCCTTTTTAGAAAACTTCCAGGATCCGAAAGCAAAATTTCAGTCTGAGACTTTTTAGGTCAATTGTGACCTAGGGCACAATCAAAAATTCTGGAAAAATGTTGACATTGACTTGAGGGTACAAATCAGAACTTTTTAAGAATAGAAAAAGATTTATGGGTTTTGTCTGTCTCTACATTTCTATTCCAGATCTGGTCTCGGATTTTCCAGAAACTCAACACAGGCTTCAGAAAATAGAATTCTTTAGATCTGCAACATTTCAAGGTTAGTGCATTTCTCCTATTCAATTCAATTAAGTTTATCAATCTATATAAATCTATTTTACATTCAAATCAACAAATCAAATCGGGTACTTAAGATCTTCCTTCCTTATTCTTGTTTCCAAATGATTGATTCATTTATGCATTGATCCTTCCTTTTGGGTTAATCAACTTGGATCTTTCATTTACATATCTAAGGATAGAAGGAGAGCATCTTATTTACCCCCATAACATATTTAAATGTAAGGTATTTAATGTTAAATGAATCCACACAACTCAAACAACATTTTTCTACCTTATAGTCGTTATCTTGTCATCCCTCTATTTTGTGCCATCTTGGACTGTTGGGCTCGTGCGTAATCCATGTTTTCCCCATCTTCACATTTTGTGATTTGATGGTTCAGCTTGTTTCCTATCATGTGTGAGCTGAGTTGGTTATGTTGTATAGTTATGTGGCAATTTCTGTATGGTGCTTATGAGTTGATCATTTATTTCTTGGCAGTACTTTGAGATTTTGATGGGATTTCATATCTTGTGCTTAATTGTGCATTATTATGTGGTTTCATGACTGTCCTTATATTCTCCATTTTTGTGCTCACTTTTTACTTACTATGTTTGATTATGTCTTTGTTTCCTATTTTGTCATACATTTTCTTCCTTCTTTCTCAATTGTTTGGGGAGTTGTTGTTGTCTTTGTCTTCTTCCGGTTTTAGATAGGCTGGACTTTCAAACTATCTTCCAATGTCTGAATGTCCTAGTTTGGTGGTGGGTATTAGTACTAGGGTTGATTTTTGTTCTTCCTTCTCTCATCTTCACATGGATTATTATCCCCGAAATTATAGAATCTTCTTTGAGGTGGAAGAGCAGGAACAACCTTTTGTTGGGTGTGTTAAAGATGATATGTTGGCAATAATTTTCTTTTGTGAACGTCCTCACATTCGCTAGGGTATCAAGAGAATCATTGGCCACCATATCCTATTCCCTTTTAGCAAAAGCATCATTTACCCTTCTCAAATCCTTTTGGTTTTCCTGTCAAATGTCTGTGATATTTTTCAATCTCCATTCCATTTGGGTCTAATTTCCTCATGATATGTGAAATCGGAGCTTCTTGGTGAGAATAAACTTGGTAGGGCACTACAGAAATTTGATTTGTGGGGTGGTGCGGGTCTTATTGGTGATCTTTTTCACCACCACTCGGCCCTCAATCACCATGGAGTGTACATGTTCCTTGAAATTATTAAAAAGGGTCTCGAGGAGTATTCCTTTAGGCCTATCAAAAAGGCCCTACAACAGTTTAATGGCTCTCTCACAAAATAATGTGTGACTGGTGTGCATCAAGTTGTGTTTTCCATCCTCGACCTTCTCAAGCTTGATTCCTCTACTTCTTCTGGGCCTACTACCGCTCTATCACATGATTCTGCAATAGTTGCACAACCCATCCTGACCTAAATTTGAATCTCGGATCAGGTGGTGATGCTCCTCTCGGTTCGGGTGGTGACACTGTTCTCTTCTTTATGGAAGGTTAATGTTTTTTGCAGGGCTTTTTTTTTGTATTTTGTGGGCATGATTCTGTGCTGGCTTTTTTGGGATTCAGCTCTCCGTACACTCAACAGTTTTGTAATGAGTGAAGGTTTAATTTTTTAGGGTTCTTATTCTGTCTACGGGCTTTTTTTTAATGCCTTCAGGCCACTGTAATAGCAAGGTTTAGGTTCTATGGGGTTTTTATTTTCCTACAAGCTTTTTGTAATGCCTTCTGGCCTATGTAATAGTTAGGGTTAGGGCCCCATTATATGGGTTATTCTCTTTTTGTAAATAGCCTCTGGCTATCTGGGGATCTTATGATGGTTAAATCTTCCTTTTGTATTTGAGC
>MU223349.1:641842-661524 GCA_018584345.1 Thuja plicata | reverse complement strand
ACTTTATTGAGGACACCTTTCTTGTGTTTGATATTAAAGGTGTAAGCTTGTAGGTACTCAACCCACTTCATGTGCTTGTGACTTAACTTTTCTTGAGAGTTCAAGAAACTTAAAGCTTGATTATCCGAGTGGACTATGAACTCCATGGGGAGTAAATAGTGTCTCCATTTCCTTAAAGCCTGAACCAATGCATACATTTCAAGGTAATAGGAAGAATACTTCTTCTTGGATTCACTTAACTTTTCTGAATGAAATGCTACTGGTCTTCCCTCTTGGCTTAGGACAGCTCCAATAGCCACATTGCTTGCATCACACTCAAAGGTGAAAAGCTTCTCAAAGCTTGGAAAGACTAAGACAGGTTGGGTAGCAATATTTTCTTTCAATAACTCAAATCTCTTAGTGGCTTTCTCATTCCACATGAACTTAGTCTTCATTCCTCCTTTAATTGTGTCCAACATAGGAGCACAAATAGCACTAAACTACCTTATAAACTTCCTATAATGCTAAGCAAGGCCATGAAAACTTCTTACCTATGTTTCTATCCTTGGAGTAGGCCAATTCATAATGGCTTCCACTTTACTTTTGTCCATTTTTAGATTACCATGAGAGAGAGAAAACACAAGGTACACTAGCTCTATTTTGATGAACTCACATTTTTCCAAGTTTATCATCAACTTCTCTTCATGCAGCTTCTTGAAGACAATCTCAAGGTGTTGAAGATGCTCCTCTCTTTTCCTACTATAAATTAGTATATCATCAAGATATACAACTACAAATTTTCCAATATAGTCTTTGAGGACCTCATTCATGAGCCTCATGAATGTGGAGGGGGCATTAGATAGTCCAAATGGCATGACAATCCATTCATACAAACCTTCATTGGTTTTGAATGTTGTCTTCCATTCATCACCCTCGTGTATCCTCATTTGGTGATACCCACTCTTCAAGTCTATCTTGCTATAGTACTTGGCTTCACCTAAACAATACATTAGGTCTTCAATCCTAGGTATGGGGAACCTATACCTAATGGTTATCCTATTTATGGCTCTTGAATCAGTACAAAGCCTCCATTTTCCTCCTTTATTTGGTGCTAGGATAGTAGGTACTACACAAGGGCAAATTCTTTTTTTGATAAGGCCTTGGTTAAGGAGTTCTTCTATTTGCCTAGCAATTTCCTCATTTTGTTGAGGGGTCATCTTGTAAGCTGCCTTATTAGGTAGGGTAGCTATGGGTATGAAGTCTATCCTATGACTTATGGCTCTTGTAGGGGGTAATGTTGATGGTTTTCCATCACTTACTATGCCTTCATAAGTTTGCAACATGTTTTGTATCTCCTTAGGTATCTCTGATTTCTTGTCTCTTTTTTCTTCATTCTTTTCTCTTGTCCTTAATACCAATGCATAGCCAACTCCTTCTCCTTCTTCCATGGCTTCTATGAATTCTTTTTCACCCACAATACGCACATTAGGACCTATTGTCTTCACATCTACATCTTCTAACAATGATTGGATTTTGAAAGTTACTTTATCCTTCTTGAATGTATAGGAGTTCTTCACTCCATCATGGATAGCTTGGTGGTCAAATTTCCATGGTCTGCCTAGGAGCAAGTGACATGCATCCATGGGTAGCACATCACATATAACCTTGTCCTTATATCTCCCTATAGAAAACTCTACCCAAGATTTCTCATTGACTAAGACATGTTGTCCCTTATTGAGCCATGTGACCTTGTAAGGATGGGTATGAGGTATCCTTGTCATGCCTAACTTGTTGACTGCTTCTTTTGACAAAATGTTGTCAGTAGACCTTGAGTCCACTATGACTCTATATACTTTACCCATCACCTTATATTTGATTCTAAATAGAGACCTTCTTTGGCTTGGCTCTTCTTTAACTGGCTCCTTGATCAATGTTCTCCTCATCATGAGGTTCTCACCTTCTTCTGAATTTAGTGGTACCTCAAAGTGTGTCTCTGCTGCATTTTTCTCTTCATGAACTAATTTATTTCTCTTGCTACCTCCTTGAGAAGTACTACCCTTCTCTGGACACCTATAGGCAGGGTGTCCCCTTTGGTTGCAATGATAACATTTCATATTGGCAAAGTAATTGCCTCTTCCTTTTCCACCACTTCTTCCCCTGAAGTTTAAGTTCCTTCCTCTACCACCTCTACTAGAACTTCCCTCTTTCTACTTAATGTACTTGATGTCTCCTTGTGTCCTTGGTTCTGAACTTATTCCACCATAGCCACCTCTTGATCCTCTATTATCCCTTCCTCTAACTCTTCCTTTGGAGGTTTTCTCTTATTTTCTTTTGCCTTTCTCCTCTATCTTCAAGGCCATTTGATAGCATTGGCAAATGGTTTTGAATTTCACAAGACTCATGTCTTCTTGAATAGACCACTTGAGTCCATTCAAATATCTAGCTAGTTTGATGCTTTCATCCTCCACCACTTGTGATCTTAAGCACAACTTTTTGAACTCTTCGGTGTATGCTTGGACATCCAAATCTTTTTTTCTGAGATTGTGTCTTCTCCTATGCAACTCAACCTCATAATCATTAGGAAAGTAATTCTTCTTGAACTTAGTCACCATGCCCTTCCATGAGACTATAGGACTCTTTACTTCTTTCTCCCTTTCAGTTTGAACAAACTTCCACCATGTGAGAGTTGATCCTCTCAACCTTGACTTGGACACACTCACTTTTTGGGCTTCTATGATACCATCACATTAAAAATGGTTCTCTATACTGTCAATCCAATCCACAACTGAATCTAGATCCATTTGTCCACTAAAAAGTGGTACACCTACCAAAGCTTTGCCACTTAAAGATTTTAGTGCCTTTAAGAAGGGTTCTTGGTCATTGACAGGGTCAGGGGTTGGAAATTCCTCTTCTCAATCCACTCCCTTCTCCCTTGATTCTTCTTCTTCTTTCTGATATATCTTATCTTTCATCTTCTCATCTTTGTCTTGGACTTCTCCCAAGAGTTGCTCCATTTGAGATAACCTTTCTCTTAACAACTTGTTGTCTTCTTCTTACTCATCCACCATTTTGGCTAACTCAGTTTTAGTAACCATGTTTTTGTCTTCTATCAATCCAAATGGTGTATTCTCTCCAACTAATTTAGTAGGCCGAAACATCCACCACAAGCCTGATCTCAATCAAGCTCTAATACCAATATGATGTGAGTGTTCCAAGGCTTGCTAGCACTTCAACCAAGAGACCTTAGTTTGTCTCTTCTAGGAAACTAATCTCCTCTAGGTCCTTATTGGCTTATATTATTAACTAATTCCAATTCCAACTCCTCTCTAAGATTTCTCAACTCATGTTCTTCACCTTGAAAGACTAACACCTTTTAGTTAGTTCAAATCTTCACTTCTCCCACTACACTTAGAAATATCTAAGTGCCAACTCCACTCTAGCATTCATGATTCATTTCAAGGACATCTATCAACTTGGAAATGTTCATATCCTTTTCATTTGAAGCCATTTACTAGGGTCTTCAACTTGGTATTTACCGGGTTCAAGGATTCAATCACTTGGAAGCCTAATTGAGGCCTATTTCTTGTAGCCTTTTACAGTGTGTTTTTCCCAATTCTTTCCAAAATTTTCCAAATAACTTGAAAAACCAATCACACATTCAAATACCCTTTATCACTTTACAATATATTTTGATTTTTTTAGTTTCCTAAGCCCTCCATACATAGGATTCCTACAATCTAGTCCAATAGGGCTAATAGGCCTAATTTCTAGGACTGTCTGCAACCTAGTTGAAAACTTGCTCAAAAACTTGGTTGAATGGATTGGTATGAACTAAATCCTCATAGAATTTTAGGATATGACTATACCCTATCTATAACTTCACTTAACCCATACAGTGCTTCTCTACCCTACAAGATATGCTCAATCTTTCATCTCCAAACCTCTAACCGGACAATGTCTGCTCGCCTAGGGCTTGGCACTAAAAATAGAAACTCAACCTTTCATGAATCCTAATCCTAGATATATATAGACTAGTGACTCCCCTTTCATATCCAACCACTTTTAGGAATATCCCATGGTTATTTTTCATGGGGGAGCCATGAACTGACTGACTGGTCAAGACAGGACCAGTGGAGTCTCTAGATTGAAAACAATTTAACTACAACCCTAGACTAACTCAAAAATACTAGCTAACTAAATGAAAAACACTTAAAACTATCCTAAGAACACAAAACAATAACTAAGTTAGGCCATTCAATCCATTAGGTATCACTGTCACACACAAATGCTCAGATTTTCTGAAAACATAGAGTTGCAGGGCTCTATTCAAATTCAAAACTTGTTACAATCTATCCTCTCTATTGATATTCAAGCCTCTACTCACATTAGATGCCTCATTCCATATTTCTAGGCATTTTTGGTTGATTCCCCGCTCCTATTTTGTAGGGGGATCCAAGGTAACCGAGTTGCCTGCAACATTTGGAATAATTGCAAATGTTGTCATGACAATATTTTAGCAACTTTTGGCATCTTTTCCATTATGCCTCCTCCCTGAGTTTTAGGACCTCTAACCTCTTCATTTCAAGGATCCAAGATCATTTATGGCCTTATGGCATCTCTATGACATCACTTATGTGTTTAAGACACATTCAAGGCTCAAATTCAACATTAAGCAACTAAGCATAAGAAATATAAAAACTACTAACAATGGCTAATTTGGTGACCTTAGTCCTAATGACTAAGTCACCTAGCCCACATTTTAATGACCTTCTAAGGTATAAAAACAACCTAACTATCTTGACTTGGCCAATGTCAAGTACAAGCCAAAAATGACTCAAACATGGAGGTTAGCCTAGGTGTGCTCCTGCATCACATACCCATGAAGATAATTGAATGTGCTTGAAATTAAAAGAGTTGGCCATAGAATTTGATGTAAAATAAAGCACTCCCTAAAAAATGAATAGATCTATGAATTTCACTCCTAGATCATGAGTGTTGATATTCTTGAAAATCACTTGCAATGAAGGAGAAGGAGAATGGAAGAAGGTTCTTCTTGCTTGATTGATAATTCCTCTAATTGTCCATCATGGGAGAGAAACTTGCTTCAACTAGATAAAATTTCCTTTGACTTGGATTATCTTGAAGAAAGGGAAACTTGGAGATCTTGATTTTGGATGCTTTCCGTCAAATCTCGAATCTAAATGCTCAATTACTCTTGATTTCTTGAAAATATTGATGGCTTGATTGCAAAAATGATTGAGTATGGTTATGATATAAAACATGAGGAGAGATGGGGTCTTTTTATACTTAATCTAGCATTTTAGGATTCAAAAATGATCTAGGTCGACCATGAAACCAAAACTCTTGCTAATACCCCAATATCGGACCCCAAGAAAAATTTGGGCCCTAATCGCCTCGGACATAACGCCATTGGCATTCTCTACCATAGAAAATTGGCCAGAATTTGGAGGGGATGTTGAGATAAATGAAAAGAAGCAATGGGAGAAAGGACAGGTTGCTAGGACCAAGAATAATGAGCATTCAGACCTCAAAATCACAAAAATAGGTTCTAATAGGTCCTAGTAAAGTATGGACCATAATTGGTGATAATGTTTTAACAAACAAAACTATGATTAGAATCTTACTCACAATTTCATATCATCAATTACAATATTTTAGGCCATAGACCAAGGAACTCACTATTCCTAAATGTGAAATCACAAAAGAAGTCTCATTACCTTACAAAATATTGAAGCTTGTACTTTCTTCAAGACAAACACCTTTACATCTAATAGCAAGAAATAAGAGTATTTTAATATATTAAAAACACATTCTAGAAATATTGAATATGCTTCAATTACTTTCCTATGATTTCATCTATGAAAGTCTTATGAATCTTCACAATATCTCATATACTTCTAGATTATCATTGATAGCATTGAACTAACATAGAATTTTTCTACCAATCTTTGAATCCTCTCTATCAGTATATATCCTTCATAACACACTATGACCATCAACCAAGTTGGCTAAGTAGCATGTAATAATGTGAACAGTTATCCCAAAGTACATTCTCTAAAGCATGTGAAACAAATATGTAACATGTAAAAATTTATGTAAATCCAAAAAACTCCTTGCATCAACCAGAATTATTAGCTAGATCTCCAAGCATCATCGAAAAAGAAAAAAAAATATTAAGTCAGTCTGAAAAAGAGAAAAACTATTAGTCAAGTCAGCCAAACAACCTTGAACAATAATCAAAAACCATTCAAATCAATTTGAGGCATGAGACAACAACATCTACTCACACAGAAATGCTAATAATACATTTTAATATCAAAAATAATGCCTGGTAGGAGGATTATAGAGTATTCATGTGCCCTTTTGTTTTGTTTCAAAATAATCTGGAGCTTACAATGATATATTTCTAATTGTAGAGAAAACTGAACCATGAGGCCAAAATTATATTAAATTTTAATCTCCATCTTCATCATATCTAGACCACAAAGCAATATTATTTAATATGAAAAATTCCAGATTGAAACACAATACACAATCATCCTGACTATCCACTAGAATAGTTATTCAAAGTTAATTTTAATGAAAGGCACCAAACTTTTATCTTCGTATCACCAAAAAAGGGTAGAGATAATTGAGCATGTCTCTAGAAGCCATCTTCAACAATCTCTATAAATATACTTAACTATATGTCATCAATATAATTTAACTATGATATTCTAACAATATACAAAACATTTCATACATCTAAAAAATCCTCTAGATAAATGTAAGAACTTAAAGAAACACATTGTACAAATTGTTCCAATGGTCTCCAAATTATTTTATTATACATGCATTTTCATCAACTATTGTATTACTCTAGATCACTACAACATCAATTATTAAAAGCTTCCAAACAAGTTTAACATCAATGACAAAAAAACATCCATATGTGCAACAAGAGAGAGAGAGAGAGAGAGAGAGAGAGAGAGATTATATGCCTACAAGTTCATTTGTGAGATTTTTATTGGGAAGATAATTGATCGCTTATTTATGATATTCCTTTAATAGTAATTATATCTACATAAAAAAAATATGAATTTTAGTGTTATGGTCCATAGATATCTTAAAATTGTGTGTGCATTGAAACACAACTTAAATTGATCCTATAAAGGCTTACAGCATGAAAATCAATCCAAAGGAGGGATAGCAACAAATAAAAAAATCTCAATTGTAAAAACCATATCAGCAGACCATATCAAACCTATCTTGACTCAAAAATATTATTTCTTCAAACATATGAAACTAAGTTAATGCACGACTTTTCCATGTATCAACTTCATACCTCCTTTCTTCTCTAGCAGTATTTTCTTCTCACTCTGAAGAAATTTTTATTTCATAGAAATAACGGTCAATTTGGAAATTTGACACTAATGAAAAGACCCCTTAACTACATACCTCTAAAAAAAGGAAAAGGAAAATGAACCTATTAGTAGCATGTTAAGGTTGTTGGGGCTGCAAATACCTAGTTATCAATGGCCTTGGCTGTTGAGATTGTGAAAACCTAGTTACCATTGGTCTTGAAATTAAAATTATGATTGATGGTATTTTTAAGCTTCATTATAGTCCCCTTAAACTTTTGGATTTTGATAATTTCCATAGTACAAGTGAAAAAAATTTAGATTGGATTCCCCATGCTACTTTGAAGAAATGGATATTTTATAGAAACAATGTTCAATCTAGAAAGGTGACACTAATGACAAGACCCCTTTAACTACATACCCCAAACGGGAAAAGGGAGATAAAAATGAACTTTTCAGTAGCATGCCCATGTTGTTGAGACTAAGAAGACCTAGTTACTATTGACCTTAAAATCCAAAATATGATTAATGGTATTTTTGAACTTCATTCTAGTCCCCTTGAACTTTTGGAGTCTAACAATGTCCATTTTTCAAGTCACAAAATTTTAGATTGGATTCATTTTTCTACTCTTAAAATATGTGAGAGAGATTAAAATTGAAGAGAAGTGTGCTACTTGCAAAGTTCTTAAACTCCTTCCATATTTAGGAGGTAACAAAGAATCAACGTTTAATCTAGACCTCCTATATCTACTCACTTGGTCCTTGCAACACCAAATAATCATCTTTCTCATTTATAAATTGTGAAATACATGTCAGAGACAAAGCTCCTAGGATCTTGTGTGAGAACTTTTACAATAAAACATGTGAGTTTTTCTACAAGTATTATAAGCATAACTTTGAAGAAATTTGTAGAAAGGGTGTATGATACATAAGTATTCATGCCTTAAGTATCACAAAGGAGAGAGAGAGAGAGAGAGAGAGAGAGAGAGAGAGAGAGAGAGAGAGAGAGAGAGAGAGAGAGAGTAGAGTGANGAGAGAGAGAGAGAGAGAGAGAGAGAGAGAGAGAGAGAGAGAGAGAGAGAGAGAGAGAGAGAGAGTAGTGTGATGTTATTGGAGCAATATTTGTATCAATATTTCCATGATGTATTATGATGGAGAAGGTAATAGGCAGTAAAAGTAAATTTCATCACCTTGTATTTTGAAAGAGTATTATCACCCAAGAACTGGTTATGATTGGTAGCATACTAATCCCAAAAGGAGTGTGATGATAAATTATTAAGCCGGTGATAATAAGGAAGATGGCATTGGTTAACATAATTATGCATTAATTATAGAAGGCACAAATGGATTAAATAAACCAATCTATTTAAGTTATTAAGTGGCATGTCTCATAATATCCAGAGGATGTTACAATTGAAATTTGTAAGATATATGATGGATATCAAATCCATTTTCCCAATAATCATCAAATCATATTATCTCTTTTACATATTCTTATTGGATCACTCTATTGGGCAATTAGTCTAGTCTCATACCGGTTACATATACAAAATTTTGATAGCAGGAAGACTAGCATTATTGCTAGTACATAAAGAAAAATTAGAAATAGCATAATATCATAGCATACACATTTGCACATTCATAAAGACGTATCAGGAATAGTGGATCATCTAATATTATAAGTGATAGGAATGCATATAGTGTATCATACCTCTTATTATCACAGTAGAGATAAATATCGATCATAAAATATTATAACATACATCCCATTGTCATATCAGAGGAGGCTAATATTATTTAGCAAAATCACATATTGGATATTACAATAATCCTTGCACAATTGTCATCAATTGCATCAATGACAATAATGATAATCTTAACATTGTGTACATTGCACTAACTACAAATATAGTGATCAAAATCATCTTGCATATATCTAATTGTAGAATCAGAGATAGAAGTGATTGATATTAATTATATAATATAGAACAATCATCTAAGATTCAGTATCATGGACAATTATTCTTACTTCAATATTTTTTTAGTATTATTGGAGACTTTAAGGATAGAAATATCTTATGATTGACCTTTGAAATTTAATAATTTATATTTTATAAGATCTAATAAAAAGAGGATATTACAAATAGTTTCAAAGCTAATGAACCTATCGGATTGTGAGAAAATCTTTCAAAAGAGAAAAAAATGAAAATAATCAAGAAACTAGTATGAGAGAACTCAATAACCACATGAATAAATTCATGGTAGAACAAAATAAAACTCAAAGGAGACTCTCTCAATTGTTGGAAAAGCTAACCATGATAAACAATGAAATAAATACAATAACAAGAAGACTATTAAATAGTCACCAAATGTTTCAAGGAGCCACAGACACTAGGAAAGAAAATAGAAATAAGTTATTCCTCATGTGTTTCTTCTATCAAAAGTGAACTTAGAACTTGGATTCATGAAGATTGTGAGGTTTCCCTTACTCCATCCCAAATATCATGTGTTGAGGACAACCTATACAGTGATTTTAAAAGGTGAAATGGTGTTCAAGATTCTATTCTACATCCTAATCAGTACATGGCATCTTCTACCAAATCAATGGTTGGCGATGACAAAGGAAATATATCTAATGCAAGTAAATAAGAAGTTAATTTGTGTATCCAATCTAACCACCTTGAGGTAGATAAATAAGGAAATATAACATTGAAGGTATGGAAACATTAGATACAAAGGATAGTAAACAATGATAAAGTAACATCTACAAGTCATGAGACTTGAAACATTATAAAGAAGATGATAACTTGAAAAAAAATAAGATTGAACTCACAAAAGATAAATCAAGGCATGGCAAGTAAGTAGTTTAAAGGATCGAGTGACAAAGGAATAAATGATGATTTGGATAGTATAGCTAAGACTTATGACTTGAAATGTTGTCTAGAGAAATTATATAGGTTGAAATAAGATAGGTTAGATGACTTGCTAACAATATTTTGGCACATTTATTTAGGGATGATGAGAAAATTGTGAGGCCGCATGGAGTATTTGACCACACCAAACTACCCAACCCATGGGACCATGTTTGTCTAATGATAATGATTCCATGTAACTGATTGAATGTTTGAAGATGTTAAGTTGATCACCGAAATGCAAAAGGATAATGCAAGATATTAAATCAGTTAATGGATTGTATTCTCATTGATGTCAACTCTATATAATCTAATTGGTTATAAACAAAGTGTCAAAGACTTCAGAGAATCATAAAGAAAAATATTATGCTTTCAGTAATGCATAAAAGAGAAGCATTCAAATTATGAATTCAAGCACCAACAGTCAGTGGACACCAGCGGATAGAGATCACCAAAAGTCAAGTCACAGTGATGCCCAAGAAAGAACACCGACGAGCATTACCGGCGAGTAGAATCACAAGCATAACCAACGGCCAAAAACATAATGTAAACCGATGGAGAAGAACGAGGAGAATTGGAGTGTTGACCGAAGCTATCAAAGAGTTATACACAAAAATTAACTTGAGTTGAGAAATGACAAAATATCTAGCTAGCAGATCTAAATATAGACTTAACTGGTAGTTATCTTTGTTTGCATCGACAAGATAAAGTCAGAGATAAGTAATGGATTTAAAGTTGTCTTATCCAGTTGGCAAGAAGATCTCAACGAGATAAAATAAGAATTTTTCTGTAAATCTAATTGAACAGAATTGTGGATCATGCCAAGATCAATAAAATCAAGAACCTAACAATGGTGATATCATGTCTATAAAGAGACAACTCAATTCATTAAGAATTGGTGTGGTGGGTAAATGAAAGAAAAGAGGATGTTGAAGAGAAACTTCATACAGTCCTGATCAACAAGTTGAAGAAAGAGATAAAGTTTTTTGTGGACACCAAGAAACAAAGCATAGAATCACCAAGAAGAATCAAAGTGGAGAAAAGGTATAAACTGAGATATATTGATCAAAATAGTTTTATGAGATTACAATAGATCTAAAAATTTGCAAGTATAAGTTGTATATGTGAAAAGATCATATTGTTTCAGTTTAACCATTGATTCAGAAAGTCTCTTAACCGAGCAGGATTTAAAGCTCCTTTCTATATTGAGATACATCCCAAGGAGTATCAAAAGTTTGATCATGAAGATAGAATGAGATGCCAGATACCTACTGACAGGCCAAGTGAGTGTTTGATCAAGGAAGGTAGCATAGAGATGCCTGATATCAAGTGATAGACTAAACTTTTAAATCCTCTAACAAGGTCACATCTAACAAGGTGTTTTTAACCTTTAACAGGGTTGGCTCTTCACCGAGCTCACTTTAGAAGAGTGAAAATTTTGGGTTACCGGTCCCAAGTGGTTTTTACCTTAACATGGTTTCCATGTTAAAAATCTATGTGTCAATGTGTTTATGAGTCATTACTTTAGTATTTTTCATTACACTTAACTTAACTGGATTGATTGGTATACTCTAGATAATTTACTATCTTTTGATAAATTAATAGACTACTACTCGGTAAACATAAAGTATAAGGGTTTACAAAGCATTCTGAGCAATAGTAATTTGATAAAATTATTTGGAGGCATTCATATTATAGGACTAAAGATAACTAGAGGATTAATATTGTGGTACTAAGTTTTTGGGTTGATTATTGGAATATTTTTTAGGCCATTGATTCACCCCACCCCCTCTCAGTTATTACTAATAAATGGTATCAGAGCTTGTGTGCTTAGAAAGGGAGTTTAACAACTCAAGAAAAAGATCACAAGATGAACAGATGAGATGTGCCCAAGTTGAGTAAAGACAAATTTGCATCATGGCAAAGTAGAATAAGACTCCCCCTATTAGGTATTGGAAATGATATTGTTCAATACTTAGATACTGAATATGTGTTGCCTACAGGACCTCACACTCTTGAGCAATTAAGAGTAAAGCATGAGCATAACTGCATGATGATATAACTTGCATCATCACTCTCCGATGTTGAGTTCAAAGATTACAAAACTTGCACCTTTCCAAAGAAAATGTGGGATAAGTTGAAGCTGGTACATGGAGGAGATGCCAATGTACTAAGTGAAAAGGAAGAAAGTGTAAGAGGTAGGTTTGATGATCTAAGGATGAAAGAAGGAGAAAACATTACTTACTATAGTTGTAGAATCAAAGAGGTAGTAAATTCTATCCAAGGAGTTGGATGTGTACTTGAAGAGGAGACAGTGGTAAGCAAAATCTTAAGAACCTTATTGCATTTTTATGTTATTAGAGTTTCTATTATTCAATAAATGAGAGCAGTTGCAAACAATAAAGTTACTCTAGATAGTCTGATTGGTAGACTAATTTCATTTGAGATGAACAACTTTGATAATAGTGGCTTACCATCTATATAATCTGCATTCAAATATTCTCTAAAGATAAGTAACTCAATTCATAGACATGTTGTTAGAAATGATAGTGACAGTGATAATCAGGATCAAGGACTTGATGAAATTGAAGCACTTATGGCCAAAATATTACAGAGAGGAAAAGGTAGATACAAAGGTAAATTACCACTTGTATGTTTCAATTTTAAAGAGGTTGGAAACTTTGCTGCAAGATGTCCAAACCAAAGAAAAGATGGCAGAGGAAATGACAAATCATATGAGAATAAGTTTGATAAAGGTGAAAATATAGATTATCGAAGCAACCGACAATCTGACAAGAGAGATACCCGAGACTACAAGGAAAAAGGGAAGAAAGCTTGTTACCTAGCTAAGAATAGAGCTGATGACACCGACACCGAATCAGAAGAAGACATCGAGATGGTATTTGTAGCCATCAAGGATGATTCAAATGAAGATGAAGAAAGGTATGTAGAAATTGCACTCATATCTAAAGTTAGTAAAAATGATGTCTGGATCATAAATAGTGGCTGCACTCACCATATGACTGGTGATAAAAAAAATTTGAGACTTTTGAATACTATAATGGTGGTTCAGTGAGAATGGGAAACGATACACCTTGTCTAGTTGAAGGTAAAGGAACCATAATGTTGAATAACCTGATAAAATGTGAAAATGCCTACTGGGTAAAATGACTGAATTATAATTTGTTAAGTGTTTAACAGCTGAACAATTTAGGTCACAGAGTAGCATTTGAAAATAAGAAGGCAAAGATCTACAATGAATCAGGAATATTGATTGGTACTGGTGAGCAAACAAAAGGTAACCTTTTCTATCCTAATGACACTAACACCACTTGTTTAATGGCTAGAAATGAAGACATATGGTTGTGACACAAAATATTGTGTCATGTGAACTTTGACAACATGATAAAGATAAGCAACAAAAGAAATGTTAGAGGCTTACCGAGCATGACTAATCCTGAGCATATCATGTGCAAGAATTATCAAAAAGGTAAAATGACAAATTCTAGTTTCAAGAGTAAAACCCATACATCTACTGCAATTCTAGAATTAGTCCATACAGATCCATGTGGACCCATGAGGACAAAGAGCTACTATAGAGATAGGTATTTTATTCTCTTAGTTGATTATTTTTCTAGAATGATGACATTCATGTTTTTAAAAGATAAATCAGAAGCATTTAAGATGTTTAAATGATATAAAGCAATGGTAGAAAAATGAAGTGAAAAGAAATAGAAATGCCTAAGGTTAGATAGAGGAGGGGAATTTACTTCAGAAGAATTCATTGACTATTGCAATGAGAATGGAATTAAAAGATAGGTTTTTTCACTGAGAACACCACAACAAAATGGAATTGCTAAAAGGAGAAATAGATCAATTGTTGATTGTGCAAGAACATTGATGATTGAGAAAAGCATCACTCAAACATTCTGGAGGGAAGCTATCAATTTTGTTGTCTACACATTAAACAGAGTACAATTGAAGAAGGATGCACAGAAGACACCCTATGAGCTTTGGTATGGTCATACACCCAATGTAAGATACTTCAGAATCTTTGGTAGTCAATTTATATATTGAAGGATGATAGAAATGTAAAAATTGACTGCAAAAGTGAATAAGGTATCTTCCTAGGGTATTCAACCAAAACCAAGGCTTATAAATGTCTTAACAAGTCATCTAACAAAATCATTGAAAGTGCAAATGTGAAAATAGATGAATTTGTAGAAAAGAATGATAAAGAAAGAAAAAAGGAACCAGAGGACTACAACAAGTTTGTTTATATAGAACCTGACACTCTACCCGAGCAACAGTGTGTTTCTCCTTAGCATCAGAACATTGCAACTGAGCATCAGGCTGCAATTACCAACAATCGAGATAATCCTCAAGATGATGTTCCAAAAAATGGAGATGAAAATGAAGGTGAAGAAGATGATTAGAATGAAGAACACAGAGCTGAACCAAAACTTTCCAAGTATGTCCGAAGACATCATCCATAGAATCAAATCATAGGAGACAAAAAGGATAGAACAAGAACAAGAAGTAAGTCACTTAACACTGGATGTTTACTTTGTGATTTTGAGCCTAAATCAATTAACAATGCACTTGAGAATGAAGAATGGGTCAGTGTTATGAATGAAGAAATAGAAAAGATTGATAAGAACAATACATGGACACTAGTACCGAGACTAGCTGACAAGAATGTCATCCATACCAAATGGATATTCAGAAACAAGCTGAATGAGAATGGAGAAGTCGCTAGAAACAAAGCAAGATTAGTATGCAAGGGATATGCACAAGAAGAAGGTATTGATTATGGAGAAACCTTTGCACCCATTGCTAGACTAGAAGGAGTTAGAATCTTACTTTCTTATTCTGCATTTAAAAGATTCAAGGTATACCAAATGGATGTCAAATCTGCATTCCTAAATGGAATACTAGAAGAAGAGGTATACATTGAACAACCAGAAGGGTTTTTTCATCCAGAAAAGAGAAACATGGTATGTAGACTATACAAATCCTTGTATTGATTGAAACAAGCACCAAGAGCCTGGTATGAAATACTTCACTCATATCTCATTAGCATAAAATTTGTTAGAACAAGTGAAAATAGAAATTTGTACTTAAAAGAAGATACTGATGGTAATATTCTGATTGCTGAAATTTTTGTTGATGATATCATTTGTGGGGAAATGAATTTTTATGCAAATCCTTTGCTAATGAAATGAGCAAGGAATTTGAAATGTCTATATTTGGAGAGATCAAATTCTTTCTTGGTTTATAGATTCTTTAACAAGATGCAGGAATATACATCACTCAGTCCAAATACATCAAGGAAGTGCTGAAGATATTCAAGATGAAAGATTCCAAACCAGTTGGAACACCTATGGCTACCGGATGTAAGCTGACAAAAGAAGACAAATCCAATGAGGTAAATCAAACCTTATATAGATCAATGATTAGCAAACTGATGTATGTTGTTCATCCCATATCAGATATAGCACACACAGTTGGAATTGTTGAAAGATTCTCTACTAATCCCAAAGAATCACATATGACTGCTATCAAGAGAATTATAAGATATCTGAAGAACACCGACAAATATGGCTTATGGTACAAAAGAGAAGGAAAATTTGAGCTATAAGTCTATACAGATGTTGATTGGGAAGGAAACATTAATGACCGAAAGAGCACAACTAGAGGAGCATTATTCATGGGTGATAAACATGTCACATGGATAAGCAAGAAGCAAGGATGCATCTCTTAGTCAACTACAGAAGCAGAGTATGTGGTTGCTTCTACAAATTTCTCAAATATTGCATGGATCAAAAAATTGCTGAAAGGTATGAATATGAATATCACTGAACCAATAATTATTTATTGTGATAACACCAGTGCAATAAACATTTCTAAGAATCCATTCATGCATGCTAAGACAAAGCATATTTCTATCAAGTATCACTATCTGAGAGAACAAGTACAAGCAAAGGAAGTGACACTAGAATATGTTCAATCAAAGGAATAGTTAGCTGATATATTCACCAAGCCATTATCGAAGCATACATTTGAGTACCTGAGACAAAGACTAGGGGTCCGACCCTTGTCTATCAATTAGTAAGCTAACTAAGAGATTGCATCAGCCTATACCAAATTTTAAGATCAGTCATGTTGATGCAAATACTAAGATGAACAGCAATAGATACATATGTACATTGCAAGGTACATATCTGCACCGAAAATTAGAACTTTGTATTGCTGATAGATAGGGAAATTCAAGGAATATATTATGCAAAGGGATGGAACATGATATAGATGATAAAACAAGGAGAAGTATTTTGGTTTGGCATTGTTGTCAAAGGGAGAGATGATCTCATTATCATACAAAATCAGAGAATTGTCTCTTTATCATCAGAGAGAGATTTGCATTACCAAAGGGAGAGATGATCATAAAAGGAGAGATATGATAAAGGGAGATATTATATCATTATCCATGAAGAGAAGTTCCTAATAATTAGAAGGAAGAGTTAATCAATATTCTAAGGGAGAGAATTTGATTACATGTGAAATATCCATCTAAGTGAGAGAAGTAACAAAGGGAGAGAGTTCAGACAAAGAGAAAGATTGTTGTCAAAAGAAAAATAGATTATCAAGAAGAGGAACAGTAAAGGCAGAGCACATATTAGAATAGAGATATCATATGATACAAAGAAGGGATTGAAGATTGAAGACAACCACTCTACAGGAAAAAAATCTAAGTTATTTTTGAGCTTACCAAGAGCCAAACATTTGTAATAGTTACATTAGGAAAGCTTGATGAAACTATATATTTCATATTGTATTAGTGATAGTATAGTATGATAATGTAGTATGTTGCCATCAATGCCAAAGGGAGAGATTGATGACATGTAACTGATTGAATGTTTGAAGATGTTAAGTTGATCACCAAAATGCAGAAGGATAATGCAAGACATTAAATTAGTTAATGGATTGTATTTTCATTGATGTCAACTTGATATAATCTAATCTGTTAAAATCAAAGTGTCAAAGACTTCAGAGAATCATAAAGAAAAATATTATGCTTTCAGTAATGCATAAATGACAAGCATTCACATTATGACTTCAAACACCGACGGTCAGTGGACACCGATAGACAGAGCTCACCGAAAGTCAAGTCATAGTGATGCCTAAGAAAGAACACCAACGAGCAGAATCACAAGCATAACCAATGGCCAGAAACATAATGTAAACCAATGGAGAAGCCCAAGGAGAACTAGAGTGTTGACCGAAGCTATCAAAGAGTTATACACTGAAATTAAATTGAGCTCAAAAATGACAAAATATCTAGCTGGAAGAGCTAAATATATACTTAACTAGTAGTTATCTTTGTTTTCATCGACAAGATAAAGCCAGAGATAAGTAATGGATTTAAAGTTGTCTTATCTAGTTGGCAAGAAGATCTCAACGAGATAAAATAGGAATTTTTCTTTAAATTTAATTGGACAAAATTTTGGATCATGCTAAGATCAATAAAATCAAGAACCTAACAATGGTGATATCATGTCTATAAAGAGACAACTCAATTCATTACAAATTGGTGTGGTGGGTAAATGAAATAAAAGAGGATGCTGAAGAGAAACTGATGAAGAGCAAATTCATACAGTCCTAATCAACAAGTGGAGGAAAGAGATAAAATTTTATGCAGACACCAAGCAACAGAGCACATCACCAAGAAGAATCAAAGTGGAGCAAAGGTATAAACTGAGATATATTGATCATAATAGTTTTATGAGATTACAATATATCTAAAAATCTGCAAGTATAAGTTGTATATGTGAACAGATCATATTGTTTCAATTTAACCATTGATTCAGAAAGTCTCTTAATCAAGCGGGATTTAAAGCTCCTTTATATATTGAGATACATCCCAAGGATTATCAAGAAGTTTGATCATGAAGATAGAATAAGATGCTAGATACCTATTGACAGGCCAAGTGAGTGTTTGATCAAGGAAGGTAGCATAGAGATGCCCGATATCAAGTGATAGACTAAAATTTTAAATCCTCTAACAAGGTCACACCTAACAGTGTGTTTTTAACCTTTAACAGGGTTGGCTCTTCACCGAGCTCACTTCAAAAGAGTGAAAATTTTGGGTTACCGGTCCCAAGTTTTTTTTCCCTTAACAGGGTTTCTATGTTAAAAATCCATGTGTCAATGTGTTTATGAGTCATTGCTTTAGTCTTTTGCATTACACTTAACTTAACTTGATTGATCGGTATACTCTAGATAATTTATTGTCTTTTGATAAATTAACAGACTACTACTCAGTAAATATAAATTAGAATGGTTTACAAAGCATTCTTAGCAGTAGTAATTTGATAAAAGTATTTGGAGGCATTCATCTTATAGGACTGAAGATAACTAGAGGCTTAATATTATGGTACTAAGTATTTGGGTTGATTATTGGAATATTATTGAGGCCATTGATTCACCCTCCCCCCCTCTCAGTTATTACTAACAGATAATAATATTTTTTACTCTGGAGGACACTTTTTTAAGTTTATTATTACTACCATATACCATTTATCAACCATTTTTTCCCACTGTGCATTGATTTCTTTTCCATTTTTCTATTAAATTCACTTAGAAACTCTGTCTAAGATGTTGTCGAGCTGGCCAAAGAATTAAAATAGAAAGCTTGTTCCTCTTCATCAGGGCCTTATATTTTGTTTATATAATTTTCACCTTTTTGTGTGCCCTTCAAAGTATATTGTAGCAATTGAAGCACCCCATTTTGACTCCCCACACCTTGCAACTATCTCAAGTTTATGTATGTTCTTAGAAAAAAGATGCATCTATGCATTCCTCATATTGCTAAAATTGAACCCTCTCAACTTGGCACCCTTGTTACCCCTACCCATGATATTGAAATTGAATTCATTTAACCTTAAGTAGTTAGACACCCCTAGACCTCAGGAAAATGGGAAAACTTAAGAAACCCACCCCTAATGAAAAAAGCTAAGACCCAAATCTAGATTCAAGAAGTTTCCATTGAAGATGAGGTAGACAGGGTTGGCTCTTCACCGAGCTATCTTCAGAAGAATGAAAATTTTGGGTTACCGGTCCCAAGTGGTTTTTCCCTTAACAGGGTTTCTATGTTAAAAATTCATGTGTCAATGTGTTTACGATTCATTACTTTAGTGTTTTGCATTACACTTAACTTAACTGGATTGATCGGTATACTCTAGATAATTTATTGTCTTTCGGTAAATTAACAGACTACTACTCGGTAAATATAAAGTAGAATGGTTTACAAAGCATTCCGAGCAGTAGTAATTTGATAAAAGTATTTGGAGGCATTCATCTTATAGGACTAAAGATAACTAGAGGCTTAATATTGTGGTACTAAGTTTTTGGGTTGATTATTGGAATATTT
>MU223349.1:559424-601672 GCA_018584345.1 Thuja plicata | reverse complement strand
ATATTGGAAAGGGTTTGAATCTCCTCCAATCATGATCTCTTCCCCCATGTATGGAAACTTTATGCATTGGTGATATGTAGAAGGTACCACTTGCATTTCATGTATCCATGGCCTTCCTAGTAAGATATTGTAGGTAAATTTCATATCAAGGACCTAACATATGGTATCTTTTTTTATAAGGCCCACTTGAATTGGTAGAATGATCATACCCTTTGAAGATTTTTCCTCCTCATCATAAGCCTTAATGGTGATTTGCTTTTTAGGATCAATGGAAGACTCGATTAACCCTAATGACTTGACAAGGTTTAAAGTGCAAATATTAAGACCATCTCCCCCATCTATGAGAACTCTCTTGACCCTATGTCTTTGGATTAATACCTCTATATGCAAGGGTAAGTTTTGAGGATGTGTGATAGACATATCATCTTGCTCTGAAAATGAAAGACAATGAGAGGCTATGAGATTTCCTACCATGTTCTAAAATTTATCTTCCTCCAAGTTTATAGGAACAATGGTCTCAACCAAGGCTTTTTCCAAAATCTCCTTGTGATTAGGAGATAATTTCAACAACTCCAAAATTGATATTTGTGCTGGAGTCTTTTGTAATTGATCTACCACACTATAAGGATTTGTTGTAGGTGGTGTTTGTTTAGCCAAAATATTTAGTGTTTTAGGGCCAATAATAATAGGATTACCCCCATGTAGGGTAACCTTTGAGGCTTGCCCCCTTGTGATGGCATTAGAGGTTTCCACTTTAGGTTGATCTTTGATCACAACAACATTGATAGTATTGTTAGAAATATGAGAAAAGTTAACATTATTATTGCCTCTTGCATTATTCACATTGTTTCCTCCATTGTTTGAGTTGGAAGATTCTACTTTTTCATGTTTATAGACAGGAGTCTTAAAGGTCATGTGATCTTCATTAGTTTGACGTCCTTCCACTTTTATCTCACCATTATCTATGAGATCTTGTACCACATGTTTGAGACACATGAAATCATTGGTCTTATGTCCCCAATTTCTATGGTACTCACAATGGTTATTCTCACTCCACCAATTTGGCTTGATTTGAGGTTCATATGGTTGAGCCTTTGGTAGGTCAATAATTTTATTTTTAATAAGTGTCCTTAATGCATTTTCCAATGGTTCACCCAAGTTAGTGAATGTCCTTTTGGGTGTAGATGCAAAGAAATTTTTAGGTTTGTAAGCCCCTTGATTATTCCCAAACTTGTTATTAGTGTTGTTTTTGTTAAAGGGTGCTTTGGGTGCTTGATTCAAATTATTGGCTTGAAATGAATTCTAAGTGAGATTGAAAGGAGTGGCCTTTAAAGTGTTAGCCTCTACCACTCCATTGTTAACCACTCCTTTATTGTTGTTATTCTTCATCCAAAATTTGTTGTTGTTAGGGGAATTGCTATTTTGATTAGTGTTGGAGGTATTGTTGTTGTTGTTATTCTTGTTATCCTTGTAAAGTTTAATTTCTCCCCTTTTTTATCAATACCTCTTCCATTGTCACCCCATTCTCAATTAGGTCTTGAAATGACCTATGACATTGAAGCCTTAATCGATAGTTCATTTCATGATTCAAGTTGTTTACAAAAATATCAATCTTCTCCTTTTCAGGTACACTTTAAGGGTATCTAGCAAATACCGCTCTCCATCATTGTAGGAAAAGTAGGAATCCCTCTCCTTCTCTTTGTTTGGTGTTACATAAATTAAGCATTGTAACCTCATGTTTGATTTTATAGTAATAATGAGTAACAAACTTAGAGGCCGATTCCTCAAAGGTTCGAATACCAGAGGGTAACTTTGAAAACCACTCCATTGCCATACCTCTCAAACTTCTAGGGAATAACCTCATTAGGTAAGTTGTGTCATGCATGAACTCTAGACTTAGGCACAAAATTCCCTTAGGTGATCTTGAGGATCAGTTGCTCCTTCAACTTTGTCATATTTAGGAAAGATAGCATTTATTGGAAATGGAACCATGATTAAAGACTTATCAAATGGAAATGGACACAAAGCTTCAATAGAAAAGGGTTTAGGAGCCCCACTTTGTTTTATCATGTCCAATTGCATTTGGAAAAGTTGGAATTGTTTGTTCATGATGTCGATGGGATTAGCCTCAGCTTCTTCTTGTTTAAGTTTGTTGACATCATAATCATGTGGAAGTTTGAGACCTGTTTGTGCTAGGTCTAAAAAGTACTTTTCCTTGTCTTTTTCCAACACTTTTTCCATAAGCTTCATGAAGAAAGGACTTTGCATAGCTTCATTAACCTTTTCATCAGTTAACTCCTCATCATTAGGGTCAATGTTGCCCCCATTGTTATTATTGTTCAACCCTTGATTGTTAGGGTCATTGTTTTCTCCTCCATTGTTGTTTTTATTGGATCCTTGGTTGTTAGGATCAACATTTCCCCCTCCATTGTTGTTCATATCCTTGTTTACATGATTGATTTGATCGGGATCTATATGGCCAAATGGAAAAGACATTGTTGGTTTTGTTTCCTTGATGGGTTCTTGTAAGGGTCTTGAAGAACTAAAAGGATCACTCGAAAAAGGACACTCTTGCCTTAGATAAGGTCTGTTTGGTTGTAGGGTAGCCTTAATGTAATGAGATCATGTGAAAGCTGGCATTAACATAGATCAAATAAAGAGTCTAGGCTTTTATCTCACTTAAGTGATCAATCTGTGGATGATTTTGCAAAATGTCCAATAATGGCATATTTTGATCCAGTTGAGTATACACAGAGGTAAAATGTCCAAAAGGGTATCCAAAAATGGAATTTTATTGTTTTCAAACCCTTAGTATATATCCACTATTTTCCCTTCTTTGTTTCTGGGCAGCTCTTGCCTGTGTGAAAGTGGCCTTTAATTATTGATACGCAGTCACTGGAATTCTTGTACGCAGCACTCTGCAGTTAGCAGGTAGCATTTGCCTATTGATAGGCAGTTTTAGACTGTTGACACGCGGCACTTTCCAGTGGCCTACGCAGCTTTTGAATGTTTATACACGGTGTTTCAAAGTTGTAAGCGGTCCAAGATTGTTTGTACACGGTTTTGAATTGTTGGTACGCAGCTCTTTGCTATCAAAATTAAAATTGTAAATCTTTTTGTTGTTTTTTGGATTTAAAATTTTAAAGGCTTTGATCATATTTGTCAAAAAATAATCTTGCGTGAAATAGAGTACAAGCTCAACACACACATCAAAATTGTACCATATCCCTAAAACAACACTAAAAGTGTATGTTCTCAGATGTTTTTACGGGTATGCACAAGAATTTCTTCCAAACAATCTACCTTAGAGTCAAACAATTTTGGATTTTAAAAATGGCTCTACAAAGGTAGGTTTGTTACTTTATCAAGGTTTTAAATCACCTCCATTCTAAATCTTGCCAAGATCCTTTACTCCCTTGCGAGCTTCCCACACGCACAAAAGTATGATTTTGCGCAATCCCAAAGGACTACTCGAGGAAGTGAGGATGACTTGCACAAGGTTTAGTAACTTTTCGATTAAGGTAAAGTGCATTTATTTATAGTGGGCCAGATGATATCACAGAAAAAGAAAATATCTCCCACTTTGGGTCGTTCCCTCTCACCGTCCTCGTAAGGCAAATCTTGGGAGGCAGGCCCTCTAAAGCTCTATTCTATCTAGAATGTATATGGAAAGCCAGAATTGAACTTAGTCCAACAATTTTGGGAAGTTGATTCACTCAAAGAGTGAAGAGCATATCCCTATTGTCTTCCTTTGTTCCAAACACCTCAAGCAAAAAATTTTTGTTTTCAACCTCTTGACAAGGAGGTTCTTAAAATCGAGACGTGTGGTTCAATTCCTTATCCTTTTCTTTGCACTAAATTGACTTTGCACGTTTGCCTTTCTGATTCACTTCAAAAAGTGAAGAGCATATGCCTAATATGTGTTCAATTTAGACAATTAGAAGGATTTTCCTAATTATACTAGATTTAAATGAAATGACACAATTTAATCAATGCAAGCTTGATAAGATAAATACCTCATTTTTGAAGGTAGCAAAGGCTAGGCACATTTTTTATTGATTTGTGCTTTATTTCAACTCACCTAGTGGTGATCATTCCCACTCCGGCTCCCCAGCAAGTTAGTCAACACAATCGAAACAAAGTGAAGAAAAACTTGGAAAATAAATTATTCATTTCACTCCTAAAAGCTCTTTTAAATCAAATTTGTCAAATCAAAGCTTAAAGAACTTAAGAATGAAAACCAATCAAAGAGTAAGAAATTTTTCTTTATAAGCAAAAAACACTTTAATATAGTGATCATAAAGGTGTTCTTCTTTGAATAACCTCTCTAAAAGATTAGATGCATGCATTTTCTTATCATTTTTAGTCTTAATCCTTACCTCTTTCCTAGGCCTTGTGACTCTCTTATCTGGTTTCTTCCCTTTCGGATGATTTTTCATCTGTAGCAATGGAAAACACAGAGAGTTAAAACAGTGAGCAAATCATTAAAAACTTGATTTAAAGCAGAAAGATCTACATAGCATTTAACAGCTAATACGCGGCATTTAACTGTTCCTAAGCGCAAATAAAAACTTTTAAAGCGGCTTTTAAATCTTAAAAGGTGGCTCTGGAAATTCCACAGGTGGCCAAATAAAAACTACAGGCGGCACAGAAAGTGCAAGGTGCGGTCAAAAGTTGCTAGTAAGCGGCTCTTGGAATTTCACAAGCGGTCTTAGTGTCTGAAAGGCAGTGCCTTACAGGTTTAGACGACACACTTTATCTCATAGGCGGCCCACTTTATCTCACAGGCAGCCTAGGAAAGAAAGACAGAGATGAAAGAGACTTTGTACGTGGCATTTTACTCCTCACAGGTGGCTCTGAATGTTTTGTAGGTGGCTCTTCTCCTATTTTCCTGCAAAATAACACAAAAAATGATGCAAAACACACAAAATATTAGGATAAAATTGTTAGAAATAAGGCCTAAATCCCCATGGTGGTTTTCATTTGTGTGTGTGAGATTACACCTTCATGAAATTAGGATTAGTAACAACAACTCTATGGAAATAAAATGTTATTAAATCTAAAAATTGAAGTTAAATCCATGACATCTCATGGTTTTCTATCTAAGCTTTGTTAAGAGAGCTCTCATCCTTAATCTCTCTCAAGGACAATCCTAGAATGAGAAGAAAATGATAAACATGCTCTAATCTAGCTCAAATGCTCAAAGATATGTGTGTTTTCTATTCAAATGCTCATGATTCATGCTATGAAATCAACAAATGCCTCTAAAATGATGCTCTAAATGCTATGCAAATGCTAAAATGCTATCAAAAGCTCTCAAATGCTCTCCAAATGCCTATAATAAGGATGCTTTGCTCTTGAATTTCTTGGATCCCAAACACAAAGAAAATGGCTTGTATTTATAGCAATTTCCCAAGGGTAGGGGGTAGAGTGAGTTGATCATGGTCAAACCTTGGTTGAGTAAAAAGATTTGAGGTGTTTTCAAATGGAGGGAAAAATGAGTGGTTTTCCTCAAAGAAATTAGGAATTATTTAGTTCAATCATTTAATTAATTTAGCCATGTAAGGGTGAATGGGTTGGATTTGATTTTTTTTATTTGAACTATATAATTAATTGATTAAAATCAATTGCATAATTTGAGTAATCCCTTTTAGGCTCATATTTAATTATTTGATTTCATGATTATTTAATCCTTTGATTTAATTTGATTTTTGTCCACTTTGTTTGATAAATGTCCATTTGATTTTGATCCATTTTAATGCATTTTGATGATATTTGAGGTAACTGGCTGAGATTTGCAAATTTGAATGTTTAAGATACACCTGGTCAAATTTAGGTGTCTACATTTTCCTTTAGGTTGTTTGTCTAAAGGGTCAACACCCTATTTTTTCTTCTTATAATATCAAAAACAAGACCAAAGAGAGGACCTGCAAATAATTTTATATTCCTATTTTATGCTAATATATACCAAGTTGTATAAGATAAGATCTTCTTCACCATTCTCATATTAAGAGGATGTCAAATATAACATTCAAATCAAATAAAACATGGTATTGATAGATCTAAACCTCTCTAATTGAAGTTATATTAAACAAACCATCCATGCCCACAACAAATGGAATATACCCAAACCCACAAACCATCTCTTGTACCTCTTCAAATAAGTCCTCATAACTAGATCCATAGCTCAAGACCAATAACAAGGAGTACAATGGAAATCCATAAAATCATGCACCTTCATGTAAAAAATTCCTCAACAATTATTTATTCAAGACTAATTCACATGAAAAGATGAAATAAAAAATAGAGATTGCAACTGATAATCAAGTTACTGAAATCATCCTCATCAAAGAGTAACCAACTCAATACATGATCCAAGAAATATGAGATTGCATAGCCTCACCCAAGTCTATTTAGTCCCCATGATCATTAACCAATCAATCCATGCTAACTTGAAATTCAACCTTGCAAAGGCATGAAGCTCCAAGAAAATGATTCACACTCAAAACCAAAGAGAACTAGCAAGACTATTGTAAAAGTTCCAACAATATCAAGAACATATCATGAGATCGTAATATGAAATTCCCCTAAAGAAATATCATATACTCAAAATAACATATCAAAAACTAACAAATAAAAAAATATTCAACACTCGTCCATGGAAAACCAAGATATCTTCAAACCGCATGAAACTAACCATCCATCATAAAATAGTCAATCTACATCACTACCAATCTCCTATGGAACTATATAACCAAGCTCTCCAAATATTTTGATAACCATTTCCTAATCAAAGATCCTTTGTGGACCCAACATGATCAAGGTAATAATTCCCAAGAGCTCTCAAAGGGAAGAGTCATTCCATGATCTTCAAACCAAGAAAATGCAACCACACATCATTTATCAATAGAGCCATAGATGTCAAACTATGACTGTAATTTGAAGGAAGAATCTAAGAGCTCTACATGACACCAACACCCATTAAAAATGATCGTACATATTCTAATAAAATTTTATCTATGACTCACTGTACATTACAAAAAAATTATCTTAGACCCAAAATCTTGAAACAAACATGATAGAATACACTATGCAAATTGCTTAAAGCTCTCATTGAAAGTGATTCCAAGTAATACATAGCATTATAATTTTTGTCAGTCAAAAATTTTCCCATGTATTTTTTTTAAGAGAGAAGCATGTATTTGGTAAGATGTCAATCATACCTTGAACCTATCAGTTCAGAGTTCAAAGTTCAAGTTGCAGTCTCCCAATGTCTAGCGATCAGTGTCTTTTCGGAGGAAAAGTCTACCTTAAATAAGATGTATTTTGTTGTCAGCATATTGAATTGTGAACCTTGAAACTTCCTTTCCTTCAGTTTAAAATTAGAGATTCGATATGCACTTGGTACCGAGTGGTTGAGTGTCTTGCGTCTGCATTTGCTCAGCATCATCAGTTTTCAAAATATTGAATTTTGAATTTCTCCCTTTTTCGGTTCACGGTTCAATATTTTGTTTTGTGATAATTGCATATGTCTATTCCCAGTTATTAAGTGCATCAACTCAAAAGGATCATTGTGAATTATGAACTTTGAACCTCATGTTCATAGTTCAAGGTTTAAAATTTGATATGCAATAATTACAAAATATTTGTGGTTCGGACCAAATCTCACCATTTCTGCAAGAAGTGGTTGATAAGACGTTGAGGTTCAGACCATGTCCACTAAAAGTACAGATTAAGTAGAGGAGAAGTATGATTAGATGTTTGTAGCAAATAATGGTGGAAAAAATCAATTTGTAGCAGGCTCTCATAATTACGGAAAAGGCAACTCGAGAATGTGTGCATTAAATCTCCTTCCTTCTTTTCTTTTCTTTTATACAAATGACTATTTGGTGGATGTAACTGGAGATGGAGCACAGTGAGGTAATTGCATGAAGGCAAGAGAAGAGAAATGGTGAGTTTCCATAAATATCCTTACATTTTGTTCTAGTTTAAGATTGTTTTTTCAAAAGAGAATCGTTAGATCTTTCCTGATGTATTTTCTTCAGTTTATTTGTTGAGCATTGCCATGTCCAGTTCTAGCATGTCGACCTTAAAGGTCAAGTTTGTAAAAGAAACTAAATTTTCTCATGTAAGTAGTTTCCTTCTAGACATGCAATGCACATCCCTCATAGATGAGGATATAGAGGAAATTATTCATAGGCTAAAAAATGCAAAAAATTGGACACTGGCTGCCAAAATCGTAGAAAGTGAGTTGTTAGAGGCGGTTGGTTTTCCTGAAGTGACTTTGTGCCCAGAATTAGTGATGGAGTGCCTAAATAGATATGACAAGATAGATAGGTGTACTTTCACCTCTTCTGGTGATGTTTTGATATCAGTAGATAGACAAATAGTAATGGCAGTTGTGAGGATTCCTCTGGTAGAACCTTATGATGATTGGAGCATAAAAAGAGCTCAACAAGAATTTGATCAAAACAGGAAGAATTATAACAGTGACATTGCAAGGGAATGGCTACTAAAACTCAAAAAGGGAGGTTCTAGGTTACCTAATCCCTTGAATAAAGAGCATCTAATCAAGGATATCTGAGATATAGTCATAATTTTGAATAGAGTGAGAGGAAGCCCTAATGATATCCTTTGGGAAGATTGGATGTACTTTCTCACTCATGATATCTTGGACGAAGGGCGGTATGTTAACTGGGATGAAATAATTGCAGAATGAATCCATGAGGAATTGTCTTAATCAGTAGAGACATCCATTTTTTATATGTCCTCATACATATTATTTTTTCATGCTATTTATAAAAATTGGGAGGGCTTACCACATGAGTTATGGACAGAAGACATGACAATTCATGAATATCATCCCCTGCTTCAGAAGAAGAGAAATTTTGAGAATTTTCAGAGTGTCCAAGATGCTTTCTTCGCTAGGATTGTTTTTGAGCTTAAAGGGAGGTTTAATTAAAAAATGTATGAAGAAGCTATGGAACTAATAAATATTTATGGCAGCTTCTATATCCAGTTCCCAACTTTTATCTACCTTAGGGTTGGAGGTTTTAGTGGATAACCCTTGAAACTCCCAAATTACTGACTAGATAAGTGTATTATGTTGGAGTCTTGTAGACAACTACTTCAAGTAGAAAGGAAATATAGGCTCAAGAGAGGATTTGGCTCCCTATTCCCGATCGACCTGGGCCACTACCATTTTAGATTGGTGCATGACATGTATGTACTATATGTTGAGTTGAAAATAATGAACCTTCCTTCTTATCAAAAGAGAAGTTACTTTGACAGTAAGCAGTGTTAAAATTCATATAATTCAACCACCCAGATCCATTGCATACAAAATAACCTGTTATAAAAGAAAATCTTGGAGACAAAACTCAGAATGATCTGAAAGATAAATTTTTCATTCAGAGAAGGAATTGAGGGAATCCCCAAGAGAGATTCATAATTACAAAGTGATCAATCCTAATAAAGGAGATCAAAACCCTAATAAGGGTGGAGAAACCTAGGTTTCATGAATAATTAATAAAAGAATTAATTATTGCATGCCTAAAGTTTAGCTTAAGTGAAATAGAGATAAAAAGTGACTTAATATTTAAATCAATAATAATTTAATTAATAAGTGAAAATACCTTTTTAAATCTAACACCCCCCTTAAGATAAATCTAGGGAGAAGCCAAAAACATAGAAATAGCTAATAAAAGTAGGAAATGGGTCCCGAAAACAAGGCCTAATCAGGTGCCCAAGTACAAAAAAAATCTATGTAAAGAGGAGAAAGGGAGAAAACCCAATGGAAAAAACCCCTTTCCAAAAAGAGATGAAGCCTAGTGAAGGACTAAAGAAGCCTCCAAACTAGGGAAAGTCCTAGAAAATAGGAACAAAGATCAGGTAGAGAAGACTGTAATTTGTATGAGTGCCCTAAAATGGTACTACTCGAATCAGGATGGAAAACAAGGCAAACATCAGAACTTGAAGATATAGATGGAAAAAACACCAAAGTATGACAAGATGATCAAAAGAAGAACATGTAGAACACCTTTGAAACATGAAGCTGCAAAAACTGTCAAAGAACTGTTGTAATTTGTATGAGTTCCCTCAAATGACACTACTCAAATTAGGATGGAAAACAAGGCAAACATCAAAACTCAAAGATACAGATGGAAATAAATGCCAAGTATGAAGCCTCCAAAATAGGAATGAAAGAAGAGTGTCCATATGAAAAATGATCCATCTCACTGAAATGCATAGGTACTAATCACTACATCTGGCTAGTATATAGGAATAAAAACTGAAAATATAGCTCACTCCATCAAACCAAGGAAGCATATAGAACCAACAGGAAATACCCCCCATAATGTTGATCAGGGAGAGGTATAACAGATACACTAAGAGATTGTCAAGAATAACTGCATGATGAAGAACGTACAAGCACAAATAAAGTATGATGTCAAGGATGATCAGTCACTGACACACATGAGGCTAATGTCATGGAAGGAACACTCACTTGACAAATTCATCACCCCCCCATGGCACTTTATAATATAGTGCGAGCATAATCAGGCACAAAATGTGTGGGATCCCAAGCATGCAAGATGGAACTTTACCTCAGTGTGTTTGCAAAAAATGCTATAGAAAAAGATGTATACAATATCCAGAAAGGAAACGATCCCAGGACCTAAAACATCCAAGATATCCACCAGAATGCCAAAAAGAAAAAAATGGAATAAAAGATACCTGGAGAAAATTCTGGGTGTGAGACCCATAGAAGAAGGAGAACAAAACCAGCTTTTAGATGCCATGTGAAAGTCAAAAAATAGAGTTTGCAGGAACAAGATATAGTGACTAGAGTGCAAAATTTAACCCTGACTCTGACTGGAAAAAAACCCTATAAGATGAAAAAATTAGATAACCAAACCTGAAAAATAAAATAAAACTTGGAACCATCTTTCCGTCGATATCTTATTTGGCTAAAAACGCCTCTGTTTGCTCAAGTTATGAGTAAAACACCACCATGAGGTCAAAAACCCAAATGAACCTCATGAAGCCTTAGCTAAAATTGGCGAAGCCCTGCTAAAATGGCGATTCTCCAAATCTGGTCTGCCTCCAGATTTTTGGCCAAATTTGGCAAAAAAAAAAAAAATTGTTAAAAAAAATGCATGTATTTTTTTTAAAGGAAAAAAACACAAAACAAAACTGTATTTTTTTATTTGAAAAAAAAATATTAAAAAAGTGGGGGGTCAGCGCCCTTGGGCTAGTGCGACTCCCATGAGACTCGCGGCCTTGGGGCCTGCGCGGCTCCCTTGGGGGACTGTGGCCTTGGGGCTTGCGTGGATCTGAGGGGGCCTGCGCGGCTTTGCCTTTCCCACCTCTGCCTTGATTTGTGTGCCCAAAAAATGGGCATGTGCAAAATAAAATTGCCTCAAATGGAAAATTTTCCCAAATATGACATGCCTTATATGGATATGACATCTGTGAGGTCGGTTTGTGCCTAAAGTTATCCAAATAAAAAGTCCCCTCCAGATCCAAAGAAGAACCTCAGAAAAATTGAAAACCTCGGTGCTCCAGAAAATCTTCAAAAAAACTAAGAATGTGCTACTCCAGCAAGGCTCTGATACCATGTTAGAATTCATAGAATTCAACCACCAAGATCAACTACATACAAACTAACCTGTTACAAAAGAAAATCTTGGAGACAAAACTCAGAATGATCTGAAAGATAAAATATTCATTCAGAGAAGGAATTGAGGGAATTCCTGAGAGAGATTCATAATTACAAAGTGATCAATCCTAATAAAGGAGATCAAAACCCTAATAAGGGTGGAGAAACCTAGGTTGCATGAATAATTAATAAAAGAATTAATTATTGCATGCCTAAAGTTTAGCTTAAGTGAAATAGAGATAAAAAGTGACTTAATAATTAAATCAATAATGACTTAATTAATAAGTGAAAATACATTTTTAACTCTAACAAACTATTCATGGTGAGTCATTTAAAAATTGATGCTACTTTTTTCCATCAACCGGAGCTGGAAGATTATTGGGACGATTGTGTTAATGAAGTAGAAGTGGTGAAGAGACTCCATTCCATATTTACCTTGAGACAGGTTTTCTCCTTACGTTTTCCTTTCAATATCAAAGGACTCAACATTGAAGATGGGGAAGATGTACTAGAATATGGGTATGAGGAGTTGAATAATGATGCAGTTGTCAAGAAGATAAATTGGAAGAAAAGAGAGGAAGAAGATGTGAATTCTTTGTCTTAGGACGTGTCGAAAAGAATAGAAAAATGGATAGAAGATATGATTAAGAAAAAGAAACAAGGGACATTTGGATCTAAAACCAAAAAAATCCCAAGAATTTCAAAACTTGAACCCTCATCCGTGCATACTGACAAAATTGAACAATTTCTTCCTGTAGGTGAAACAAAATCTAGAGCAGTAACCCTTTCAAAAGATTAAAAAATATTTCTTGATCAATCTGTGAGGGTTACAAGGACCAAAAGCAAGAGGAGAGAAAAGGCAAACGAGATCCCCTGTATTGTTCTTGATCTAGAAATAGAGGAAGGTGACATAGAATCTCAAGGAAAATCAAAGATGGATAGAACTCCAACTAGCACCTATAGGACAAAAGGAGCAAAAGCAGGTTAGCAAGACTTAACAATATTGAACAGTCCAATTACTCATAATCATACAGATGCTACCACCCCAAAGACCCCAAATTGGATGGAATTGTCAGTTAACGAGAAAAGAAGCATCGTATCAGTTTCAACTCCTGTTGGAGATTTGGTCAGCAAATATTTGGGAAAAACACCAAGGGAAAATAAGCCAAAGGTGGAAGCTATGCTAGATGTGGATTCAAAGACAGGTCACTAGATTGTAGAGATCTTTTAACCAAATTTGGAAAAAACCAGTGAGGAAGTCACTGAGCAAGACTTTAGTGTGGAGAAAGTGGACTTAGATTTTGCCACGAGGGCTACTTATTTGAAGATATTGAACTCAGAAAATAATAAGATTAATCATAGGGTATGGAAAGATGTTGAGGATAAGATGAAGTTGAAACAAGCTCTTTGTGAAATGGAAAATTACGTTCAACAGCTTCAAGGCCTAGTTCCTTAGCCCCTGTCTATGTTCTCTATTGACTTGGATGTCAAGTCCCCAAAAAATAAAAAAAATTTAGATTGGGTTCATAAGGATAAGTCAATATCACAAACTTTCTTCATTTGGATGGAAAAGATCACCAAAGAAATTATCGGGTTCACTCATGACTTTGGCAATTTTATCAAGAAATCTGACAGTTTGATCGAAGAAGTGGAAATGAATGTTGAAACATGGAAGAAACAAAAAGATCAGTTAGAGATAGAGGTGGTAAACATGGAGTAATTCTACACCTATTGTATAGACAAGTTTTTGGCAGAAAAGGTGGCACCCGGGGTTGAAGAAAACTCATTGTTTGTGGCCAAGGAAAATATAGAATGGAAAGGCACACTTTTTGAACAAGCCATCGAAGTCCTCTCAAATATTGGAAATGTTGAGTGGTGTGAAGGAAGTCATGCACACCCACAATCAATGTTTGGTAAAATTGATTGGGCACGAAGCTGGGACTGAAATTGATATAGCCAAGATACTTACCTCTTACAAAGAAAAGATAAGGAACCTGAAAGAAGCCAAGGATGTAGAGGTAAAAGACTTTTGAATAATTTCTCAAGTCGATTAATTATTCATCTTTGGCTATGAACAAATGAAGTCAATTAAAAAGAAGCTCCAGTAGGTGCAAAACTACAAGGACATTTGGGAATAGAGATTCAAAATCGTTGCTACACCAAACTACAAATTGCTCGCAAGCTTTTTGGCGGATTTTGAAGAATGGAGTGTTGCATGAGATGCCACCAAGGCCATTGGAGATGATGCAATTAGGAATGACCAATCAATTAATTATTCTATTTTGAGAGACAGGTCATTTTCCATGAATTTCTCTAAGTTTATTCCATTTTAAAGGACAATTAGTTATTAGAAACTAAATATCCCTGCGTAGCTTTATATGCTATTTTTTGATGACCAAAGGAGGGTCGGTTCTTTGGTTAAGAAATACATTTTTATACTTTGTTGGAATTTAATTTTTTTGGCTTTGATACTATGAAAAATCTAGCATACAAATATAATATCAGTCGGTTTTATACCAGATTATAGTATTTTTCATTGATCAGTTGGTCTGGTGGAATGTATGACTTTTTATTTTAGTTGGAATTGGATGTCAATACTGCTTTAATCTATATGTATGTTTTTATATTTTATCAGTTATCTTTCCAATTTGATATTAGGTTGAATCATCCATTTAAACTATTTTCTTTCATAGATCTGAGTAAGTTGGCTCATGATAATTGAATCTTTTTCTGAAAATTCAAGCATTTTGTTATAAGTTTATAATGGAATGTTTTTAGCCTTTCATGCTTTCTGGTTAAAAGTATTCTCCAATTTGAATCATTTGTAATAAAATCTCTTAAATATTAATCAATATAAAAGGTAGTTTCTCCTTTGAAGCAGAGAGAATAGCTGTGAAAAGCTAACTCAACTGTTAGTGTGAATTTTCTTTCTAGATTGGGTTTAAAAGTCTTTCATTTTGTTTGTTTTAGAAAGAAGAAAGATTTGTTCACTAACAAAGTTTTGGGGACTCCACTGGGGAAGTCAGTCAATAAGCTTATATGTATTTGAGTCATGGTTTTACCTGCGGTTTCATTTCATAGACAAGATGAAATTCCCCCAGTCTTATAGCCTGATCTGCATTTCTTAGATACTCAGAAGGATAATACTACAGATCTTAATTCTCTATCTTGGAAATAAAAAATGAGTAATCAGCAATACCAACAAGTCCGATTAGTTATAGAAGAAGAAGAAGAAATTGGTGAATGGTTAAGAAGACTTCCTATAGCTCAGGAAGTTATTGTATTAGATAGGGAAGCCCAAGTCCCTTAAAGTTAAAACTATGGATTCACGGCCTTACACTAGACTTCAGAGAAGGGAGGGAATTTTTGACACCTTCTACCAAGAATTGTAGAATCTTCAGTTCCCCACTACCTACACCCCAAAGAAAAAAGAGAAAAGTAGGCCCCTTCTTCACCTAAAACTTATTTGAACACTTCTTCCTCTTCTCATATTTGGCAAGCCCTAACCTTGTGTAGAATCCAAGCCCCTCCTCTTATAACAATTTTTCCAACACCATTCATGGCCCAATTACAACCTTGGGGTGCTGCAGGAGGCCCTCTAAACTTAGTGGGACATAATGTCGTACCTAAAGGAACTAAAGAGGTTTTACCAATATTTTTTGATGATGGAAAGACGTCAGTATAAGAACACTTAACTTCTTCCAATATGGTGTACGACATACTAGTAGTACAACATGAAGATATTGTTTTCTGAATTTTCATCCAGACCCTAACAGATAATGTGGTAGCTTGGTTTGCTCATCTCCCAACTGGATCCGTCACCAATTGGATTACTATGAAGAATGCCTTTGAGAATAGATTCAAAAGCGCAGAAGATGAGCACACTCTTCTTGTGCAATTGACCCAATTGAAGAAGGAAATTCATGAACCGATGAGGGATTTCATCTCAAGTTTAACAAAATTGTTCATAAAATCCCTAATGCATCAAGACCCACGCCTGAGAATCAAAAAGGTTTCTTTTTTAGTGTGATGCCCCTAGATATTAGATTTCACCTTAGGAGGAATAGGCCAGCAGATTTAGATGTTGCTAAAACACAAGCTATTGGATTGGACGATGACTTGATAACAGCAGGAAAATGGCGTAAAGAAGTTCAAGTTCCCAATACTCAACCCTCCACATCCTCATCTTCTGATCTATTTTTTCAAAGACTATTCAATGAGATGATAGATCTTAAGAGGAAGTTGCCTAAGGAAAAAGATGCCCCTTACCAAGATATTCCCCATAGATATTCCAACCAGGGAATGGGAAATTATGGGAAGTATCCTAATGTATTATCTACTCCATAGAAGCTCCTGATAGAACTCTCTCCAGCTAATAGCCATAATATGTGCACCTTTCACCTAATTGATGAACATGATGGCACAACCTATCCTGAAATGGTGCGCTATAGACCGATGGAAGCCAATAAAGAAACAATAGAAGAAATCCCTGCTGATGAGGAACCTTCTAGAGGACCTAGCGATGTTGTAAGCTACTACCTCAAGTGTGAATCTGATACTAATAGGGGTGGAAATATTCTATTTACTCTGGAAGATCCTTCTTTCTCTGTTCTCACCAAAAAATAGTGTGCAAGCAGGGCTATTGGCCAAACATCTACTCCAACTATGGGAAAGAAAGACAAAGAACCTGTCAATCAAAGCAGAGGTGGTCTGAAGATTCAAAATTCCTCAACACCATAGGTACAGTCATTTAAAAGGTCTGAGCCTGAACCCATTTTTTGATATTGTTAACTTCTGTAAATCCTCAAAGATTGATATTTCTCCCGCCGATTATTTGAAGCTTAATCCTTCTGAATTGAACAAATTAATAGACTTTGTGAAAGGTTCTTTCCCTCTGGTTGAAACGTACCAAGCTAATGTTGTATCTACTTCCAAATTGCCTATGATAAATCAACCTAAAGTTAATGAACCTACTACCAGTACTTCAGAGTCAATCCCAATAATAAGAAAGATAGAGCCTTTTTATGAGTCTTTATTTATTCATGGGCATAAGCTTAGTAATTGTATCATAGACTCTGGGGCTTCAGATAACATCATTCCCTCTTTAGTAGCGAAGGATTTAGATTTACCCATGACCAAGAGCTTTGGTAACAATGGATTCAAAATAGGTTCCCTTACTTGGTCAAATTAAGGATGCGCATGTGTCATTAGCAGCTTTCCCAAATAAAAGGTTGAAGCTAACCATTCTAGCCGCTGACATACCTGTCAGCTATGGCATGCTATTAAGCAGAACCTTTTGCAGAGACTTAGGTGGTGAGATCAAATTAGATTGGTCACAGGATTTCATCCCTATTGGTGATCATAAAGTTATCTTGCAACCTAAAACCAAGTCAAAATTCACAGTGTTTCCCTCCTAATATCCTAGGTCTCATATTCTCTATCAGGAGACTGATTTTTCTAACTATGTAAATTTTCCTGAAGCTGATATTATAGATCTAAAGCCTCTAGATGGATAAGGGTTGTGGACACAAGAATTTTATGGGATTCATTCTTCAACTGGCTCAGGTGCTAGGGTATCCCTAATATCTCCATAAAAAGATAAATTGCCCTTTTATTTCAAGCTTGAGTTTGAGAACACAAACAATACAGTCAAGTATGAAGCATTGCTACTCATAATAGAAGAGGAAAAGAGAATGAGAATTAGCTACTAAAAGAAAAAGGAGATGCTGAACTTACTATGAAGAAAGTAAGAGGCATTTTCGCTGTGAAAAATGATAGGTTGAGACATTACAGGAATAAAGTTTGGAATGAAATCGAAGGTTTTGAATCCTTCTCAATTGAATTCATGCCTAGGGAGCTTAATTCTAGGGAAGATGCACTATTTGGGTCTGCATATTTGTTGATTCCTCACCCCAATTTTGAGGATGATCACTATACAATAGAACTCATTCACTGTCCCAATGTACCCGATAACTCCAGTTCCTGGCAAGTGTTCAATGATGATGCAAATGTACTCACCTTTTTGCAAGGTATTGAGAAATTTACTTTTGTGTTCTTCCAAGGTTCAGATTTCAAATGCTATGAGTTCTCCACTGACCCTGGAGCTAAGGACAAGGATAGTGTTATCCAATTAAAAGGAAATCATATCCCCAAAGGTCTGGTGACAATGGAGATTCTGTTTGATCTTAGGGATTGTTTTGTTGGTCATGTAAGTGGAAAGGAAAATGAACAATCAAGCAATTCTGAGAAAGTAAACATTGGGAATGAGGGAAATCTGAAATTGGTGAACCTAAGCACCTGCTATAATCCTGAGGAGACAATCATATTTACAAAATTGCTAAAATAATTTAGGGAAGTATTTGTTGGAATAGCCCCAAAGGATAACTGAGAGGGGGGGTGAATCAGTTATTAGCTATTTTAATTCTTTTCTTCTCTTAGATATAAATAAACATAAAAAAATGCACATTCAGATAACACAATAGAGAACACAACAATTTTGGTTACAGGGAAACCAAATAGGTAAAAACCTCAGTGGGAATTAGCACCCAAAAAGAACTATACTTGAGTATAATTATCCCTATTAGGAGATCTTACAACCCTGGTAGGAGTTTTTCTTTACAATGCAATAAGTACAGAGACCTGGTTAAAGTTCGAACCCTGTTAGGAGTCTTTTACAAGTAACCATGTTAGGGGTGAGGACTCACTGTCCAAAATCTCACTACTAAGATGGTGAAGGATGCAACCTTCAAGAGAAAAGATATACACTACATTTGATAGATGAACTGTTTGAGTAGACCTACTATCTTGATCAGTTCCAATGAATTGTAATATTCTTCTATTTCTTCACATAGTTCTTCAACTTATTATGTCTGGCTTTCTTCTCTCTTTTGTCTATTTTTCACTTTATTTTCACACTTAGCAAACACATTTGAACTTCTATATGTATCTTCACCAAGGATATGATCATGATGGTATCTAGGAACACTTCATCAACTTATTTTTTGGCTTAACTAACCATGCAATCAAAGTTAGAACCGCGCAACTCAAATTGAATAGACGCAATGCTTCACAAAGTCAGCTTCACCAATTTTACTCCAATATCATGATTCTGTTAAAACACACTTGGTGCCTTTTTATAATCATCACTAACTCATAAATAAACATTAATACAAACACACATATCCCAAAGATAGGTGTAACTCAAGAAACACTATATTTACGTCGGCTCTTGACAGATAATCTTCAGACGCTGAAACTGTCATAACTGATTAACATAACTCAATTGAAAATTCATATCTGACTTGGAATGAATGCACATAGCATCTAGAACATGTGTACACCATGGAAATAAACATGCATAGCTCCAGAAAATCTATACTAATAATTGCATATAGGACACTGTTTTATATTATATGTTGTCATCAATGATAAACATATAATCAATTATTTGCATAGAAGCAAATCTCCAACAGTTTTTGCCTGGTCTTATGAAGATTTTAAGGATTTTAAGCAATATAAGGATTTCCAGCACCACATACCTCTCAAAACTGGAGCTACTCTATTTAGACAAAAATTGAGGAACTTAAAACCAAAGGTGGTAGATGCTATTTTCCAGGAGGTTGAGAAGATGCTCGAGGACAGAATAATCTACCTGATACATCATTCTATCTCAGTAGCTAATATAGTACTTGTTCATAAGAAAAATGAGGAGATTAGAATATGTGTTGATTTCAGGAATCTAAACCAATCCAGTTTGAAGGACAATTTTGCATTGCTTAACATGGATCATATCCTTCAAAAGGTTGTCAAATCTGAGATGATGTCCCTTATTGATGAATTATTTGGGTACAATAAAATAAGTGTGGCTCCTGAAGACCAACATAAAACAGCTTTTACTACCCCTTGGGGCACCTTTGTGTATAATCGAATGCCTTTTGGCTTAATAAATTTAGGCGCTATCTTTCAGCGTGCAATGAATTCATATTTTGGTCACTTGATCAATAAAGTAATTGTAATCTATCTTGATGATATGATTTTGTTCTCATAGAGCATAAAAAAACATCTAAAAGAGGTAAGGCTGGTACTTCAAAAATTCAGAGACTAGGGAATTTCCCTTAATCTGAATAAATCAATTTTTTGTGTTATCGAAGGAAGTTTTATAGGCCATATCGTGTCAAGGGATGGAATAAGGATTGATCTAGATAGATTTTAGGCTATTCAACAACTATTTCTATCCTCTAATAGAAATGGGATATGTTCTTTCTTTGGCCAAATTAATTTTCTTCGAAGATTTGTTCCAGATTTTTCTGAGATGACTAGGCCAATGGTGAGTCTACTAAGCGAAAAACAAATTTTCAGATGGAATGAAAAAGAAATGAATTCATTTGATACAGTGAAAGATGCAATTTCCTAGGCCCATGTTCTTGTACATCTACATTTTAAGAAATACTTCATGATCCAGTGTCATGCTTCTGAGCATACTATGACAGGTGTGTTGTTGCAAAAGAATGAAAGAGATGAGGAGGTCCCTATTTCATTCATGAGTATACCTCTGAAGGAACATGAGCTGAAATATTCTATTACCAAAAAGTAGGTGTATGCAGTAGTGAAGGTCATGGAATAGTTTTGGTATTACATTCTCCATTCCCACTCAACTGTTTATGTACCCAGTACTGTTGTTAAGAGCATCCTAACCCAACAAGAGGTGGTCATAAATAACAGGGCCACTTGGGTTTCCAAAGTTTAGGAATTAGACCTGAAGATTAAACCTACAAAGCTAGTAAGAGGGAAATTCCTATGCAAATTATTGGGTGAGAGTCAAGTTGGAGAAGAAGGTAATCTTCCTTTGTCATTGCTAGTCGGACTACAGGGTTCCTAGTTTTCAAATGTTGCCTACTATTTAACCTACAGAGAATGTCCTGATCACATGACTGCCAAAGAGAAAAGAAACCTCAGACTTAAAGTCACAAGGTATGTGATAGTAGATGATGTTCTTTACAAAAAGGGGTTGGATGGGATGTTCCTCAAGTGCATGGATGAAGACCAATAGAAAATATTACTTCAATATTTCCATAACAATGCTTTGAAGGACATTATTTGTACACGGTCACTGCTTTCAATATTTTAAGGATTTGTTATAACTGGCCTAGAATGTTTAAATTTGCCTATAAATGGGTAGAACAATGCACAAAGTGTCAATTTTTTTCAGGCAAGCCACACCTAGTTGCTCTTCCTCTAAGGCTCGTTGTTATAGGTGAACCTTTAAAACAATGGGGGCTAGATTTTATAGGTACATTTGATCCCCCATCAAGTGCCATGAATACCCATATATTAACTACCAAAGATTATTTTATGAAGTGGGTGGAAGAAGTTCTTGTTAAAAGAGCCACTTCAGAGGTGGTCTTCTCTTTCCTTAAAGAGTATATTCTAGTACGATTTGGAGATCCCACTAAAATAGTGGCTGACAATGCACATATTTTATATTCCCATGAGATACAAATGTTTTGTTATAAAAATGGGATTCATCTATCACATTCATCTGACTATTTCCTGCAAGGCAATGGGCACAATGAATTCACCAATAAAAATCTAATTGTCATAATGAAGAAGCGGGTAAATGAAAATGCCAGAGATTGGTATAAAAGACTGTACAAAGCTTTATGGGTTGATCGCACATCTCTGAAGCGGTCCATAAGAATGAATCCTTTTGAATTATTCTATGGTGTAGAAGCACATATTTCCCTTCCCTTGGAGCTTGCATCAGTTAAGTTGCAAAAGGTGATTGAAGATGAGCAGTTTCAGAATGCTTTGGAAAAATAGATTATGTATCTATCTAAAATCGAGGAGGAATGGGAAAACATGGTTGATCATATCACCAGTCATCAAGCAAGGGTAAAATAGATTTTTGATAGAAAGGATAGGCCTTGGAGATTCATGAAAGGTGAAAAAGTACTACTGTGGGATAAAAGGAGAGATCCTTGTGGTGCTCATAGAAAATTTAAATCACTTTGGAACGGGTCATCTGAGATCAGTCAAGAACTTGGGCCAAATTATTTCAGATTAAGGTACGTAGATGGTACTAAAATGCCTTTGTCCTTCAATGGAAAAGAACTTAAACTCTATGAATTGTAAGCAAGTTTTTTCTTTCCTATGTATATAAAAAAATTTTGTGTCGTAGGTTAGTAGGTAGTTGTTAAGTCACCGTGGTCTTGTGTGAAGCCAGAGATCTTTAGTTTTTCATTTAGTCCCTTATGGTCCTAATCACCAGTCGAAGCCACCTATTTTCAGCCAAAAGGTTTCCCTTGTATTTTTTTTTAAGAGAGCAGCATGTATTTAGTCAAATGTAAATCGTACCTTGAACCTTGAACCTATTGGCTCAGAGTTCAAAGTTCAAGTCATAGTCTCCCAATGTCTAGTGGTCAGTGTCTTTTTGGAGGAAAAGTCTACCTTAAATAAGATGTATTTTTTTGTCAACATATTGAATCATGAACCTTGAACCTTCCTTTCCTTCAGTGCAAAATTCAAGATTCGATATGCACTCGGTCCCGAGTGGTTCAGTGTCTTGCATCTACATTTTCTCAGCATCATCGGTTTTCAAAATTTTGAATTTTGAATATCTCCCTTTTTCGGCTCGTGGTTCAATATTTTGTTTTGTGACAATTGCATATGTCTAGTCCCAGTTATTAAGTGCATCAATTCAAAAGGAGCATTGTGAATTATGAACTTTGAACCTCATGTTCATGGTTCAAGGTTTAAAATTTGAAATGCAATAATTATCGAATATTTGTGGTCTGGGCCAAATCTTGTCATTTCTTTAAGAAGCAGTTGATAAGATGTTGAGGTTTGGGCCACATCAGCTAAAATTATGGATTGAGTAGAGGAGAAGTAAGTATGATTATATTTTTCTAGCAAATAACAGTGGAAAAAATCAATTCGTGGCAGGCTCTCATAATTATGAAAAAGGCAACTCAAGAATGTGTGTATTAAATCTCCTTCCTTCTTGTCTTTTCTTTTTTACAAATGACTATTTGGTGGATGTAACTGGTGATGGAGCACAGGGAGGTAATTGCATGAAGGAAAGAGTAGAGAAATAGTGAGTTTCCATAAATCTCCTTAACTTTTTTTCTAGTTTAAGATTGTTTGTTCAAAAGAGAAGCTTTAGATCTTTCCTGTTGTTTTTTCTTCAATTTATCTATTGAGCATTGCCATGTCTAGTTCTAGCATGTCGACCTTAAAGGTCAAGTTTGTAAAAGAAACTAAATTTTCTCCCATAAGTAGTTTCCTTCTAGACATGCGAGGCACATCCCTTGTAGAGGAGGATATAGAGGAAATTATTCATAGGTTAAAAAATGCAAAAAATAGGACAAAGGCTGCCAAAATCGTAGAAAGTGAGTTGTTACAGGCGGTTGGTTTTCTTGAACTGACTCTGTGCCCAGAATTAGTGATGGAGTTCCGAAATAGATATGACAAGATAGATAGGTGTACTCACACATCTTCTAGTGATATGTTGATATCAGTAGATAGACAAATAGTAATGGTGGCTCTGAGGATTCCTTCAGCAGAACCTTATGGTGATTGGAGCATAAAAAGAGCTCAATAGGAGTTTGATCAAAACAGGAAGGATTATAATAGCAACATTGCAAGGGAATAGCTATTAAAACCTGAAAAGGGAGGTTCTAGATTACCTAAGCCCTTGATGAAAGATCATCTAATCAGGGATATCTGAGATATAGTCTTAATGTTGAATAGAGTGAGAGGCAACCCTAATGATATCCTTTGGGAAGACTGGATGTACTTTCTCACTCAGGCTATCTTGGATGAAGGGTGGTATGTTGACTAGGCTGAAATAATTGCAGAATGACTCCATGAAGAATTGTCTCAGTCAGCAAAGGCATCCAATTTTTGTATGTCCTTGTACCTCTTCTATGTTCTTTCCAATTGTAAAAATTGGGAGGGTTTGCCACATGATTTATGGAAAGAAGAAATGACAATTCATGAATATCATCCCCTGCTTTAGAAGAAGATAAATTTTAATAATTTTCAGAGGGTCCAAGACGCTTTCTTCGCTAGGCTTTTTTTTTTAGCTTAAAGGGAGGGTGAATTGCAGAATGCCTGAAGAAGCTATGGAACTAATAAAGATTTATGGCAGTTTCTATATCCAGTTCCCAAATTTTAGCTACTTTAGGGTTGGAGGTTTTAGTGGAGAACCCTTAAAACTCCCAAGATACTACCTAGATAAGTGTATTATGTTGGAGGTTTGTAGACAACTACTTCAAGTAGAAAGGAGATATAGGCTCAAGAGAGGAGTTGGCTCCCTATTCCAGATTGACCTAGGCCACTACCTTTTTAGATTGATGCATGACATATATGTCCTATATGTTGAGTTGAAAATAATGAACCTTCCTTCTTATCAAAGAGAAGTTACTTTGACAGTAAACAGTTTGTGGCAAGTCATTTCAAAATTAATGTTACTTTTCTCCATCAACCGGAGCTAGAAGGTTATTGGGTTGATTGTTTCAATGAAGTAGAAGTGGTGAAGACACTCCATTCCAGATTTACCTTGAGACAGGTTGTCTCCTTACATTTTCCTTTCAATATAAAAGGACTTGACATTGAAGATGTGGAAGATGTACTAGAATCTGGGTATGAGGATTTGAATAATGATGCAACTGTTAGGAAAATAGACTGGAAGAAAAGAGAGGAAGAATATGTGAATGCTCTGTCTCAAGAAGTGTTCAAAAGAATAGAAAAAATGGCTAGAATATATGATTAAGAAAAATAAACAAGGGACATCTAGATCAAAAACCAGAAAAAACCCAAGAATTTCAAAACTTTCATTCTGATTTGTGCATACTAACAAAATTGAACAATTGCTTCCTGCAAGTGAAACAAAATCTAGAGCAGTAACCCTTTCAAAAGATTAAAAAAAACTAGTTCTTGATCAACCTGTGAGGGTCACAAGGACTAGAAGCAAGAGGAGAGAAAAGGCAGATGAGATCCCTTGTATTGTTCTTGATCTAGAAATAGAGGAAGGTGACACACAATCTCAAGGAAAATCAAAAATAGACAAAACTCCAACTAGCACCTCTGGGACCAAAGGAGCAAAAGTAGGTTAGAAAGACTTAAAAATATTGAGCAGTCTAGTTACTCAAAATCCTACAGATTTCAAGTCCCCAGAAAATCAAAAAAAATTAGATCAGGTTCATAAGGATAGGTAAATATCACAAACTTTCTTCAGCTAGATGGAAAAGATCACCAAAGAAATCATCGTGCTCACTCATGACTTTGGTGATTTAATCAAGAAATCTTACAGTTTGATCAAAGCAGTGGAAATGAATGTTGAAACATGGAAGAAATAAAAAGACCAGTTAGAGAAAGAGGTGGTAAACATGGAGGAAGTCTAAACCTATGGTATAGACAAGTTTTTGGCAGAAAAGGCAGTGCCTGAGGTTGAAGAAAACTCATTGTTTGTGTCCAGGGTAAATATAGAATGGAAAGGAACTCTCTATGAAAAAGCCATCGAAGAGTCCTCTCAGATCTTGGAAATGTTGAGTTGTGTGAAGGAGGTCATGGACACCCACAATAAATGTTTGGGAAAATTTATTAGGCACAAAGATGGGACTGAAATTGATATAGCCAAGATACTTACCTCCTACAAAGAAAAGATGAGGAACCTGAAAGCAGCCAAGGGTGTAGAGATAAAATACTTTTCAATAATTTCTCAAGTCGAGTCATTAGTAATATTTGGCTATGAAAAAATAAAGTCACTTAAAGTGAAGCTCCAGTAGGTGCAAAACTGCAATGACATTTGGGAATAGAGATTCAAAACCATTGCTACACCAAATCGTGAATTGCTTCAGAGATTTTCAGCGGCTTTTGAAGAATGGAGAGTTGCACAAGATGCCACCAAGGTTTTTGGATATGATGTAGTTAGGAATAACCAATCGTTTGATTAGTCCCTTTTGAGAGACAGTTCTTTTTCCATGAATTTCTATAATTTTATGCTATTTTAAAGGACAATTAGTTATTAGAAACTGAATAGCCTTGTGTGGCTTTATATGCTAATTTTGATGACCAAAGGAGGGTCGGTTCTCTGGTTAAGAAAGACATTATTATGCTTTGCTAGGAATTACTTTTTTTGGCTTTGATACTATGAAATCTTTGGCATAAAAATATAATATCAGTCAATTTTATAGCAAATTATAGTATTTTCCATAGATCAGTTGGTCTGGTGGAATGTATGACTTTTTATTTCAGTTGGAATTGGATGTCAGTACTACTTTAATCTATATGTATGTTTTGATATGTTATCAGTTATATTTCCAATTTGATATCAGGTTTGTTGGTGTTTGAAAATGTTTAGGCTTTGAGAAGCAACCAATATATCTTCAAACTGATAGTAGGAGTGGTTAACTCCAAGTGTGAAAGCTCTGGAAGATAACTAGACCAACTATAGGGACAAGACTTCCCTCTGCACTTATGGATCTACAAAACCAAGGTGGGTACACCTAATCCAGACTAAACTCAATTCTCTACAATACCTTCTACTTCTAGATTTGAACAATAGAAAAATGGTAAGTACTAAATTCCAACCTAGAAATCATTGACTCTCTACTACCATGGTGGGATAACAACAACAACTGTAAAAGTAAAGAATTTTGGTAATGAGTTTGATTAAAGTTTAGGGAGGGAATATAGCCAAACCACTCACACATATACCTCCAAAGAATATACTTTCTTTAGATCAATGCCTAATCCATTGGGTAAACTCCTAAATACAATACTGAAACTAAAACAACCTCTTGGTATAGATTCAGAGCCATAAACATAAAATCTCTCAGACTACACACTACAATATCCTTAAATAGATAATCCAATAGAATCAATGTAATATGAAAAGCATTTTAATTTGATCTAAGACCAAAGACTTATGGAATACACATATGCATAAGCAGGGCTTATACAGTAAGCCAAAAAACTTACAACTCACAGAGATAACACAAAGGAGAGACTTAAAATCTGAGAAAATTTTATATTAAGTATGATGAAATTTTGTTTCTGAATCAATATGACAAGGAAATACAAAATAGGACAATCTACAAAAGATCATAAACTTTCTATTCTATCTCAATACAAACTAAAATACATCTGCTATATCCTAGACTAGAAACAAATACAAGCCTAATGCTTTACAATATTTCTCCCAATTCTCCAGCCCTTTCTAAATGGTCTTGAAAATTCCTTTATAGGAATAGGAATGCAACAAGCATTAGACTATTTAGGGTTAGGGTTTACAACCAATCAATGCAAGCATTTAATTTTGTCATCAATTTGAAACCCTATCTCTCTTCAATCAATGCAAATGTGATCTAAAATCAATTTTCCCTTGTCCATGGATGAGAGCGCAGTACCGTGAAGTCAAATAATTTCCAAGGCATGATGCAGAGAGTAGCTCATCATAAATGCATAAAAGAATAGGCGGATCCATATCCATTTATCCCTTTGATTAGAAACCCCATCTGTCAACTCTGGACATAAATTTATCTCACCATATCATATTTCAATCCCTACACTGTTTAGTAGTTGTTCACAATCAACCCATAAGATCAGATCACAACATTAATGGCTCTAAGATAAAATATCAGTCGACCGCCATGAAAACCTAATGAGAAAACATTTAAATATTTGAAATTATGGTATAACAGTCACAGGTGGCATGTAAAATGACTTGGACGGTTGAGATCAAAACCTTATTCAACTTTAAAACACATACATTAATTCTCCTTAAGTTTTCTGATCTCAGGATCTGATCTTGCCAGTGTCACATAGGCGTGATGCCTTGATCGCTAATCTTCTCACATCTCCACATTGAGGCTTTACGTCATCCATTGGATCAACTCAAACGTGACAGAACTTTAACTTTATTATCCTGACATTGATCTCGGAACCACATGGGACACGTGGTGCAAGGGTGTAATGCCTTGAAGGCGAGATTTCATTCACTTTTTATTCAAGGCTTTGCGTTGTCCACATGATCAAAATAAACTTACTGTCTCTTTACCTACTTTTAAAACCCTGGGACCATGATGTCAGCAATGACACACGTCAATCAGGTGTATTTCCTTGATGATTAATTATCTTCATCTTTGTGTTTAATCCTTCACGCCTGTCATTCAATCTAACTCTGATCTGAACTTGACTTGTAACTATCCTTTTAACTCTGATCAGTTGATTTATTTGTATCTCCAAGTCGCTAGATGATTTCTCTAACCCTGGTTCCATTCTGAGATAAAGCACATGCCACACGATATAAACAAGATCTACTGATATTGCTAGATCTTTGAAATATTTGAAGACTTTGACTTTTATCTGGCGATCATGCATAGGCCACAGATTTTGAACTCAATGAATGACCATGATTCTGTCTCAACAAAGCTTTACTTGACCCTGATTTGCCTCAGCCTAACTCTGAGTCTATTTGGAGATTCAGAGATGACGTAGTCTCTGAATTGCTAAAAAAATTCTTTACCTTGGGTTACATTTAGAGATTAAGCGCAAGCCCTCTAATTCTTCTAAACACTGATGGTTCTGATTTAATCCTGGAAACTCGATCTTAACTTAACTTAAGTTAGGTTCCCATCTAGAGATTTCACGACTGAAGGAAAATCATAACCCTTACAAGTTAACTTTACCCTTCATCAAATCTGGATATTCAGCGGTTAGACTTACACCTGAGTCGCTGAATGATATTAACTTGACTCGTCTCAAACTCGGGTATCATTATGAGATTACGAGATAACGTAGTCACTAGGTTACTGAATAGATCTCTTAACTTGGGTTTGATTTTGAGATCATGTGCTAGCCATAGATCTTGATCTCAATCAACGATCAGCAATGAATCTCTGAATCATCTTGTACTTGCTTATTTATTTCTGAGATCACGCGCCAACCCTCTGATCAGCATTGCATCCACAGCATGCACTAGATCTCTGAAGGATTTGAATCATAGTTGAAAATCTCATGATTATATCTCGGATATCGCGATATATTGCGCTACACAAACAGAAACGATGTTATCTCCATTAATATTGCTAACGATATTTCCAATATCGCGCAGCAATTTTTACCTAAAAATATCATGATTTTTGCAATTTCTACTCAAAAAGCTCACCACTTATAACACTTAAGTTAAAAACAAATGATTTTTAAAAATTTAGGGGTTTTTTTTAAGTTGTAAAGGCGTCAGGATTAGGTTTTTTTTGGGGGGATTAGGTGCAGTCTATATCTATTTCTAGTTTTCATTGATACCAAAACTTGAACTTAATATGTATTCAGAAGTTGTAGACTTGTAGTTTCATAGAGTTTGACTTCAATATGTATCTAACTTATTTTTATTCAGATGTCGTACTTGTTTTTTGGTATATGATAATGATTCTATGTTTTCTGCTAAGTTCTAAATTCTAATTGCTATGTATTTAACTCAAAAATTTGATTAATATATGGTGAATATCTTAAATCAATATATATTCTACAAATTTGGTGTTAATGTGTGTGTTTTTAAGAATATTTTGAAAAATTATATATTTTCAAATGTTTGATAAAAGTGCTGATTTTTTCGTTGAGTTTTTGCCGAGACCAAGATTTTCAAAAAAATTGGGTCCTCTGAGTTTTTTCTGAGACCGATATTTTCAACCTTGATTTGAATACTTTGACTTTTATCTAGTGATCTGGAACCAACCCTTAATATTTTCTCTGATGAATGGTCTAGATCATGTCCGCACAAACTCTAAGCTAAACCTAACTTACTTTTCTTGACCACAGTGTAATCTGGAGATTCAGTGACAATGTTGTCTCCAATTATCTGAATAATTATTTAACCCTTGATTTTATTCTAATATTAAGCACCAACCACATGATTAAATATGCAACCACGGTCCTCGCTAGATCGCTGAATAAAAACTTGAACTTGAACTTGATCTAGTGACTCAATGCCAACCACACGATTAGAACATGGGCATGAAGAGATCAACAGTGCGCGCGTAATATCAAAAGGAAATGGAATATCCAATCTTGGTTGGGAGATTGCACGACAAAGGAAAAGTAAAAGTGCACATGACTTAAAAATATTCTTAGTGGCTCAGAAGAGGTAACATCAAAATAGAACAAGTCTTGAAGGATTAGGGTTTTTGCATAAAAATAACTCAACAAGACTAGGGTTTTAGGCCAAAGACCAGAATAAATTGCAAAGGCATGGAAAGAAGACATGGGACCTAGCAAAAATTTTCAAGTTCTAACAAGGTTGAATCGGCCATTTAAACGGTTTTCATTCATAGATCTGAGTCAGTTGGCTCGTGACAATTGAATCTTTTTCTAAAAATTCAAGCATTTTTTATAAGTTTATAATGGAATGTTTTTAGCCTTTCATTCTTTCTGGTTAAAATTATTCTCTGATTTGATTCATTTTTAATAAAAGCCCTTGAAGATTAATCAGTATAGAAGGTAGCCGCTCCTTTGAAGCAGAGAGAATAGCTGTGACAAGATAACTCAACTGTTAGTGTGAATTTTCTTTTTGAATTGGGTTAAAGAGTCTTTCATTTTTTTCTTCAGAAAGAAGGAAGATCTATTGACTAACAATGACCAAAATTATTATCATTATCTATTTCTAATATTTAAATGGACATCTATATTTGGTACTCCCAAAAATCATTTTCTCACTACAATCAACATACCAATGTAATAATAGTGACTAGTAACAAGGCCTGTCAAACTGAATCCTCATCAAGAAATATGCAAGATCAACAGGTGCATCATCTCAAAGGAGATATACATAATCAATGCTTCAATCTTATATGATTGAAAGTTTCAACCCGACATTAGTATCATGCATAACACATATAATCAGGTATAAGATGTGGATTTCCAATACTCAAACTCTAGAACCAACACCAAATCTAGTTTTCCAAACAAACCCACATAGGAGTAACCATAAACCAATAAGAACCTTTCAAGCGATTGTGCAAACCTGTAATTGTCTTCTTCAAAAATAACCTAAATACAGTCTGTCTATAGATCAACATACCACATTTTTTTAACATGTAAAACCTACAAAACCATCTCCATAAATCTTAAATCCACCAAAACATCTAGACATTCACATTAAGGTTTAATCTGAATAATGGAAAAAGCACATATCTACAAACCATAATTAAAAATAAGAGAATATTGCAATCCAAAAGGAAAACCAAGTTGTTTAAGAGCTTAAAACATATGAAACATATCAGCTCCACAACTCACAAGAAGGTCAATGGTTTATTTTCCTATGCTTTCTTGTAACCAAGGGCTAAAACCATGAACCTAATATAATAAATCCATTTTATAGTCCGAATAGTCATTCTTTCTCCATGTGAGTGGGATTTCAATACGCATCCAACACTCTTCACTGCACATGACCATAAAGTAAAGGAATAAAACCACCAAACAAGAGGATACATACATAGAATCAAAAAATAATTCTAGGTTACCAAATCATAACCAACCTCATCTAGATCCATGATCATGAGCTTCCAATTCCCAACATAGATTACATTGATAATACCCATGGTCACAAATTTGAAAAACAAAGTTAACTCACAAAACATTTATTGTAGCCCCATAAGCCTTTCAATAATTGTTAATATCTTTTGATAGATTCCCACAAGCTTTTGAAGATAAGAAATCAAGAATAGAGAAATACCTATAACCTCTTAACCATCAGCTCTACTATTGAATATTAGGAAATAAATAGGTTTAATACCAAATATTGTGAAGATAAATTTCTATCCATTAAACCAATCAAAGGACTACATACAAGGCTTGGACAACCAAAACATGAAAAATCTAAAACTTATATGCAAATATGAAAAATCAAGTTGCCTTATTGTGCAACTAATCATGGTTGGGTCCTTAATGATGCCAAAAATTAGTCTACATATGTTTAATAATCCTATCGTATGTGAACTTATAACATAAATAAATACTGAATATCATTTCCATAAGATAGCATCAATGAAGCAAAAATTAGCAACATGAAATCACCACATAACACAAGATTTACATGGGGAAACCTTTGTGGGGAAAAAACTCTGCCAAGAAGAGAGGTCAAGTATGCATTAATAACAAAAAAATATGATAACAATGTTCATTTTCATTCTCTTTGTCTTCAACATAGAAGCACATGTGTACCTATAAACAACCTCCTTATGCCTCTCACTTTTACTTGCTCCTGCAAATTAACTTTGCATTCAACTATTCTTCATTTCATACATTCTACATCCAAAGATTTGATTTCATAGAATGGAAAGAGATCCAAAACCGCCAATAAAGGTGTACAAAGAAAATTATTCTTTCCCAATGATCACAACCCTTCGATTACCCTTATGAAAGTCAAAAGAACACAAATTTTGGCTCTAATACTTCCCCTTGAAATTGGGAACCCAGTCTTGCAAGATAAACATTACATTACATGTAATAAATGACAGAATACCAAGAAACATGTGTCTCCTCTTCCGAGCCCGACTTTGAGAAGCCCAAAGGTCACGTAATCATCTGATTCCTAAATCATTAATTATCTCATCATATACATCCACATGTGGGAAAAATAATATTAAATAATTATGTTCACAACCCACTTTATCGTTGCTAGTGGAACTCGTCACCCCTTATAAATGTATTTCAAATAATAGTGAGAATAAATATTACACAATATATTCCCAGTACACCCTAAGCGCCATTCAGAACTTTCAAATGATGTTGGAACCATGTCATAGGATTTACAAGGTATATGGAACCTTAATCCTAATAGTATGATGCTTGGTTATTTTTCATCAAATATTTGTCAAGTGAGTATCCCTCCATGACCAAAATGGATCTTAATGATTCTTGTCTCATGCATGTGTGCCCTTTTTCCCACCCTTTTTCAATTGCAAGTACTCTCTTATGCATTTCAAATATTTTTTATTCTCCTTCATGCACTACATGGTGACACACAATTTTAATGGACCTATCAAGACTCTCCCCATTAAACATTATGGAGATCATTATCCTATTTGTGCTAATGATTCCTTGGTTTTGCTTTGGAGTGTGTTATTCATCTAGACACTCTTGCATTCATTTTTTTCATAGACAATATTCCATCATATTATATCCATGTTGTTTAGACTATAGGCATGTGTATTTTGGCTTGCATTGGTTGACTTGTGTCCGTTGACATAATTGATGCATTAATGATTTGATTGCATGATGATCAGTTATTGTGTTGTCATTGATGTCAAGCATTGACCTAGTGGTCCTAGTATGTTGCTGAATATAAGTATGATGAATAAAGTGTTGCAATGAGTTTCATTTGTAGTGATCCTCATGAGTATGACCACTACTATTGATGTATATCGGTAAGCAAGTTATGATCGAATAAAGGTTGACAGTGCAACTACTAGATCAATCAATGATATGTGATAGGTGTTTTGATCGATTTGTCAAATCTATGATTAGGTATGTGGCACAGTTACAAGAGAAGGTTTTTGACAGTGTGTAGAAGCTATGATTGTGACCCCAACTTATTTTGATGACCAGTGAACAGGTATTGCAGTTATAGAAGTGGTTTCAAGATAAAGAGCTTATGTTCTTGAGCTACTGATGGTAGATCTTGTATTGATGATCGGAATGGAAGGAGCAGTGCATATAGTTGTGTTAGTCATGATGTGGTGATGTGTCCTAATGATTAAAGGTGATGATCTGGCATTTCAGTGTTCGATGCTAGTGTGTTATGAAGATTCTAGAAGAAGGGTTTGTTGTGTCAAAACATGTTTGATTGTTCTTCATGAATTCTTAGGTAAATCTAAGTGTGGATCAATGTGGTATAGGAAAAAAATTGTGCGTCAATATTTTTGTAGTGACACGTTGTGCTTGAGCGGGAAGTTTGAAATTTGAATTGTAATACGTTTGGGGCAAGATTAAGGCTATGGAAGGCTCTAGGGTTCGATGAATAGTATATATGTGTGATAAAATTGAAATAATTGTGTGTTGATTGTGGATATTCGATGTGTGTGTGAAGGTGTGATCAAGCCAGGGTAAAGTTGAGTCTGAAGTGAAGAGATTGTGTGCATTACAACGGATATGATTAGGCAGAGGTTTTTCTATTTACAGATCATTCTACATGTTGTTCCCTAACAGTTACAACAGCCAAAATCCCTTAACTGTGTGGATCCTAACAGGTCTTTATTGTAAATCCTTTAATAGGGTGGCACATTAGCGTGTGTCTTAAGTCCTCTAACAAGGCTACTCCTAACAGGGTAAATCTCCTAACAGGGCTACTCCTAACAAGGTAAAGCTCCTAATAGGGCTAGAGGTAAATCCTTTAACCGAGTGGAAAATAACAGTCTTTGTAAACTCCTAACAGGGTTAAGTTCCTCATAGGGAATACTTCAGAAGGGTGCAAAAATTTTTGGGTACTAATTCCCACTGTGGATTTTCCCAATTGAGTTTCCACATGAAAAAATAGTGCGTTATGTGTGATTCATATGTGGATTTCTGATGTTATTTACTTTTATTTCATTACATCAGTTATATGTTTTGTTATTTGGAAGTTTCTACTAAAGTTAATCAGACTTGCAGTTGAATTAGTAGGATACTTGTTTGTATTGATTCATCCCCCCTCTCAGTACCTCCAAATACTAACAGTGTCAAGGAGGTCACACATACAAATTCATGTGTCATTTATATTTTCAACTGCCAAATCTTTTGTGTTTGTTTATCATATTATCATTACTCAAGAGGTGTTGTTGTGGGCACCCATACAAATTATTTTCTTCTTGAGATCATTATCCTATTTCCAAATAAGGTTCTTTAGTTGCAGCACTATAGCAATTAATTTTTTATAGTTATCTATAGCTAACTTGTATTTCAATGATGCTCTTCATGTTCCTATCTTTGTAGGACATTTTTTGAGTCTTCTTAGTCCATCTTGTTTCTCTCTTTCGGAGAGGAGTTTTCTCCCACAAGATTTTTCTCCTTTACTCCATTTATGATAGATTGTTTAGACATGGGTAGCTCAACAAGCCTTGTTATCCAGACCCATCTTTGCATTGGTTTTTTCCTCCCTAAGTTGCACTTATAAGGGTGTTGGTGTAAATTATATATTTGACCTAACTAATTCACCTAATAGGACATGTTCACATGTTAACTTAGGCCTTATAAATATTTTTAGAAATTTTAATAAGATCTTATCTTATCTCATCTCATTTATTTCTTGTGTCCCAAGTCATTTAATATTTGTTTATGTTAGTTGTCTAAAATTATAGACTAAAGACACTTATCATGATCATGTATAATACTAAGCCATACCTTGCCTATAGAAACAAAGTTCCTCTAGCAAATTGTAAATCAAGCAAATAATCTCTCATGTAATTATCACAATCATATTGTATTGTACTCTTGATTGGTGGAATATGATCTTTGTGTTGCTTCTCTTGTGTGGAAATTTATTTAATGTTGGAGATAGTATATCTTGGTTGCGTACTTCAACTTAGAGCACATATTCCAACTACAAATATCAAAGATACGTTCCACTATAACAATTATTACACTATAAAGAGTCTAATTAATGTCAACTACAAGAATTCCATGCATGTAGAATAAATACTCACATTTTTATTTATCATATGGGCAACATATAAAGTATATTGTCCAATATAATACTAAGAAGTAACCAATGCATATAAAATAATAGAAGTCTGTAAAAAAATAGAAAAACAACTGGATTTGGTGCAATAAAAGAAGTAACAAATGGACATTCTAAGTGTTTGTTTGTTGCATTCAATATTGTCAATTTTCAAGGGGTTGATCTCAATAAAGGATCCTTGGAAATACAACTTATTAAAAACTATTTGTAAATATTTGTTGTCACAAAAGCTATCAAGAAAGGCGGAGTATACAACCATCATCAAAGCAAGCAAACGAGAACAAGGCAAAGATCCTACTAGGCCAAGTTCACAAACAAAGGACTCTCTTATAGCCCCAAATCCATAACGCACCCACCATATTGTCCTTTAACAAAGAAAAGATCAAGCACAAAACCAAAGGCATGTATTTAATAAACAGAGGTTGCACTTTCTAAGGAAAAACATTAGAATATCCAAAATCTTTAATCAATGGTCTTAATTCTATATTGAAAGAGCTACGCATTCATGTCCATGCTTATTCTATAATTATAGCATTGTAGACTTTTCAATTTCATCTTACTAAAATATTTATGATAATTCTAAAGGTTGATTGTTTTCTTATGTTTACACCATTTTATTAGGTTTTCCTAGACTTACCCATGTGGTAGTTCTTTACTGTTTTCACATATTTAACTAAGAAATATTGTAATGTTTTTTATTAAGGGTCAAACGGGTTTTGAATGGCCCTGAAACTCTATACACAAAATGTTGCCATCAACAAACAATTAGTAAGGAGGCAGCCAACCCCAACAAATAGAGGACACAACAAATAGCAAAGATAAGACCTAGTTCACACTTTTTAAAGCCTCATTCACTTTTTCTTCAAGCTAGGATACATTAAGAGAAATTTTATTAATATCCTACAGGTCCTTAGTCGATTGTTCAGTAGCTCTTTTGAGATGACCATACGTGCAAGTACATGGCCCTTTGTCCTTAGGAAGACTCTGCTTACCCATATCAAAAGCTTCCAAATCAACAAATTGCACCTTAGCTTCATGCCTTTTTCAAAATTTCCCATCACACCTTCATACTATCAACACTATTTTTTATAACTTTATAACTAAAGTTGACAATGGTCAAGGCATTGACCTGTAGTGCAGCAGTTTTTGCTTCTCTTTGTAATAGTATGATCTTGTGTTTGATTCCCGAAATGAGAGCTTAAATAAACTTAATATAAAAAAGTTGACAATGGTCATGAGATTATCATAAATCTTCTTCAAATTATATTTCAAGACAGCAATTCTACCCTCGTGTACTCAACACTCTTCACAGCTTTCTGCAAAGAAGCAACCACATTCTTTCCTTCATTATCAATCCACAAATCTCCCTAGCCCTGAATGAGATCAAAATTTACTCTAAAGAAAAAAAATCTTAATATTAATTTCATTAAATTCATGGAAAAACCCCTTTTGCATCCTAAAAGTATCAACCACAACATTATTCGCCACCCCCAAGAGATTAACAGGGCTCTCGTATCCAAATTGAGGAACAAAGAGTCTTTATCAAGGTTTTCAGAAACAATGGTCTACCTTCCCTATCAGTTGCCAAAAGGGATTCCCTTGAACTCCTCTTATTATTATGTTCACTAACAGCAAGTCCTTCAGAAACAAACCAAAGGGGAGAAACCCTCCTTTTTTGACACGTTCCATCTTACTAGAATTCTTCTCTTTCACTTCATGTTCAAAAAAATCAAGATCGTCACCATTCTCAGTCTGCCAACCGTTATCTTATGTAAACAAGCTATCTGAACCCTCCTCTAAAGTTGTGTTATTTTCATTATCATAGTTCACCAAAATAGGGGGATTTTAGTCTTTCCTTTAGATAGCTTTAAATGTCCCATTGTCAACAAAATTAATCCTTCCTGCAAGATAGTGTTCTTAGGATTTTTCCTATGACCTTTAATACTTGTACTCAGCATGGAAAGAAGGTAAAACAAAAAAAAAATTATCTCTATGTCTAAAGTGGTTGAGCAAAACAAAATGGTGACCATAAACAACAGTAAAGCGACCATCAAGGGGAAAATACTACATAAATACCTTGACAAGCGCCACCCAAAGGGGTTTGTGCGACTTGATATCATAACCATTGTTAGGTTGTTTCACCAGATGACCACCCTCTTTCTCTTTAGGGAATTTTTAGACCATTGCATCATTTGACTTCCGATCCTTGAAGAACAACTTGTCCTCCATTGAAAGACTAGTAATATGAGCAATCAAATCCTCATTAATGTCAAATCTCTAACCATACACATCTATGTGACCATCTTTCCAACCTTGAACAAACATTTTAGACAAATTGGGGTCATACCCATGCAGACATTCTAAGGAGACACCCCTCCCTTATAAATAATTCTCCAAATTGTGTTGTTCTTCTTGAGGTATTCACAAGTAATAACCACAAAGTGTATTGAAATAATGAGCAAGTTCATAAAATAATTGAATGGCATCATAAAAAATGAGCTTCACAGTTCGAGCGTGTTGCTTGTCATAGGCAATTGAATCCTTTGTATGATCTGGCAACACCTCACCCCTTCGCCATTCCATTTTATTATTACAATTCACTCCAATGCTAGCAAGGGAGTCAGCAACACTAATATCTTCTCTAAAAATGTGAGATATATGCCATTTGTAATAAATGTTAATAATAGAAATAAAGTCCTCTATCCAATTTTCAATCGTCCAACTAGCCCTTTGCAATCTCTTAAGGCATTTTATAATATTATCTGACTTACCTTCAATCCACACATTTTTGTAATTAGAGTGGTAGGCAAGAGACAACCCATGGTAGGCAACAACAACTTCAACAAGGTTATTATTCTGATTTCCCAAGGGGGTGCCACTGCTGAAATAAACCCACCATACTCATCTCTCAATACTCCCCCACAACTAATCGGCCCAAGATTTCCCTTAGCCGCCCCATAAAAGTTGGCCTTCACACAACTAGGAGGAGGGAGTGTTGCAGGAGTAGCTATGCCAATCGACAAGAAGACTTCCAGGCTCCTACAGGAACCTTGTTTGTTGTTTCTATTTTGTTTTGCAGGTGCAAATTTGAGATAGGAAGTTTTCCATATTAGTTAATGTAATAAGGGCATTTGTCGAGTGTGTATGGGTTTAGGATTAATGTGTGTAAGTGAATAATGTTTAACAAACATTAGTAAAGGCTACAGGTCTAATGTTTTTGCAAACATAAACATAAACAGAAAAAACAATTAGTAACTGCTTGGGCATTGTTATTATTTTCCCTCCTAGTCGATGGCTGGGATATGGTGGGAAAAGTTTTGGAGAGCTTGTCAAAACAATTTTCATTTTTTTGGTGAATGAATGGAAAAACAATAACGGTGTATTTTCTGCAATTCCTCTTTGTCTCTGTTCTACTCTATTTTACTTAAATGTATTAATCTTGTAATTCTTTTGGAGGATCGTATTGTTTATCTGTGTTTTTTGGATGAAATAAACTTTAATATTTGTTTGTGTGTAAGGAGAAGTCCCTATAACCGGGCTTGAGATTGTTTGAAGGGTTGTTGGGCACCATTTTGCAGAACCATGGCTCCTGCTCATGCATTCATCCTGTGAAGTGGCTAGAACATGGTGGAGAGTGAGTAGGAAGGATGTATCATACTCTTTTCATGGCCAACTGTAGGAACGGGCCGTGGTTTGAAGGAGCACGTGCATGACAGGGTAGCATCTCTATGTGCTTTCCGATTGAATGTGGATGAACAAGAGTATTGGGGGATGAGTTCAGGATTGGAAATTGAAGTCTGGTAGATTGCAGTGATTTGGAAGGTTGTTGGTATTGAGGGAAGTTACTGTCGTTGTGTTTTGACAGATGATAAATTCTTTGTCTGGAGTTTGTGTGATCGGTTGTGTGGAGATTTCATCCCCTGATCTTGTTTGAATGTGATTTGAAAACACATAATTGGTGTGTTGGGAATCCATTGCAGAGTGTTGGCGTTTGTGGACTCTCTGATTCGCATTGTGACAGCAATGTAGATTTAATTCTTCATGCTCCCTTCTATCTCTTTTAAGCGACTGTTGTGGGATCTTTGACGTTATCTCCCCATCATATTGGTATAAGAGCGAGACAAGGTTTTGTTGGGAAGTGTATGTCTACAGAAGAATCACAGGTTGAAGCTAAGGCTCACACCATGCCTCCCAAAAGTATGACTCCAGATGTCATCAACAAGATGATGGAGGAATTGCTAGAAGAGAATTTGAGGGAGTTCAAGGGGTCCAGTGACAAAGATAAGGAGAATGAGATGGAAGGAGGTGCTAGTGGAGATGAAGAAGAAGAACAGCACCAGGATCTGGCTGCAGATCAAAAATCATTTTTGGATGCTTTGAAGTCAATGAGGGGAGGGGAGATGTTAATGATAGGATACCTACGTGTGGAGGTAGTCTCAACAGTGAGGAAGTGATTGAATGGATAGAAGAAATCACCAATCACTTCGAGTTGAATGATGTTCCAAAGAATGATAGGATAAGGATTGCAAAAGGAAAGCTGAGAGGATTTTCTCTCTCGTGGTGGAACTATGTTCAAGGAGAAAGGATACAAAATAGAAAGAGTCTAATTTCTTCATGGGAAGTGATGAAGGAAAAAATCAAGACACAATTTATACCTGAAGATTACGAGGTGCAGTTGCTCAAAAAGCTACAAAGCTTTAAGCAGCGGGAGATGGACATGAATGCCTATACAAAAGAGTTCCATAGGCTGACTCTCAGGACAAAGAAACAACAGGAGGAACCGGAAAGAGTGGCCAGGTACTTGAATGGCATGAGGATGAACATACAGGAGGAGATTAGCCTCTTGACCCCAGATATAGTGGGGAAGTGTTTTCAGCTTGCACTTAAAGTTGAAGAGAAGTTGAAGAGGAAGGGTGATCAGCACCAAGGAGGGAGAGGTGGAAGGAATGACGGAGGTAGGGGAAACTTCAGCAATAGAGGACAAGGCCAAAGGTCCCAAGGTGATTCGAACCCTAGGGAGAAAGTGGGTGACTCAAGTAGCAGAGGAGGCTAGAGTGGAAGGGGATCAAATGGAGGAAGTTCTAATGGATTAGGCAGAGGATCCAGGTTCTCGGGAATGAAGCGCTACAATTGTGGTCAGTTGGGACACCCAAAGTATAAGTGTCCACAGAGGGCATCTACTTCTTAGAATGGTGAAAGGAGGGTCACTTATGTGTAGGAAGATAATGTGAGTATGAACTCACCATAAGTTCAGTTGATGACAGAGGTTGAAGGAGAAAGCCTCATGATAAGAAGGACACTTCTTAAGGAACTGGTAAAAGAAGATACCACCCAAAGGAGGGCTCTTTTTCAAGTTCAATGCAAAGTGAAAGGAAATTTGTGCAAGGTGATAATTTATTTGGGTTCCACGGATAATATCATCTCACTTGAGGTTGTAAACAAATTAAAGTTGGAGAGACTTCCACATTCTTGTCCATACAAGGTCGATTGGTTGAATAAGGGGCAGTAGGAAGTTGTGAATGAGCAAGCTTGGGTAGAGTTTAGTATAGGGGGATATAAGGATAAATACTGTGTGATATCTTTCCTATGGATGCTTTCCACCTCTTGCTGGGAAAACCTTGGAAATTCGATAGGAAGGCACGCCATGATGGTGAAAAGAACTCTTATAGTTTCCAAAAGGATGGGGTAACATACAAACTAAATTCTGAAGGAGAAGAGAAAGGGGCTGGTCAAGTTGGACCAAGTGTATTAATGGTGGGTGAGAAAGGGTTCATTAATACTCTTGAAGAAGAAGATGGAATAGGCTTTGCATTGGTGCTTAATCCTAAGGAAGATAGGAAGAAGGAAAGAAGAACAGTAGGCCCGAAAGAATTTGAAGATTTGCTAAACCAATACAGGGACATCATTGCTGATGTAATGCCTGATTCTCTACCACCGATGAGAGACATAAGCCACCAGATTGATCTCATTCCTGGATCAGTGATACCTAACAAGGCAGCGTATAAGATGACACCGCAGCAGAATGAAAAGATTGCTCGACAAGTGCAGGAGTTGCTTGACAAGGGGCTGGTATGGAAAAGTCTTAGCCCATGTGGTGTACCCTTGGTTCTTTCTCCAAAGAAGGATGGTAAGTGGCGGTTGTGTACCGATTCTAGGGCCATTAATAGGATAACGATAAGATATAGATTTGTTATTCCTAGAATAGAAGATTTGTTGGATTGTTTGGGGGAGCTTCATACTTTTCTCAAATAGATCTCAAAAGTGGGTACCATCAGATAAGGGTACAAGAAGGGGATGAATGGAAGACAGCCTTTAAAACTACTGAAGGTTTGTATGAATGGTTGGTTTGTCTAATGCTCCTAGTACGTGTTGATGTGAGTTTTGTACCACTACATAACATATAGGACTTGAACACTTGATACAAGATATCAAACACTCAACCCTCTCTTGAAAAGTAATTACTCATGAAGGACATGAGAAAATACTCCAAGGTTCCTTACCTGTGGATCCTAACTCAGTTATAATGATGTGATTCACTGGTAATCACGTCGGCGGGCTTACGTTGTTCCTTTAAGGATATCGGATTCTAGCTATGATGGTGATGGGACTTAGCTTTTTAATGTATGTTCAACGGTTCTATCTCCTTAATTTATATCACTTACAACTTCACTCATCAAAATCTCACTACTAAGCTACTCACTGCCTTACTGCTACTCCTATGGATGAAGAAATTAGCAAATGGACGCGGATCAAACCTAATGAAAGCTTACCAGCGGTGCTACCTCCATAGATGCAATGATTCAAGGGAAACGAGACTAGAGTACCACACAAGGCTTCCTAACAAGCCGCTAGGATGCTAGTGGCCTAGTATAT
>MU223349.1:524614-541764 GCA_018584345.1 Thuja plicata | reverse complement strand
TTTGTGCACCAATTTTGGACACCATCAAAGGAGGAGGTAAAATGAAGTTTGAGTGGAATAGTGCAGCAGATAAGAGTTTTGAGGAACTCAAGCAAAAGGTATCCAAGTATCCTATTCTTGTTTTACCGGATTTTAGTAAAGTTTTTACAATAGAATGTGATGCTAGTGGATTTGCAATAGGGGTTGTTCTTAGTCAAGAAGGCAGACCCGTTGCATTTTTCAGTGAGAAGTTGAATGAGGCAAAGAAGAAATAGTCTTCTTATGATCTAGAATTGTATGCCATGGTCCAGGCATTGAAAAAACGGAGGCACTATTTTCTTCCTAAGGAGTTTATTGTGTATACTGACAACCATGCTCTTAGCTTCTTGAATGGATAGGAAAAACTCAATCATAGGCACACGAAGTGGGTTGAGAGTTTGCAGGCTTATACCTTTACGATCAAGCTCAAGAAAAGACAAGCCAACAAGGTGGTTGATGCACTAAGTAGAATGGTGCTAATGGTGCAAGAAGTTCAGTTGCAAAGCATGGGAGTGAATGCATTGAAGGGAATGTATGCGGAAGATGCAGATTTCAAGGAAGCATTTGAGGTTTGCATGAAGTTGGAGGGTACTTTTCATTCTGATTTTTCAGAATTTATATTGCGAGATGGACTGTTGTTTAAGGGCAGCCAACTATGTATTCCCAAGTGTTCTATGAGGGACAATGTGATTAGGGAGAAGCATTGTGGAGGCCTTGGTGGTCATTTTGGACTCAACAAGACGTTGGAGTTAGTGCAAAGATTTTATTATTGGCCAAAGATGCAAACAGACATAAGGAAGTTTGTGGAAGGTTGTCTTGTGTGTCAAAGGGCCAAGGGGGTGTCAACAAATGCTTGACTTTATCAGCCTTTACCCATACCGAACAGACCTTGGGAGTGTTTGAGTATGGATTTCGTGATGGGGTTACTAAGGACAAGGACAAGTTATGATAGCGTGTTTGTGGTTGTTGATAGATTTAGCAAAATGGCTCATTTTATTCCATGTAAAACCACTAATGATGCTAGTTATATTGCAGGGTTGTTCTTTAAAGAAATAGTTTGTATTCACGGTTTGCCATTGAGCATTGTATCTGATAGGGACAACAAGTTTGTAGGTCACTTTTGGAGGACCTTATAGAAGAAATTGGGCACCAATTTGTCTTTCAGTTCAGCCTATCATCCTCAAACGGATGGGCAAACTGAGGTGGTTAATAGATCCTTGGGGAACCTTCTTAGGTGTTTGACACAAGAACATGGTGGTAGTTGGGATGCCATCATACCTCAGGCGGAGTTTGCGTATAATGATTCTGTGAATCATAGCACGGGCATGAGTCCTTTTGAAGTTGTTTATGGAAGACATCCAAGGGGATTTTTTGAACTCAGGAATGTGGATGGTTTGGAGAAAAGGAGTGGACATGCGGAAGAGTTTGTTGAGGCAATGGTAGAAGTGCATGAGCACGTGAAGAAAACATTGCAGCAAAATAGCCTTAAGGTGAAGGCTAAGGCAAATTTGAAGAGAAGGAATGTGCAGTTCCAAATTGGGGACTTGGTCATGGTGCACTTGAACAAAGATCGGTTACCTCGGGGCAATCATACGAAGCTGGTGATGAAGAAGTTTGGGCCATGTGAGATTCTGGAAAAGTACAAAGAAAATGCCTACAAGATCGCATTGCCTTCGGATGTGGCTATTTCACCTATATTTAATGTTTCGGATCTCACATTGTATAAGGGTTCAAATGAAGAAGTTGGTATAGCAGAGCCAACACTTAAACCAGATGATTGGATTCAAAAGTTGCCTTCTAAGGAGAAGCCACAAATGGAACATATCATCAGCCGCCAAGAAGCAATGAGAACCAAACACAAAGTGCACACGGAGCATTTGGGCAAGTGGAAGGGCCTTCCAGATTCAAAGGCCACTTGGTTGCCGGAAACGGAGATTCTGAGGCAAGGAGGAGACCTTCAGCAATTGATCTCCAAGAGGACTTGAGACAAATTTACCCCCGGGAGTATGTTGTAGTAGCTATGCCAAGCGACAGGAAGACTTCCAGGCTGCTACAGGAACCTTGTTTGATGTTTCTGTTTTGTTTTGCAGGTGCAAATTTGAGACAAGAAGTTTTCCAAATTATTTAATGTAATAATGGCATTTGTAGTGTGTATGGGTTTAGGATTAATGTGTGTAAGTGAATAATGTTTAACAAACATTAGTAAAGGCTACGGGTCTAATGTTTTTGCAAACATAAACATAAACAAAAAAAAATAGTTAGTAACTGCTTGGGCGTTGTTATTATTTTCCCTCCTAGTCGATGGCTAGGATATGGTGGGAAAACTTTTGGAGAGCTTGTCAAAACAATTTTCATTTTTTTGGTGAATGAATGGAAAAACAATAACGGTGTATTTTCTGCAATTCCTCTTTGTCTTTGTTCTGCTCTATTTTACTTAAATGTATTAATCTTGTAATTCTTTTGGAGGATCGTATTGTTTATCTGTATTTTTTGGATGAAATAAACTTTAATATTTGTTTGTGTGTAAGGAGAAGTCCCTATAACCGGGCTTGAGATTGTTTGAAGGGTTGTTGGGCACCCTTTTACAGAACCATGTCTCCTGCTCGTGCATTCATCCTGTGAAGTGGCCAGAACATGGTGGAGAGCGAGTAGGAAGGATGTATCATACTCTTTTCATGACCAACTGCAAGAACGGGCCTCGATTTGAAGGAGCACGTGCATGACAAGGCAGCATCTCTATGTGCTTGTCGGTTGAATGTGGATGAACAGGAGTATTGGGGGATGAGTTCAGGATTGGAAATTGAAGTCTGGTAGATTGCAGTGATTTGGAAGGTTGCTGGTATTGAGGGAAGTTACTGTCGCTGTGTTTTGACAGATGATAAATTCTCCGTCTGGAGTTTGTGTGATCGGTTGTGTGGAGATTTCATCCCCTAATCTTGTTTGAACGTGATTTGAAAACACATGACTGGTGTGTTGGGAATCCATTGCAGAGTGTTGGCGTTTGTGGACTCTGTCATTTGCATTGTGACAGCAATGCAAATTTAATTCTTCATGCTCCCTTCTATCTCGTTTAAGCGACTGTTGTGGACTCTTTGACGTTATCTCCCCATCAGGGAGCTGCCAAACAATGTTATTTCTTGGAGCTTTGGGTTTCTTTATATCATATCAACTTGGAGATTCCAACTATGAGCAACTTGCAAATTATAGTCAGTTAACAAAATTCTAGCCCTTGGCTTAGAACTAGAGACCCCAAAATTAAAATTTCCCTTAATGGCTCTAAAATTTTTGGACACCACATCAATATTAAGGGAAGAGTCCTTGAACACCCGATTATTCCTCTCTTTCCAAACACCCTAGGCCAAATGAGAAATAATGAGAGACCAAAGGAAAGAAGGGGCAGAGTTAGGAGAAGGGGAAACCCTTTGGACTAAAAGATCAACAAAGGAAGAGGGGAAAACCCAATGCACATTCCAGACACCCAAGATATGAAACCAGACATTGCGCACATAGGGACAATCCAAAAGGAGATGTTGAACACTCACATTCCTCAAGAGGAAACACCTATTTACAAGAGAAAGACCCCTTTTACACAAATTATCCAAAGGATCTTATTCTAGAGAAAGATCTAGGGAAAAAATATATAAATTTTGGGGATCAACTTAGAGTTCCAAACTCCAACCCAAAAAGGAGTAAGAGAAGGATACAAAAGAGAGACAGTTGAGGCAGCTGCCCAAACTATCTTATACAAAGGAGAATGTTGTAAAATCCAAACCAAGTTGAGCAAGCGATAAAGACCAAAAAAATCCTTGTTAACCTCCAATAAATCCTTCCAAACACCATCTGAATATTATCTCCCACAAAAATCCCAAATTTATTTATACAATCCACCATAAAGGGGTTGTAAATCAGAGAGTTAGATAAGGGTTCATGCCCCAACCAGCAATCATCCCAAAACAAAATCAGTCTTCTGAAACCAACCTTCCATGTTATACCTTTTTGAATGATAAATTTTGAAAGCATCATATGGTTCCAAAGAAAAAAAAAAAGAAGGAAGATCATGAGACCTCAAAAAAGTAGAAAATGAGACAAAGTCTTGCAAATACTTCTTGGAAAATAAAGAGCTCCACTCACTATTAATATGAAAAAGCCTCCAAATTTGTTTTGCAAGGCAGGCCAAGTTAAAGTCCTTAAGCCATATCAAATCCAAACCCCACATTTCTTAGATCTACAAACATTTTCCCAAGCCACAAGAGAAATTCTCTTTTTTTCTTCAAGTACCAGACCGTAAAAAATGTTTTTGAATCCTTTCAATAACTTCCACATACTTTGCAGGGATTTTGAAAAGGCTCATCATATAGACTAGAAGATTTTGAAGAGAAGCCTTTAACAATTGAACTTTCCCAACTTGAATTAAGAGAGCCCCCTTCTAACTAGCTAATTTAGAATCAAATTTATCAATGAGCTTCGCCCAAAAAGGGTCTGGAACTTTGCTACATAATGGAAGCCTGAAATAGGTCAAAGGAAGAGAATCAATTTTACAATCCAAAACATCTGCAATCTTTCATTGTCTCTCCTCAGGAGTATTGAGAAAGAAAATATAACTCTTTTAGAGATTCACCTTTTGACCAGAGGCAGCTTCATAGGTGAAAAATATTTTAATATTAATGCATACCATTAAATGTGATATTCTTATATTTTGTTTAAATTGGGTCATACAAAAGAAAGGGTGCACTATTAATGTGTGATTTTTGTTTAAAATTAACATTTTTAAAATATAAAATTGAAGTATATTCACACCTCCTAAATTGGTGTATTCTACAATTTTAGTAAAACCATATTTAAGGGAGCTGAGCTAGTTATTTGTAATGATAAACGATATTCATACACATTTCAAAATATATTTTTGGATTTTTCTTGCCTACTACTGCATAAATCTGCTTATTAATGTATTCGAGTTGAGATCGGTGTAAACTGCAACAAAAAAAGATGGAAGTCCAAGCTTAAAGGGTAAACAGATGATTATGCCTATAAAGAACATTTGTTTTTGGATACAAAAATAATTGCAAATTCTTCCTTCATTGTGGTTGCTTAGAATTCAAATATTTGACAATTAAATATGTACAAACAAATGAGCCATTAGTTCATGGATTATATAAACATAAAGTTTACTCCATTGTAAAGAATGGTAATTGAGCCCTCAACAAAACTCATTGTCAATTTCCAGTGATCTAAACTAATTTCTAAGTCAACCATCATTATTTCGAAATTTGGTGCAAACCAATCTGAAGATCCGAGGAGATTGATATAAGCAATGGCAAAGTAGAGTGCCAGGCTGCTTTAAAGACACGCCTCTGATGGGCTTTGATGGATTGAAAGGGCTCTTGGCTGTCATATCGAATATCAAAAACATGGATGTTTGGATCAGCAGATCCAGTTGAAATATATAAACCGTCTGGAGACCATGTCTGATGTATAAGGGCTGATTGGGAGTCACTTGTCTCCTGTGTCCAACCAAATTTATGGATCTCCTTGCTGTGTACTCTTATGTCAAAAAGGCGGAGTTGTCTTCCAGGAGTTCTGTGCGGGAACAGCAATAATGATTATACAAGAAAATATTGCTAAAATAGGAAATAAAAATCTTGAAACATAATACCAAAGGAATACTAATTTGAAGAAAATGTATACACCAACTGGATCCCAATGTACTTATTCTGAATTTAATTAGCATTCGGCTCATTAGTGCGAAACAAACTCTAAGAAATTTTAAAACGTAACTTTTGAAACATGGCAATCAAAACTAATTTTTGCATTGCACCATCTGGTATGACTGACATAATTAGCTTACAGGAAACATCTAAAATGACAAATAGAAATTGAGTCAAATACATGTTGCTGGTTTAAAACCTGAATTGATGAATGTTAATGTAAATGAAATGGGATTCTTTTAGTCCACAACATAGATGCAAAACTTGACAGGTACTTGTGAAAAGTCAGATGACCAAGCAAGTTACTTGCCTAATGACTTGCCGACGAGATTTTGTAAAACTCGCAATGATTTTTCTCTATGCTCATGTCAACAGAAAAATAGCAATCTTTCGGTCAATAACTCATCCATTCTTGCTTGCAGTTATAACTCACTGATCTCTTGCCTGCAATTAAAAAAAATGCGATTTTCACTTCATTTGCGCATGCAATAGGTGACTTAGGATACACAGAGACACAAGGATTGGCGATGAGAATTTGTATGGTTTCAAAAGGCCTTAATTTAAGCTTGCAGTGGGGCACTGCTCCTTGATCTGACTTGTTGACTCTAAAGTCCCATAAGGAGCACTATCCTTCAACTCTATTGGGATCTCTTGGCAAATTAGAAATTTGATTATAATGAAAGGATGACAAGGAATTGGGATATAACTCTTGACTGTGCTTACTTAGATATTATTATCACACAATTTGCCAAAAAAATACATTAGATGAGAAAGACTTCTACATATGACAAGGCTAGTAGAAGTGGCTTTGTAACTCACTTAGAGATTGAATTCATTTTTCAGTCTATATGTATTAAACTCTAATCTTGATTTAAATATGATGAAAATCTGTAACATGCTATACAAATTTGGTAATGTGCGTTTTCGAAAAATATTTTTTTTAAATTATGTACTTTAAAATGTTTGATAAAATTGTTCAATTATTGTCCAGTTTTTTTCCGAGTTCTTGCCAAGTCCGAGTTTTAAAAAAATTTGGGCTTGCTGAGTTATTACTAAGTTTTTCAACTATGGTCCACAATGCCAGGCGGCCTAGCTTATAAACTTGTAGCATATGGAACTACCTAGTACTCCCACAGAAGTTGAATGATGCACCTAACTGTGCTTCAATGTAAGGCACACATGCTCTACCCCTGCAGGATTCAAACTAATGAACTCAAGCATTTCACCAACGAATCAACTCAGGCTAAGTGACAAATGAAACCAATTTTGAATAGACAATTTGCTAGTGGACTAAACCTATTTCATGTTGTGCACACATCCTGTTACTAATTATTGGCATAAAACTACATTGAACTGATAGCTTACTTAAGATGTCAAAAATACCTATTTTACAAATTATTGGAGTAGGAAGAGCTTATCTTTCCCACGGGTTTGCAATTATAGAGAAATTAATATTGACTTCCCGATACCCTAGGCAAACATTCCAGCCTACTGATGTTTGACTTTTTGACTGGGCCGTCCAAGTGATAATGTTATTTTTCATATAACTGCAAACACGTGGAAGATATTATGAAACATTGAAGTGATTGAAGCAATTCAGCCAGTACAACGCATCAACATAAGAAAGGACCAAAAAAACATAGATAACTAGGGACAACATCCATGATAACTGCCAAAGCAGAGCGTGTTTGATGAATACTTGAAACCCACTAATGATTATTTAAAAAAATTATAAATAATTCGTATTACTAAATGAAAGAGTTAGTAGGTTCTATTTCAGGATATGAACCATGTGATGCACAACTATTGAGAGCACTATCAACCACATATTTGATTGCAGTGATTCAATAATTACTCATTTTGATGTTAGCATCAATATTGCCACAAAAACAATGTTCCTGTCCAGCTAGATATAGGTGGAAACTGGAAAGAGTGCTATCAAAAGCCAAACAGTGCGCTAAATCAATATAATCTTCCATGAGATCCCTATGTTTAATATGTGACTCCCATTAGAATGTGTCAAAAGTATGTCTATACCGTTCTAGAAAGATATGTTCATGATAAGGAAGAGAAAACAAGAAAATATAGAAAAACATGACTCTACAATACTGTCTACAAATGCTTCTAAAGACATGCATAAAAGGAAATACCAAAATAAATTAAGTCAAAAAATAATGATATACCTACCCTGTTTGTACCATGAAGAGATTTAAGTCAACTGGATTTAGCAGCAATCCCATTGCTTTGCTTTCCAACATGAGCTTCAAATCTGTTTTTTCAGATGGTACATCATATCCAATTATTCTCTTGTCTTGACCCACTGACAACACCATCTGCTTTTGCCTCATCCCAGCTATGCCCGTCACTGCAGAGGTGTGAAAATTCCGATGCAAGGACTTTGGCTCCCAACCCCCATCCTTCTCTCTTTCATTCCACAAGACCACAGTATGATCACATCCCCCAGTAGCAAAGCACACACTATCCCAAGGCATAAATACAATACTGTTTACAATACCTTTAATGTGAGGCTTCTCTTCTAAGAAAGTCACCTTCTGCGAACACAAGAAAAGAGAATTGAGTAAAATTGAGCACCTAGACATTGACTTGCATCCATAATTTTACTTTATATTAGTCAGACTGAATTGAATACAAGTAACCCATATGATAAAATAGTCCATGGCTTGAAAGTCCATATTAACACAGTTTACGAGTGTTAAGACACCATCTCATTGCAAAGTGGATTCATGAATGTGCCACTTACCTATTCGCTGCCTAAATATCAGTATTATTGCCTGCTTTACAGGTGAATTGTTAAGCAAGGCTTGTGAAGGAAGCAGTAGGGGATTTTCTAAATTGCAAAAGCTAATGTCATAAAACAATGCATACAATAAGTTGTTCAGTTGGAAATGTAGAACACACATGAGAGGGCACAAGAAGCGTAGAGAACAGTATTAGCACTTCAAAAGACTAGATAGAAGAATTTGTTATGCCCGACTGGGCAGTTTCTTTTTTAAGGTTTTAAATGCCATCTTTTTAAAGTTGAAAGACCTCAATTCTCTGGAGCTTCCCGAGGTTTACACTGCAATTTTTGGAAATCATTTTTTGGGGATTTCTTAAACACATTTTAAAGGTTTTTGAGCTATTTTTCTTCTAAAACAATGTTTATCATCGATCTAAGGGCAGGTACCCATGCTGCTGCTTAGCTTATTTTTGCTAGTAGCTGTTGCTTAACTTTTTGAGGCACAATTTGTGGGGCTGATGGCCCCATAGATGAAGCATTGCTGCTTGTTTTTAAGCAGTCTTCTTAAATATTATTTTTAAATTAAATTCTTAGTCTTATTTCTTGCAAATATTATGTGAAGGCAAAATTGTACGCAAATTAAAAAAGGCGATAAAAAAACATGGTGAAGACACGTGTTGCTCTTTCAATAAGCAGTTGCTTATTTCCAGCCCCCCCCCTTTTCTTCAAAGCTTATTTTCAATTTTTAAGCAGCAGCTGCTTCACAAAAATAGCGAAAGATTCCATATTATCCCTTCCCTATAATTAAAAAATTGAATGGGAACTCTCCAGCTGCTTAAAATTAAGCAGAAATTGCACTTAAGCAGCCACATGGAGACATGGGGTAAGCACACATTATCTGCCAGCATATAGAAAAGTCACTGTGAAAAACAGTAGCAGTGAATTTGAGTGAGGCCACAGCTGAGAGTCGAGCACCATTAAGCTACATGCAGTGCAACTTGTAGCTGAGACAAGACCCCAATTGCAGCCGAGTTGCGACCTTGTGCGGATTTTCATTTTATTTTACGGTAGATTTTTTTCATCTATAATATTTTAGCAAAAAAATCAATGATGTATTTTAAACTTGTAATGATATATATTTATAACATTACAATTGTCAAATATTATTTTATTTAAATTAAATTGTAATTAAATTTTTTAACATTTATTATAATTGAATTAATATTGTTTTGTTTTATTTTTATAGTTTTTATTTTTAATATTAACATTTAATAAATTCAATTATCATATTTTAAATATTCAATTTAGATTTTAAAGTATTTAAATTAAATTTAAGAAATATACTAAAATTCATACATTATTTTACAAATTATGAATATGATATATGAGGTTACTTTATTTATAATTTTGTTGACAATTATTTTATATTTTTAACTTTAATGTTTGAACATATATATATAAAGTTATAATATACATATGTATGTATGTGCGCGCACGACCTGTTGTGACCTTTTCGCACATCGCCCCATTGCACATGGGGACCCCCTCTTTTTGCTGAATAAGCCAAGTCTTTTTGCAGTCAATATTGTCTCTCAACCCTTGAACTACTTTGATAATTGATTCAAAGTATGGAATTGAGTGTCTTTTGCCTTTGGGTCTGAAAAAATAAATTTTGTGAAAAACAATGAATCAAGTCAAGTGTGAAAAAGAATTGATCTTTTAGAAAAGATGTCAGTGAAATTCTGAGCATTTTGATGTACTTGCTATTTTTTTAAAATTTATTATTTTAGTAAGTTTCACTACGTCTCAAAATGGCCTAATTTTGAGTTTGGAACAACTTGCTATTTTTAGCAATGTCTATTTTTAGTAAGTCTCATTGTGTTCCAGCTTACCCTAATTTTGCATTTAAACAAACTTACTATTTATAGTAAGTCTATTTTTGGCAAGGTTGAAGAGCTATGGCTGAAGAGGAGACAAAAGGGTATCCAGATCTTTATCTAGAAGAATGGTCACAAGAGGCAATTGATCCCAGAGTGGCTAAGTCTGAGAACATCCTTGAAGCGTCAAAAATTGGAAAGGCATGAAAAACATGAAAAAATGAAGTATGACGAACATCTTTGAAGAATATCCAAAAAAGGGAAAGAGATGAAATTTCACGAAGTCTAAGAAAATCCATCGAGAAAGTCCAAAAGCAAAAAATCCATCAAAGTGGCGAAGTGTTGATCAAAAGAGCAAGGGGGAGTACAAAAACAACCGAGACATGGAAAAATCCTTAACCTACCCCCGAGAGCACCCATGAGCACTATTTCTCAAGGGTCAAGGAAATCCCTCCAAAGTGAAAAATGCTTCACATAGGCCAAAGTGCGCCCAATGGCGCTAATCCTTGGACACCAAGGAATTTTCTCCAAACACAAATCATTCACTTGGTCTCATTAGCGCTCCTAGATGCAAATCCATGGGGGTCAAGGATTGGGACCCAAAAATCCACCTCCAAGTGCAATGAGCACCAAAGAGCGTGGAATCTAGTATGACTACAAATTTTGCAAAGTCTTGAAAATCTATCAAAAGGACTAAAATGCGCTCCAAGCTGCAAATTCTACATGCTCAAGGAATTAATTCTAAGTTTGAAAATCCGCCTACACACCTAATGTGCACTCAAGAGCGCTATTCCACCTTTGGCAAGGAATTCCACCAAGTTGCAAAAATCTGCCACCAAGTGCAATATGCACTCATGAGCGCTAGTTCTATGGTATCAAGGATTTTCTTCAACACTCCAAAATCCTCCTTCAAGATTGAAGTGTGCCCATGGGCGTGGTTTCCATATTCTTAAGGAATTTGTTTTAAAGTGAAAAATCCACCTTCCTACCTCAAGTCCGCCCTAGAGCACTGATCTACACTATGCAAGGAAATTTTCCAAGGATGGAAAGTCCACCACCTAGTCTCATTTTCGCTCCAAGGCTCGAATTCACTATTGCCAAGAAATTCTTCATGAAGTGAAATTCCACCTAGATATCTAATATGCACCCAAGGTTTATATTGCAAAAGGTAAATTAAAATTTGTTAAGTGTTCAAAAATCCTCTTGCACACCTAATTCATACCCAAGAAAGAGATTAAATAAAGCAATGAAATTTAGTTAAGTATAATGAAATCCATTTCCATATCTAAAATGTGCCCATGGAAGAGAAGTGACTAGAGACATGAAATTGAAATTCCTAAGGAGATATTTTGATAAAATATGGTAATCTTGACAAGTTAGAGGATAAAAGACACCAGTGCCAGAAAGATATAGGATGACCCAGTTCAAAGTATTCACATTCCAGATATTCAAGGTTCCAAAATTTCAGTTCCAAGGTAAAAGACCTCCAAGTTTCAAGCAATCCAGTTCAAGGTATCCAAGGTTCAAGACCTCAAAGATCAAAGTTCAAGTACAAATGAAGAAGGAAGAATGCAACATCTTGATGTTGCTCCAAAAATCTAAGATCAAAAGTCAGAAAGTTCAAGTATGAAAAACTTCAAGAATGACAAAGTCGTTAACAAAGGAATCAGGCATAGGCTATTTTGGGCGAAAGAGCATTAATGACTTAGTAGGAATCTTGCCTCAATATGGGTCAACTTTGATCACTCTCCCACTAAGTGGATGCCCCTCTTCTGATTGGTCCATGTGCAACCGCTTATTTATGACACAAATTCTCTCTTGCCCTAGCTTAATTAGGGTTAAGGTGGCAAAATTTGGGTCATTGATTTTGTTTCAATCTTGGCCGCCCATTGTAATTTGAAGCCTATATAAAGGCCCTACCTTCTCATTTGCAATATATAAGATAGGGAGATGGATAGACAGTTAGCTTATTAGAAGTAGAGAGCTTTTGCTCCTTAGAGTAGAAGTAGGATAGGAGAAGGGAGACATTATTGTAAGACTTGGGGAAATAAAAAATTGATTTCACTGAAGATATAGTGGATTCATGTTTATTTCAACTTGTTACATGGTGTTCTTCCAATTTCTCAATTGTTAGATAAAGTGTGTTGATTTCAATGGAGAATGTAAGTGTTTGATGAATTTCATTGCTCATACTTTTTGCATCTCGTTGATTATAAGTTGTTGTGTAAAGTTAGCATGAGCCCCTTGTTATGTGGACGCTTAACTTCTATCATTAAATGTGCATTGTTCATTATGATGGTGTACACTATGATATGAAAAAATATTTGCATAGCCCTCGAAAGACTACACCAGTTCTTGCGAAGTTGTAGTTAATCTTGGCAAAGCATAACTTGGTTATTTGGAATTTGTTCATCAGAGCAGTATCCATTGACATCATTGCCCTTAGGAGTTTTTAGATCCCTCTAACCATTTCCCTTTACTTTCAGTATATTTCAGTTGTGTTAGGAAGAAGCATCACGAGATTGCAATATCTAACGAGGAAGTTTCAGCCAGCATTGCGGAAGAGGTGAAGAACAATTCAAACGTAACTCTCTTTGTGTTTCTAGCATATCACAACAACCATTGAGCTTATCCACACATAAAAGGAACCTTGGAATTACTTGTATGATCTTTCGCAATCTTAGCATACACAGGATTTTGTTCAAGAGAGGATAAGATACCTGTTGTGAGGTTTTCACACCATCGCCCCATTGCAAATGGGGACCCCCTCCATTTAGATTTGGCAGTCAATAGGTGCTAGTGTAAGAGTAGATTGGCAACAATTTGAGAGTCTAAGTCTTAAGCTAGTTGTGATGCTAGTTGTGTTCAATCCATGGAGAAGACACAGTGAGATCAATTTTTGTCATGATCAAGTGAGCAATGGGCAATTCATGAAACACGTACAAAGTGGCAATCGGGTTAAGCCCAAGAGGGCTTGACAATTTCCAATTCGAACTCAATGTGGATCAAGTGTTGTCAAAGAGCAATGAATTTCCAATTGATATGAAGGATGGAGTGAAGTTTGGATTCAACATGATTAAGGGGAAAACCATGGAGTTGAGATTCAAGACAATCAAAAGAGAAACGTGAAGTCTATAAGGATATATGAGGATTGGGTGTTAAATTTGTCAATTAGGTTGGCAAAGACTAGGTTTGAGCAAGGTAAGTATCAAGGCGTTAAGCAATGAAGGCACTTGAAATCTATAAGAGTTCCAACTTGAACAAAGAAAGAAATCAAGTATCTCGCCCAATGGGACATTGAGCTCCGAAAATGCCCAATCAAGCATAGAATTGTGAAATTAACCTTGTACTTGCCCAATACATGCATGAATCTGAAAATCTCAAGAGGCTTTGCTTGATGAAGTTAGGATCTCTTAAATTGGTTGTTTGCTTTGCCCAATGATTGATGTAATTATGATCTAACATTATGAAAGCTTGCCCCATAACCTTGTGAATTCCCAAGTCACCTTGCCACATGGACGAATAAATTCCGAACTGCCCAATGAGGGCTTAATTTCCAAGGTCGGCTTGCCACATTGAGCTCCAAACCCTGACCTGACATATAACCTTGCAATCTGCTAAATCAATTTGCCACATGGGGGCATGAAATCCGAACTTTGTCTTGCCATACAAACATGTAAATTCCAATTTTGTCCTTAACATGGAGACTTAAAAAACCGAGTTGCCATATAGCCCTTTGAATTCTGATTTTTGATTGACTCGTGGAGGCTTGGACCCTGAATTTCCATTGCCACATAAGGGCTTAATTTCCGAATTGCAATTGCCACATAAGGCCTAAAATTCTAACTTGACATATCAAGGCCTGATTTTCGAGTTTACCTTGCCACTTGAGCCTCTCAATTCCGGCTTTGGCTAATTGACTCATAAAGGCTTGAAATCCAAATTGCCATGGTATTCTAGCCCAATGAAGCCTTCAATCCCAAAATTGACTTGATGAAGTTTGCCCAGTAGACTTCAAAATTCCGAATTGACTATGAAGATGGCATGATTTTGGCCAATAAAACTCTCATCTCCAAAATGCACGATGGTTTTAGCCCAACAAGGCATCAAATTCTGATTTGGCGTATGAGAGCTTACCCCATGAAGATGAAATTTCCAAAATTCTCCATGAAAGTTCGCCCAATGGAGCTTGCATCTCTGAAAATGGTTCAAGTGCTTGCCCAATCACATGCTAAGTTTCAAAAATGCTTGGTGTATGCCCCATGGAGTGATGAATTCCGAATTCATCATGTTTATTTTGCCCAATGGGCATGAAAATTTTGAAAATGATTATGAATTTGCCCCATAAGCCTTGAATTTCCAAAAGGTACTTGCCTCATAGCCCTTTACAATCTGGCCCAATACACCTTAAATTTCCAAAGTTGCCTTATTGTTTTTGTCCAACCTTAATCTTGCCCAATCAATAGAGAATTTCCGAAAGGCATGAAGTCATAGGGCGTTCTTGCCACATAACCATAACAATTCCGATTGGCACTTGCCACATAGGGCATGCATTTCCGCCATTACTAATGAGCAATCTAATCAAGGCAAAACATCTATATAAGTCCAGATCCAGTCATAAAGAAATCTGAATTGCAAAGATATAAAGGGTATCAAATTGGAAAGGAGAAATCAGACCACTAGTAGGCTCGATCATTCCCAGATATGAGCTCTAAATTCAGAAACTTTTTTATTCTAAAACAGCAAGGTATGCAATTTTAATCAGATTTTGAGGGCAGTAGGTGTGTCTTTAGGAGGATTCAAGGTCAATGATGTTTTGGTCAAGGATTGTAAGTTGAAATTCTCATGTTATTTGGTAGATAATCAGATTTTTGAAAGCAATACCTTTCATTGAATTCAAGGAAGAATTATTTAAAGAGGATTTCATTAGGATCCTGGTTTCCTAGCATCTAGATAGGAATGAATTAATATGATACACACACACACACATATATATATATAATATATGTGTGTGTGTGTGTATTTGACAAGTGTTGTTGTCTTGAAGATTGGAGATATTCAAGAACACGGAAGGACTATGGCAAGGATTTCGAGCAAGGTACAATGTGAATACTTCAGGCACCAGCAAGTTGCAAAGTTAAGCCAACAAAGTGAAATTCAAAGTGCAAGTACAACATCATGACTAAGTCTACAAGCCAAAGGAAGGAAAAGTTACAAACTTGAATTTCCTCCGAAAATCCAAGTTCAATCGAAAGATCAAACTACATGAAACACTCTAAGTGCAAAGAATCGAAGTTAGGACATCAAGATGACATCAAAATTTCAAGTACAAGCAAGTTCATGAACATGTCGATGAGAAGGTTGCAAGGTGAAGAACTTTAAAGGATAGGAAGAATGCATGAGGATAAAGCAGTTTGAGAATATAGGCCATCACTATTAAAGGCTTGATAAGGTTGGGTATCAAAAGATATTTTCTCATCATCAGGAGATATTTATCAAGTCTATAAGATAAACATGTTGAGGCGGTGCCTAGTCATCTTCAACCAGTTAGATCGTGCCAACTGTTCCCACAGAAGAACAATATTATGTCCAAATTCATTGAATTTGCTAAAAGAGAAAAAGTCAGAAAATTATCTTCTAAAGAAAGATTTGTTGTAACCCCATGTGGCATTTTATCATTGGCCCACTGATTGGTGCCTTCTATATGCTTCAACCTTGTTGTGATAATAGCATCGATAGTATTTAAGTATTCTAATGCTGAAGTAAATACTGTCGAATGAGATCAGTCATATACATATCGTGACCTATCACCAAAGATGATAATCACGATAATACCATGGATTATATGTTAAATGTTAAAACAGTAAAACGGTATCATTATTAAGTCATTTGTTAAACAATTATCATTGTGAAACGGCATGACCCTACGTGACTGTCCAGTCACGTACGGTCATGTCCTTTCACAATTATAACCATTCACTCTTGTATTTATACAAGATCATATTGCTATTTAGTAATCAATCACAGTGGCAATTATCTATTACAGCAGAAGTACGATTATAAAGAGCATTACATTTCTTCTCTATTCTGATCTATATTCCTTAAATGGTATCAGAGCAAGGTTATTAGAGAAGATATATATTTATTTTTTAATATTTTATATAAACATAATAAAATTTGTGTTTATTATAACAAAAAAAAAATGGCTCACGGTATGAGAATGGAAGATAGACTTGAGGGTGCATCCAACTTTATATCTTGGAAAACTAGAATTACTTCTCTTCTTTTAGAACTTGAATTGGAGGACTATATAGAGAAAGAACCCCAAATACTTGAAGATGAAGTAGAAAAATCCACTTGGAAAAGGCGAAATAACAAAGCCAGGAAGTTGATTATTGACTCTGTCAAAGACTCTATACTTCCTAGCATTTCAAGATTAACTACTGCTTTTGAAATATTCAAAACCATTCAAGACACATTTGAAATCAATAATGCTAGTAGATTGTTGACTCCGAAACAACAACTTATGAATATAAAAATGAACAAAGGGGAAACTCCTTACTATTGGAAATAAGATGGATCAACTCCTTACTATTAAGGGATCAACTCCTTACTATTGGAAATAAAATGGATGATCTGGAACTATCCTTAATTGCTCTAAGAGGATTACCTATCTCTTGGGAATCCTTCATTCAGTGCATAAGTGCAAGACCTCCATTACCAAAATTTGAACAACTAAAAAATGATTGCACTCAAGAAGAATCAAGATTAATCTCAAGAGGAATAGGACCTAGCAAAGAAAGTGAAGTT
>MU223349.1:488930-524551 GCA_018584345.1 Thuja plicata | reverse complement strand
TTCAATAAAAAGGATCTTTCAAAAGTACAATGCTACAAGTGTGAGAAATACGGACATATTCACAAATATTGTCCAGAAAGGAAGAAAATTCAAGCTGCACTAGCTGAAGTCAAAGAAATGGAAAACCCACTCTTCTTCCTAGCTCTGTCAAGTGAACTAAACTCAAATAAAAGCACTTGGATAATTGATAGTGGAACCTCCAGACATATCACTAGATTCAGGGATCAATTTGAAACCTTTAAAGGGAACTCCTCGGAAGAAGTTACAATTGGTGATAACTCTACTTATCCCGTGAAAGGAATTGGGACCTGTTCAATCAAGATAAGAGGAGTGACCTTATAGTTAAAGGAAGTACTATATGTACCTGGAATAAAAAGAAACTTAATCTCCATATCAGGACTAGCTGATCAAGGATATAGAGTCACATTCAATGAAGATAAAGTTCTTCTCAGGACTAAAAATTCCAATATCAAGAATGCCATTACTATAAGATCTAGGGAAGGTAGTCTATATAAATTATGTGGTGAACAAAAAATTGCCTTAAGCCATGTAGTTCAAAACAATAATGAGATATGGCACAAAAGGTTAGGCCATATTAGATATAGTGTTCTTCCAATTCTAAAAAGAATCACTTCAGGGATACCTCATCTTAAACCTGAACACTTAGGCATATGCAAAGGTTGTGCCTTAGGAAAAAATACAAAAGGGTCCTTCCTGACAAGTGAACACAAATCTAAAATTGTATTAGAACTTATTCACACAAACCTATGCGGGCCTATGTCAACTCAATCCTTGTCCGGTGCCTTATACTATGTAATCTTTGTTGATGATTACTCTAGAAGAACCTGGATATACTTCCTAAAACTAAAAGAATCCATAGAAGTTCTATCTAAGTTCAAAGAATTCAAAGCACTAGTTGAAAATCAAACCTGCAAGAAAATAAAAACCCTAAGGTCTGACAATGGAGGTGAGTATACTTCCGATATTTTTAAAGGATTCTGCAAATCTGTTGGGATTAAGAGGGAGTATACTGTACCATATAATCCTCAACAGAACGGAGTAGCGGAAATAAAAAATAGAACTATTATCGAAGCAGCAAAACCATGATGCGTGACCAAAACATTCACATCTCCTTTTGGGCAGAAGCTGCAAACACAGCAGTATACATACAAAATAGGTTTCCTCGTGCTATCCTAGAAAATACTACACCAGAAGAAGTATTCACAGGAAACAAACCTGACTTAAGCCATCTAAGAGTGTTTGGTTGTCTTGTTTACATTCATGTTCCAAAAGAAAAGAGAACTAAACTACAACCCTCTGGGAAGAAGGGTATATTCGTAGGATATAGTGAGGATACTAAGGGATATCAAATCTATATCCCAGACCAGAGATCAGTTGAAATCAGTAGAGATGTAAAGTTTGAAGAAAACTTCATATCCACAGGTACTGAGGATGATTCCATAACAGATCTAGATAGAGATCTTACAACTGAGAATGAGAGGGAGAATAAAACAATAGATTCAGAACCTACATCTTCAAATGTTGAGCCTACATCTTCAAATATTGAATCTACATGTCCAAATGTTGAGAATAATGGAGTATCAAATAACACCAAGAAACCTCTATGGGCAAGAAAGATCTTTGAAGAAAATAATGTAGAGCCAAATCAAATATTAAGAGAAAACAAGAGAACAAGAACACAAAAATGTTATGTTGCCCTTCTAACTAAGCTTGCAGAATCCGAACCTAATAGTGTTGAAAAAGCATTAACAAAACAAGCTTGGAGAGAAGCCATGATTGAAGAGTATCAGTCCATTATGAGAAATGATGTTTGGGACATTGTATCCAGACCCAAAAACAAATCAGTTGTCTCTTCGAAATGGCTATTCAAGATCAAATATGCTCCAGATGGCAGCATTGAAAAACACAAAGCCCGGTTTGTTGCTAGAGGATTCTCATAAAACGCTGGGATTGACTATGAAGAAACCTTTGCTCTCGTAGCTCGATACACCTCTGTAAGAACCATTCTTGCAATCGCAGCATCTAAAGGATGGAAAGTACACCAAATGGATGTGAAGACAGCTTTTCTGAATGGGAAAATTGAGGAAGAAGTATACATAGAGCAACCAGAAGGATTTGTCACACATGATAAAGATCACTATGTATGTAAGTTAAAGAAAGCTCTTTATGGCCTTAAACAAGCCCCAAGAGCATGGTATGAAAGGATAGACAGCTATCTCACCAAACTAGGGTACTCCAAGAACATAGCAGACCCTAACATCTACTTCAAGGTAGTAAATGGTGATATGATAATTCTAGTTCTTTATGTTGATGACTTGCTTATTACAGGAGAAGATCACCTGATTGCAAAATGCAAACAAGACCTAGTAGCTGAGTTTGATATAAAGGATACGAGCCTGCTACACTACTTTCTAGGTCTAGAAATTTGGCAAAAGGAAGATCACATTTTCTTAAATCAAGAAAAGTATACCACTGACATCCTAACCAGATTTGGAATGATGGATTGTAAACCATTGGCTACCCCAATGGAAACAAATCTACACAAGCTAAAAAGTGAAGCAGAAGATTCTGAACCTACAGACCCCTCACCATACAGACAAATTGTTGGATCCCTCATGTATCTGGTAATCACACGTCTTGATATCTGTTATGCAACAAATGTAATAAGTCACTTCATGTGTGAACCTAAGTAAATTCACTTAATGGCTGCTAAACACATATTGAGATATTTATGAGGGACTATTGGACTTGGTTTAAAATATGAAAAAGTTGAAAACCAACTTCAAGGTTACTCAGATTCAGATTGGGCAGGCAGCTCCTCAAATCACAAGAGTACCACAGGATGTTGCTTCAGTTTAGGATCAGCAATGATATCTTGGTTCAGCAGGAAACAGTCGGTTGTTGCTCAGAGTTCCACCAAAGCAAAATACATGGTTGCCTCTATGGGAGCTCGAGAAGCTGTTTGGTTAAGGAAGCTATTATTTTATCTCTTTTGAAATCCCTTGAAACCTACCATTATTCATTGTGATAATCAAAGCTGCATCAAACTCTCAGTAAATCCAATCTTCCATAATCGATCAAAACACATAGAGATTCCGTACCACTACATAAGAGACATGGTTGACAGGAACATCATCAAACTGGTTCATATCAGCACTGAAGAACAAAATGCTGACATGTTTACCAAACCTCTTGCAAAATTAAAGATAGATTATTTCAGGGGAAAAATTGGTATGACTAAACTTTAAACTTGTTGGAATGTAATTCCTACTTTTGTACTTTATATTCATGAATATATAAATAAAGTTGTATTGAAATATTTCATTTGTGTTCAAAGAAGATGACGATTTTTTGTGTAAATAATTGGGGTTACTATTTCAAGGTGACGATCTTGATATAGTTACCAAGCTTCAAGATTGACACCCGAACCGGGTTGTCCTGGACTATGCCGGATATCTTGATGCTAATGTTATTACTGGATTGTGTAATAACTATTGTATCATGGTTGACAACCTAACAAGGTTGTCCTGGATTGTGCCGGATATCATGATATTGAAATAATGAGTATTAATCATGGTTAAAAACTTCTTTATGTTGTCCCGAATGTGTCAGTAATCATGACGTACTATTGCATTGAAAGACACAACTTAAATCCTCTCTCACTAAGAGGGAGTGTTGTGATAATAGCATCGATAGTATTTAAGTATTCTAATGCTGAAGTAAATACTGTGGAATGAGATCAGTCATATACATATCGTGACCTATCACCAAAGATGATAATCACGATAATACCGTGGATTATATGTTAAATGTTAAAACAGTAAAACGGTATCATTATTAAGTCATTTGTTAAACAATTATCATTGTGAAACGGCATGACCCTACGTGACTATCCAGTCACGTACGATCATGTCCTTTCACAATTATAACCGTTCACTCTTGTATTTATACAAGATCATATTGTTGTTTAGTAATCAATCACAGTGGCAATTATCTATTACAGCAGAAGTACGATTATAAAGAGCATTACATTTCTTCTCTATTCTGATCTATATTCCTTAACAACCCTAATCCATTTTCTCATTGGTCGATAATAGCTACTTAATTTTCTTATTGGCCCACAAGGTGGTGCCCAATTGTAATTGGTCGGCATTTAATGCTTGTATATTATGGTAAAATAATGAATGTGTTATTAAACAGAGATCAAGAATGATCTATATATACAAGTGTACAAGAGAATGTTTCTATAACGAACAGAGAGAAATAGAAACAAAAGGAAGTTTCCATATTGAACATAGAGAGAATATGGAAACATGGAAGAAGAGTGACCATTAGAATAGAAACAAATCTACAGAAGAGAGAGAAACAAAAATAGAGAGATATTTAACTCTAATACCCTCCCTTAATGGTCAATCTAACTTCAAAACAAAAATCTGCTAGTGAATCCTCAAAAGGCGCCAGGAGAAGTGAAAACCGCAGTAAAAAACTTCATTGCGCACCGAAGAGCTGAGACTCAGTAGTCACGATTTTTGTGGTGAAAAACTGGAAAAACCAGACACGGTTTTTGGGGTGAAAATCGATCAAAACCAGTCACGATTTTTGAGGTGAAAAATCGATCAAAACCATCTGAGACCCTCCCTGCTTCCGGGTGTGGTAAATCTTGCCGTTAAATCTTGGAATGCCTTCCAACATAATGTTGGTGATACCATTAAAATTTTGAAAAGACATCGAATGTGAATCCAACGCACAGATTTTGAGGCAGATTGACGGAATACCCAAAAAAATGAACGACGACCTAGAAGAAAGCTCAAAAAACCCATAAGGAATCTGAAGTCAGATTTGAAATCAGCTGGCACGAAAATCAAGGCACCCAAAAAATTTTGAATATGACCCAATTGAGGGTTTGAAAAACCCACCAAGAATCTACAAGAAAAATAATTTTTCGACTGAACTGAAGGGTCAAAACCCCAGTTGAAAGTGCAGAAACCCTAGGTGGCCATTAATGGGCCCAAAACTGTGTGCAGGAAAAAAATGAGCCGCTGGAAGATCCCTGGGGTAGCAAATAAATTTTGAAAAATTAACAATCTTGAATAATTTCAAAAAAGAAATTATATTAATTTCTCGAAAATTAATAATAAACACGAGCCAGAAAAAAGAACTGAAACTATTTCAGAAATTTCCACTTAATGGAGGATTACAAAATTTTCGAAAAAGTTAACCTATAGCTTTGATACCATATTATGGTAAAATAATGAATGTGTTATTTAACAAAGATCAAGAATGATCTATATATACAAGTGTACAAGAGAATGTTTCTATAACGAACAGAGAGAGAAATAGAAACATTCTAAAGAGAGAAATAGAAACAAAAGGAAATTTCCATATTGAACAGAGAGAGAATATGGAAACATGGAAGAAGAGTGACCATTAGAATAGAAACAAATCTACAAAAGAGAGAGAAACATAAATAGAGAGATATTTAACTCTAATATTGTAACAGTTAGGTTACTAGGTTTGTGTTGGATTAATCTTGGCCCTTGATCTTGAATCAATCTTGGCCATACATTGTAATTGAAAAACTATAAAACGTCAGGCCTCCTCATTTGTAATTCATTAGATTAGAGATAGACTACAGTTGGGAGGGGAGAAACTTGTTGAGATTGTTGTAATAATACTGCCAAATTGTTCTTAATTCATTGTTGGTTTTCATGGTGAATTGCTTGTATCATTTTGGAGTATTACATGGTTTCCACATTTCCTCACTTAAAGTAGGATTTATTTATGTTGATTAGAAATAGTGTTTAGTTGAATGGAAAACATTTTGGATGCATCTTTGTGAAACTCGCTTAGACCATACCACTAGCTGCTTGTTGATTGTAAGTTTGCCTTGTGTGGTCAATTGACATATTTATGAGCTTTACTTCGATTATTGCTTGCACATTGATATGCATCCATGAATGGTGTTAATGGAATGGTAATAGTTTGAACATCTTACATTTACCTTAGGAGATCGCACTAGCTTGGTTGATGTCGATGGCTAAACTAAGCCTAGTAGAGTCACAAAAGACATTCACAGTTTCGTGCATTCTAGGAGTAGAATAGCTTTCTAAATCCTTTCCCTTTGCAATTTGTTGGTTGGAAGTAGTTGAAGTAGTTGATGTCCATTGATTGAACAACGTAAGTCCCTTTGTGATACCAGCATATCACATCATTACAACTGAGTAAAAGCCCAAAATTAGAAGGAACATTTGGATTGTCTCATTTGATCACACAATTCATATACATTGTTTAGCATATGAGCTTCCTTGTTCAAGAGAATTGGAGATTTGGTGTTTCATTTGGAATACTAGGTATTCGATTCAAAACTCACATCAACCATACCTTGGTATTTTATTCTATGTTGGTGTGGTATCAACAGTACCCAAGGAAAATAAAAATGCTGCTGCTCGGGTTTCTTTTGCTTCAACTGGTTCTGCTGTTTCAGTCTTGTCTTCTATTTTCCCTCAAGAAAGTTCTGCTGTGGTTGCATTATTGGTTGTAATCTTCGCTGGCATGTTTTGTACAGCATTTTTTGCAGATTTTAAGTACAATATTTTCTGTAAATGCATTTTTTTCAATATAAAAAGATATGCTATCCCACATAGTTGTTGTGTTGGAAAATATTCAACTTTTTTCAAGAAAGTAAACCTTGTAGCTCTACCTTATTCTATTTTCTTGGAATTACTTTGTGAGTGTAATATTGGGTTCTGAAACTACAACTTTAAGAATGGACTTGACAAGCTACAATGGACACTTGGAACATTACAACTAGAGGATTCCAGTTCAATAACCACACATATCTAAACAAGGGCAGCTGGCCTGATTTGAACTTGGAAATCAAAATAACAAGTATTTGTTTTACCTCAGCTCCATGCATATTAATAATAGATACTTGATGATCTCCACCGTCAGCACTATGTGCTGCAAACAACTTTTCTCCATCGGGATGCCATGTGATGTCCTCAGGCCATCTCCTTTGCCCCGGTGATACAGATTCTATCGTACTAAGCAATTTCAAAGATAGCCTGTAAAGACAAATATTATTGCCGATAGTTAAATTAGAGTTAATAAAATAAATAAAGCTCAAAGAAATTGTGCCCGGTTTTTGCGCACCAAAAATTATAGGATTTCATATAAGAACTTGTAAAGATTTGTATCGATTCCTTGACCATTCATGTTGGTGTTGCACATCTTCATTTTATTTTTAGTGCTTTCGTTCCTTTCTTTTGCTTTCATACAACACTCTCTTTCCTAGAATATTGTACTGTAAACAACTGGTATATTCTCTGGTCCCACTGACCTACTTTTGGAAATTCATAGACATTAATATAATTACCCTGTAAGGCTAATCGATATGATCAACTGTAAAAAGATAATGGGGCAGTTGGTGGAAGATGCATGAATCAAGACTAAGAAGCCTATTCAACTCTATGTTTACTTACCCTAGTCAATCTTTGTTATTTTTAGTGTGTAATTGTAGGATTTATTTTAAATCAAAAAGCACAAGATCAGCATCTTAGCTTTTACCCTAGGCAAAACCAAAAGGATACACATTTGCATTTTGTTAAAAATAAATGTGAACCACCCCAAAAACCATTGTAAAGAGTGTAAATTGCGAGAAAATATTGTCTAGTTTTAGGCTAGTTTTTATTTTACAAGGAGTTTTGCCCTCTGTTTCTAAGGGTGGTTCTATGCACATTTGTTCCATTTTGAATTGCAATAAATAAATTGGCAAACTATATTATGATGTTTTATCTGTATAGAATTATGTCTCATTTCCTTTCCACCAAATTCTAATAACTGTTATTCCGCAAAAACGAGAATCTAAATAAATGATACATGGAAGTCATGTATAAACTATATGGTAAAAATACTACAACTGCTCTGCTCTTACAATGCATTATGTGCAAAGCATTTAGTTGCATGAATAAATGAATACAAGGAATATCATGCAACCTAGATCATTAAGAAAAATAAATAAATAAAAGAATTGTCTCAAAGAAATAGAAAACATTATTTCAAAGAAAAGTACATACCCATTTTCTAGAATTTTCCAAAAGTTGATAGCCCCATCAAGAGCACTGTAACAAGAATATTCAAAACATAATTAAAATATTGATTAAGATTTGAATCATTTCAGTCATTCCTTTATAAGTAGTTGTAAGAAAAACAAAACCTGCTACAATTGAACATTAAAACCGATCCCTGAAAGTTTCTCATAGAAACACAAACTTAGTTGTTTATTATATATCTGAACATATATGTTTATGTTCGCCGCTACTTTTTTCATTGCATAACTTTTTAGGCGCATTCATAATGGCTAACATGTTCTATGTGCATACACGTTTATAACATAAAGTACTATTAATCAAAAAACCTATAGACTATAATTCAAATGAAACTTCCATTTTTCATTACAGCCAAACCATCCTTTCAAACTTCCTGCTTACAAGTTGGAAATCTCACCCTCAAACATCTACAAGCACAATTTTTATTTAAAACTAGAAAAGGAAGTAATTGAGTTAAGAGCTGTTTCTTTAAATCCTGTTCTTAAGTGCTTCTAAAATGATGATGAAGATTATGATGATGAAAATGATAATGAATTCCTCCGTTTTTCAACATATAACACCAGAAGCCAATGAACCTTATTATAGACCAAATGAATGGGTTCTCATAGACAGGAGGCCAAGTTCTGCAACTTGAGGACAGGGATGCAAATGCAATTGCCATCTCTAATTTACAACTTAAAAGTAATCAGATCACAATATGACAGATAGATTTGGAGAAGTATTTGATCTTATGCCCTCAATGATGATGCCCTTGATACTTCTCAAATAATGGCAAAGAAACCTTCCCTAATGTCTGTCTACAAGCATTGTTTTCATTTAAAAGTAAAACAAGAAAATAATTGATTTAAGGGCTCTTTCTTTAATTCTCATTCTCAAGTACTTCTAAATTGATGATGCTGAAAATAATAAAGAATTTCTTAATTTTTTAACATGCAAGACCATAAATCAATAAGCCTTATTATAGACTAAATCAGAGGATTCTCCTAGACAGAAGCCAAGCTCAGCAACTTAACCATAGGGAATCAAATGCAATGATCATCTCTATCTTATGACCTACTAGTAATCAGATCATGATATGATTTGGACGAATATTAAATCTTATGTTGTCAATAGTGATGCCCTTTACATTGCTAAAATCACAGCAAAGAAATATTGAAACCAATCGCCAAATGTTTACAATCAAAAAAAAATTTAGTTGCTCATTGTATGCCTAGACTAGACATATACATTTACAATAACTGCCACGTTTTTATTGCATGCCATTTTAGGCACACTCATAATGGCTAAGGTTTCCATGCATATACGTTGAACAATCCCCTCCAAGATCTAGTCTGATTTTTCTGATATGTTTTTGAATTTTCTGAGTTTTTTGGGTATTTTGTGGTTTTCTGATTTTTTTTGTCTTTTTGAAGTTTATGCAATGAAGATGATAAAACAATGTTGGAAATGAAGGAAAATTGAAACTACTTCTGTTCTAGTCTTTAAACTGCTGACAATACATGATTTGGGCAAAACGTGACATACCCATTTCATTAGAAGACTTGTAAATGAATTATTACATGAATAATATGAATTCCACAAGTCTGATCTGAGTTCTGAGACAGCATCAGATGGCTGCTATAGATCTGATATGCAATTTCCAGCCACTGGGGTAATTTCCATGGACTCTCCTTGCTGCTCCAGCCACTCCTAAGCCTGGTACGGATCTGGTTTGAGAATTCAGACTTATTTATGACTGATCTACTGTCTGATTATGGCTCCAAACCCTAATGCCCAGCTGTAGTAACATGTTTCTCACTGAATAGATGGTACATCAAGTCTGATTTGCTGCTAAAGATGGATGTATAAGCCCAAAAGAACCCAGATCTGAATTCTACTCCTAAAATCTGCTCTTCAAGATGACTTAACCACTAATTACTGCTCAATAATGAATTCTAAATGAATTCACCCTCCAAGAAGTGTTGGGTTTCATCCAACCTTCCAATCTCCAAAGAGTTATCATTCCCAGAAGTCCTGATCTGCTGTAGAAACCCTTCCTCAGAGTCAGAGCTCAATTCCAATTTGCTGCTGTAAAAATGATTAATTGAATGCTGAAATGAGACCTCCAAATGTTTCTTTATTGGCCTCCACCAAACCCCACGCCCTAATTAGGGTTTCTCCACCTTTTTATTTATCCAAATTTTAATAAAATAATATCTCCTCAAAGTGGGCATTGGAAATTGGGCTCATAATGCATTTGATATTTCATTTTTTATTCGTGTTGAAACCCCTCAATGGTCCCCTTTTTAAAACAACATTATCTCACTATGACATGGGGTCCTTTTATTACTTAAATAATTATTAATTTATTATAATGTGACATATTAATCAATTCATTTTATAATATTAAATATTAAAGTCAATACTTTAATACTTATTTTTTATTCAAACCCAATCACTTGGCCATCCCAAACTGAAAACTGATGATGCACGTGTCATCCTAGTGATGTCTAAATATAGTAGGCAAACTGACAGTCCCCTCCTAAAAATTAGGGATCCTCCCAAAAAAATAGGAATTGCAACCAAAGCCTACAAAATGATCCCTAAAGTCTCCCGATGCATTTTGGTCAACTCAAGGTTGATTCCTAAAAACTAGGAATCCCACCTTAAAAATCGAAGACTATCTCAAACTGTCCAAAACAGCTTGCAAAGCTCCTTGCTAATCTCCACAACCCCTATTTGGGCTCCCTAACCACTCTAGTAACCTACGGAAACCCCTAATTATAGGCCAACCTCTGTTGCAGCCTGAACTACCTAAGGAAGGGACATTACAATCCTCCCTTCCCGGGATTGCTTGCCCACAAGCAACTGCAAAGTTAGATGCTTAAGTATCATCTCTCCTTCCCATATGGCATCCTCCAAAGGCAAGTCTCTCCACCATACCAAATACTCTCTGATCACTCTGCTCTGTAACCTCCTTTCCCTCATATCTAGAATCTCTAGAGGTATCAAAACTAATTGGCCCTCCTCATCCAATGGAGGAAAATCAAGTGAAGAAGCAAAATGTTGTCCAAAAGCCTTCTTCAAGCAAGACACATGACAGACAATATGTATCTTACTCTCGAAAGGTAACTCAAGCTCATACACTACATCTCCAATCCTCCTCAATACTTTGTACAGACCATAAAACAGTGACTTGAGTTTCTTTGCCCCGCTCCTCTTGAGTGCTCTCTATCTCTAAAGGTTGTAGGCGCAAGAAAAGCGTGTCTTCAACCTCAAATATCCTCTCAACCCAATGTCAATCTGCATACATCTTCTGCTGACTCTGTGCATGTTGAATATTATCCTTAAGTGCCTTGAGGATATCGTAACTGTCATGTAGCCAATCCCGAGCTCTTGGCACTCTACTATCTGTAATGTCCCTAGATATTCTCCTTCTATAATTCCCTGCAAAACCGACGTTAGTACAAAATATTACTCAATATTTATATGACACTTACTCTATTCTAAGTTAGTAAGGGGAATTTGACCCTAGGAACCGCCTTTAGGTCGAGCTTCACAGAATTCTTGATTCTCGGCTTGAGGGATATAAGATCCACTCTAAGCAATCAGGCTATCGATCGTCTTTCCATAGAGCACTGCTCCTAGGTTCTCTTGGATACGGACATCGTTATCCAAGCCTACGCATATGCATATGACTGGTTATCAATATATATACTTCCTATATGAGATTATAATAATCTCGAGACTAGGGAAACTATAATAATTTTCTCTAACCCCTTTCAGATAGGAATCCATCTCTAATGAATATAGAATTCATTTTATATGGTATCCAAGCCTGCCGTTTTGGGCATATACCCTGAGACTAGGGAAACCATGACAATCTCCTCTAGCCCCCCTTTTTCAGATAGGGATCCATCTCTAACGAATATAGAATTAATTTTATATGGTATCCAAATCTACCTTTTTGGGCGCATACCCTCAGACTAGGGAAACCATGATAATCTCCTCTAGCCCCCTACAGATATCGGAATCCCATCTCTAATGAATACAATATTCATTCTCTATGGTATTCAATATCATCATTTCCGGAATCCCATCTCTAATGAATTTAACATTCATTATATATGGTATTCAGAATTTGAGACACACATAAATGTACAACATTAGTATAAAATCAATTTAAAGTTTATTCATGAGAAATTCATATTTATACAAGAATGCATTAGTTTAAGAATTTACATAATAGATATATTCCAATTATATATATATATATATATATATATACACAAGAATGCATTAGTTTAAGAATTTACATAATAGATATATTCCAATTATATATATATATATATATATATATATATATATATATAAGTATGATTATGACACCATTATTACTAATGAGTATACTACATATTACACATAAATATTATAGATCTTTCAAAGATAGATTTACATTTTATATATAATCACGATCTCTTATATATACTTTAAGTTTATATATATAACATAATTATATATTTATATATATAATTATATATATCTAATTTCACTAATATATATATCTGATTATACTGTGATATATATATATATATATATATATAAAATGATCTAATGCCCTTGTAAAATATTACCGAGATTGTCTTTACATACCGTAATTCTGATTTAGACCAAACTGCTGATGCCGTCTAATCAGCGCTGATTGTATATATCTTAATATCTTATTTCTCTTGATCGGTCCTGTGGTCTGTTCGCTGCCACTGTATTATTTCCAGTGCTGTATATATACTACATATGCTGCTTGTTATTCATCGATACCCCACATATAATCCCATACTATGGATGTAGCTCGACACTATATTTATGATATCGCTGAATATAGTTGAATGCCCGAACGGTATTAAGGAAGATGGTTGAAATGTTTATACAATGCCTGTATTTGTGATTGTTTACTCCGTCAATGTTTATACAAGGCCTGTATTAAGGAAGATGGTTGAAATGTTTATAAAAGGCCTGTATTTGTGATTGTTTACTCCGTCAATGCTCCGCCAATCCACTAAGGATTGGACGTCCCCATATTGGCCCTCTGTCTTCTCTTTTGATGTTTGTAATGATGCCAAGGAACTCGCAATTCATAATGGTTCGGTGATATATTTGCACAACTCCCTGTTCATTCTGGTCTGACTCCATATATATATGTATCGTTTATAATCCCCTACATATATTAATTGCTGGAGTGTTGGATATGGTCTTATCTCCATCTATTGTCTTCTTCGATCGCTCCTTGCTCATATATTGTTGAAATGTTGATAATTCTACCCTAATGGCATGCTGATTGAGCATTAGTATTACTGACTGTATGAACTGGGTGCTGAGTCTATTCCTCCCTCTCTTTTTCTGTAAATGCTCATTTCCACTCGTCTTATAACTGCGTAGGGAGAGAGGTCGCGACTCTTCTAGTCGCTTAACACATTGAGATATTATTTACTTTATATTTTAGGTTCGATGCATTAATATTATATGTATTTTAAGATTTACATTTATATATAATATTATATGATGTATTTAGAATTTATTTATTATATATTTCAGTTCATAATAATAATTAATAGATTATATTGATTATTAATCTATGTAATATTTAATATTTGATATTTAGAGATACATGTATATTATATTATATTATTAATTAATTGTTTATCATATTATGATATATTATATTACAATAATATCATATTTCATAATAGATTAATCTAATCAAATTATTATTTATATTGTAATAATAATATTATATCATAATTATGTTATTATGTTTACTATAATAACAATATATTATTATATTAATAACATATTATTATATGCAGCTTGTGGATTCTTGGGAGGAACGTAAGGTTATCATTAATGGTATAACCTTCGAAATCAATAAAGAGGTTATTGCCCAAGCCACGGGGCTTTCTATGTAAGGCAGGAAGTGGAAGGTGTCTAAAAGCAGGGATGATACAAGCATCAAAAGATTTTTCAAAAAGACGGAGATTCCTGTTCGGTTCCGTGGTGGCTTCAAACGCGACGAGTTGTCGGATCCCCGGAACGAGGTATGCTTGATTATGATGAAATACCTTACCCTTGAAGGTCGGTTTGGGACCTGTTACAACTATCACTTCCCTCTGTTAAACCACTTTCGTTACAATGAAGAAATTTCTTTTCCTTTTTTTCTGCTGCACTCGCTGGAGGCTTCGGTGGTTGATGTGAGGGAAAAGGAAAAAACGAAGCAAAACTTCTGCATTCTCCACCAAGGCCTTATTCTGCGTCTTTACAATTTCCATCGTGCTTTGTGCCCTCCTAGGTTTGTTACTTTGCAGGAAATTATCACCCCCACTGCTAATAATCCTAATGAGATAAGGGCTTCCCAGTCTCAACCCACCTCGTCCTCCAAAACACCTACTCCCACGAGGAATAAGCCCAAGAACTCACAACAAGACAAAACTAGTCTGGTGGGAGAAGTTCAAATAAACATTGACTCGGAGGAGGAAGAGGAAGACAACGACAGCAGGAGGAGGTCCCACAGGATTGCATCCAACACTCGGGTTAAACAAAAGGCGGTCAAGAAAAGATACCTGGAGGTTGAAGAGGAAGAGGGGGATTCGAAGGAGGAAGAAGGGAGGAAAAAAGGAAGTAGTGAGGAAAAAAAGAAAGGCAAAAAAATCAAAATGAAGGAGGACAGCGTAGACAGAGACAAAGGTAAAGGTACCCCGACTAAGGAGGGAGGTGAGAAAAGCCAGGAATCTACCCAAATTTCGGCTAGGTTTAAATTGCCCATGGTGGACTTCTCCAAAAAGAATTTGATGGGGGAACAGATGACGGAGTCGCCGCTTACTGCAACCTTGCCTTTGGCTAGCCGGAGGTTACTGCGGCTAAGAAGGAAACGGGGGGAAATAAGGATGGGGTCCCAGAGGAAAGTAATGAGGAGGTTAAGGCCGACCAGGATCAAATGAAAGGTGATATTAAGCAGCTCCAGGACTTAATTCAGGGCTTGGGCTATAAAAATGACCTTCAGGTGATGAAGGAGGAAATTAGGGAGCTGGGTGTGAGCTTCAACAGAATTGCAGAATTCGCCGTCAAAGTGATGCATTCGGCGGCTACGACTCTGTAGCTTCTGCACTTGGAGAATTCGAAGACGTCTAAGGAAAAGAATGATGGGAAGCTCTTCCAATTTCTTGCGGAGGACTGGCTGAAGTTGCTGCTAAATGGAGGGGGGGAAAACCCCAAGTGATCTCCTTCTATTCTTTTTTGATGATTTTTTTCTCTAGCTGCTACTGGTGATTGGTCGTTAAGGGCCAGTTTTTAACGATTTTTTTTAACTATGTTAGTTGTAAGACTGTTATTTGGTTTTATGCTTTTGTTAAGTTGTTTAAGAACTTTACTGCTACTGATGTTCATAGGCTAGTTACCAATTTCATTGTGAAGTTGGGGTCTGGTGGTGATCACGGGCTGGTTACCAATTTCGTGGTGAAGTTGGGGCCTGTGGTTACTAGTTTTTGGTTTTTGATTTTCAAAAAGGGGATAGGCTGAGGGTGTGCTGCTGATGGTTTTATGCTGGTAGTCTGGCACTTTTCGTGCTGGCTTTGTTTTCTGTGTTGGGTAAGCCCCCTCGTTCTGGCTGCTTTTTTAATCAAAAACATATTATTATATTAATAGTATATTATTATATTATATTAATTATTTTTTATTATTATTTCTTATCAAATCTTATTCCAGAAAGGGGGCATTACACTATCACCCAATGCCAAGTCCACAAATGGTAAGGCATCATAACCATACAATGCTTAGAAGGGAGTCATAACAATAGACATGTGGTATGTAGTATTATAACAATACTTGCCCAAATACAACCAACACACCCATGCCTTTTGCTGACCCAAACATAGTTATGCAAATAACTCTCAACCCATTTATTGACTATCTCAATCAGTCCATCCGTCTGAGGGTGGTAACTGGTGCTATGGATCAACTTTGTACCTGCTAATTGGAATAGCTCCTACCAAAAGATGCTCATAAACATGTTATCCCAATCACTAACAATGTTCTAAACACCTCACGAAAGAATAGCCCTACTAGCTGAGATGCTATAAAGTCGGCTGCAATAGAGAAGAAGTGTGCAAACTTCGTCAATCTATCCACAACCACATAGATACAATCCTTCCCCTAGACTCTCGGAAGACCTATAATGAAATTCATAAATATACTCTCCCACTTCTGCTCTAGAATGGGCAATGGTTGCAGACGACTTGCTGCAAAAGTATGCTCTAACTTGTTCTGCTGACAATTCACACACTCACGTACATAATGCAAGACATCATCCTTGAGACCCTTCCATGAGAATCTCTCTCTAACCGGCCTATATGTCTTGAAATACCCAGTATGTCCTACAAGTAGTGTTTCATGGATGCCGCGTAATTTCTTACCCTTCAATTTTGATCTAGGTACTGTTGATGTGTGTTTTACGACAGCATTAACAATATAATTAAATATTGAAGCATCTTATCCTCTCTTGATCAAAATTCCGCGTATTCTAAGATTGCAAGATCACACGGGTAATTTCCAAGGTCCCTTCTAGATTGGATAAGCTCAATGGTTAATGTGATATGCTAGTATCACGATAGGACGTACGTTATATTCCTCAAGTCGATTTCAAACAATACTAGCTATGGAAACTTTCAAATGATATTGCAATGAAACTACTTTTTGGGGTTTTTCACGATATGTAGAAAGTAAATGAGAGTAGGCTTGAGGAATTCTATTCCAATCCTAAGAACTTAAAGATGAATACTGCTACAATGAAATCTACCAAACTTTGCTTTGCCAAATTCAACTACACAAAGCTGATGCAATCTTCAAGTGTTGTGCAAATAGTTTTCATATCCCAATGAACATCATCAAAACGAACATGTGCATCAAAGATAGAAGTAAAGCATCCACGTGATGGCTCAGATCCAACCTTACACTACGCTTAGGAATCACCTAAGAACAAAAGGTATGAGCAAGATGATTCCACCATAACACTAATATCGATCGCATTCATATAAGTTGAAAACAAATCTACTCTAAGTGAGGGAACAAAGAGAACATGAAAGCACCAAAATACATCAAGAAATCACCAAACTTCAATAACAACTCTATTATCTTGGTAGCTCATAAGCAACAATCTCCAAATGTCATCCTTTACAAATGAGAAGTGAGGCCTTTATATAGGTCTCAGATTACAATGGGGGGGGCGGATTGAAACAAAATAAACGGCCCAGATTTTGCCACCTCAGCCCTAATTAGGATTAAGGCAAGACGAGAGAATCTACAATTAGTCGATGGGTCCACACAAACCAATCAGAAAGAAGCCACTCACTTAGTCGAAAAGTGATCAAAGATAACCCATTAATGAAGAAAGATTCCCACTATGTCATTAATGCCCTTTTGCCCAATATAGCCTATGACCAATTTTGTTCCTTAAATGCCTGGAATCTGGACAGCACTATCTCAAATTCATCTATGCTGACACTTGGCGCTACTTCTCGTTTGAATTCCAGAATGGTCCACGTCTCTTTCACATCTAATGAAACTGCGCTCCCAATCTGGCATTGAGTCTTGAGTAGTGTGCATGACACTTGAGAATATAGAAAAGTTCTCAAAGTCATCTCTCGAGGAGTTTAGTTGGAAGAACTCTTCCAGTTTGCTTCTCAGGCTATCTGCATCATCCTCAATCATCCTCTGTGTTAGCAAGGCTACAACTGTGTTGAAGATTCCTTTCTCAATGTTTCTAACCACTTTTCTTATTCGAGTGGATCCTTCGCTAGAATTTTCAAAAATCTCTTTCACCATGTCTACTACACTTTACCAGCGGGCGAAATCATATGCCTCTCCTTCCCTTCCAGCCCACCATCAACCAAAGTATGCCTAGGTGTCTCCATTAAGGCTTGAAGGTGTGAGATTACTTCATTTTGGTAAATATGCTCATTGTCTCATGACTCATCTATGCATTGCTTCCTGAAAAGGATTGTGATGCTCTCCCATACCCTTGTACCAAGTCTTCAACAAACTTTTTGCCTCCCTTTGAATGCCTTCCACGCAACCTTTGCACCTTGGGTAACTCTTCTCATCTACTCAATATTTTCAACACACTTCGCTGGAAGGATTGTAGGAGGAACAAAAGCTTGGTCTTCTTCCCTGACTGGGTGGGATAAGTTGTTCAAATACCCACATAGAGCCTTGTTCTTATTTTTCACCTTTTGGTATTTTTCTTCCAAATTTGTCATCTTCTCCTTCATTGCATGGTTAGAGTCCTCAAACTCTTCAATGACCTACTCCCTAGTAGCATGTCCCAGATCAAACGTTGTCACATTGTACTCTTCTAGGGTGATCTGGTCCTTGGCTTTATCCACTACGAGTACTGCAATTTGCAGAGTCCTTGACCCCAATTCTTTTTTGATGATCCTCGATAATTTCTTTGTCTTTCCCTTTTCCTCTGACCTGTTGCCTCAGTTTAGGAATTCTTGCAACTCCAATACAGGGTGAACTTCCTTCTCACGACTTCTCTGCATCATTTCCCTTAACCAACTTGGAGCGACAGTGTACTGATCATAAACTGACAACCGCTCTTATCGCTCCATCATGCCTTCATTAATTTCCTTTTACGTGATGGGACTTTCAGCCTCTGGGACAAGGACTTATATTTCTGCAATGGGAACTTTTGCCTATGGGGTAGGGACTTCTACCTCTGTAGTGGGGACTTCTGCCTCTACCATTACTTCATCCAATATGATCTCAAGGCCTTCCTCGGCGGTATTTCCTTGCTCTTGATTTCTCTGTTAGGCAAATTCCTGACAAGTATTAATGCTTTCTCTATCTTGCACTAGCTGAGTTATTTGATCTCCTTGTGACATCCTTCTCCCACTGGTTCCAACCTCTTCTCTTGTAAAAGGATCAATTTCGTGCAAGCTTGGACTCTTGTTGGGTGATGTTAGTGTTATCGTTGGCCTTTGCCTCTTCTACAGAGGTTTTTCACTATGCTTGTGGGCCTCTTCCTCGGCTGCACTTCTCAGACAACACTCTTTCCTTTTCCTTGCTCGACATTTCTTGATGGAATTTCTCCTTCTTCGATTCTAACTCCTGATGGCTACCTAGATCTATCATCCTATAACCCCGAATGGCCCATCAAGTTCTAAGTCAAGCGATCTTTACTCACCCTCAGTCTGCTGACTTGATGCTCAACCCACCATCTTGTAAACTTTAAAACTGGCCTTGATATCGAATCGAGATCAAGTATTTCCCTCTTGGACCAATCATATGACTAGATGATCTTCTCTCTCTCTTTCTCATAATTAGCCTGGATCACATTTGTATCCTCTTCTACTTGGTCTAGCACCTGGGTGATCTTGCATGCCCTAATCAGGTTGAGCGGCAACATGGTAAACATCCTCCTAATTTAGTACACATCTACAGCGTTCACCCAAAAATCCTCAAGATGCAACCTGTGTTGGCATTTTTCACCGGCTACCACTTTGATTTGGTTGTAAGGATCATAATTTGTTCTTGCTGGATAGAGTTCTAGATGGTAAAATTGTAGTTCATCTTCTAACCTTTCAGCTACTTGTATGCATGGACACATTTCAACCTCATCTCCTATAGTGATTGGGAACTCAAGTTCCAACTTCTATTTCTAGATCTTGTCATACGCAATCAGCTGACTGGTGACCTCCAACAACACCATCTTATCAGTCAGATACCTTGGAAGTCTATATGGCTTGAAAGTAAATCCTTGCAGCCTAATGTAGGAGAAATTCGGGAACTGGATGAACCACGCTCTGTATTTCTCTACCAACTTCATCGCCTCAGCTGAAAGCCTTGTATGGAAGCAACCCTGAAAAGTTTTGACGATGCGCATGTCAAAAGCATCTTTGGCCCTCATGAAGTCATCTTAAGCGTAGAGCTACAACTAGGGATAACACTCATGCGCTTTCACATGGCTTGGACCACTTCCTATTGGCCCTTTCCACCTCAATCCTGCATACCTCATTTCCTTGGCTAACATGTATACAACATAAGAGCTCGTGTAGAACCCTCCTGATTGTTCCAAGTTTCTAAGTTGCTTATCCAGATTATCACTGATCATACCAGCCTAGTCCATAGCATTGATCCCTTCCATCACCTACTCAATGAAGCATAGTTGAAAATCTCGCGATTATATCTCAAATATCGCAATATATTGCACTACACAAACTGAAACAATATTATCTCCATTAATATCGCTGACGATATTTCCAATATCGCGCAGCAATTTTTACCAAAAAATATCACAATTTTTGGCAATTTTTACCCAAAAATCTTGCCACTTATAACACTTAAGTTAAAAACAAATGATTTGCGTCGGGATTAGGTTTTTTTTTTGGGATTAGGTGCAGTCTATATATATTTCTATTTTTCATTGATACCAACACTTGAACTTAATATGTATTCAGAAGTTGTAGACTTGTAGTTTCACGGAGTTTGACTTCGATATGTATTGAACTTATGTTTATTCAGATGGCGTACTTGTTTTTTGGTATATGATAATGATTCTATGTTTTTTGCTAAGTTCTAAATTATAATTGCTATGTATTTAACTCAAAACTTTGATTAATATATGGTGAATATCTCAAATCAATATATATTCTACAAATTTGGTGTTTATGTGTGCGTTTTTAAGAATGTTTTGAAAAATTATATATTTTCAAATGTTCGATAAAAGTGCCAATTTTTTCGCCGAGTTTTTGCCGAGACCGAGATTTTCAAAAAATTTGGGTCTGCCGAGTTTTTACCGAGACCGAGATTTTCAACCTTGCAATGAGGTACCACATCCAGGGCTCAAACATATAGGACTGTGGAATCCCAAATATTTTGCTTAACATCATCACCAAGTCATCGTACTCTTGCCGAAGGTCCAACCAGGCCAACTACTTGGGTAATTTAGAATGGTGAGCCTTGACCTTCCGCAACCATTTTCAGTTGATCACTCCCTCACAATGGTCAATCTCGCAAGTGTAGACCCTGAGTGCTTGTTCTTTCGACTTCAGCACTATTGAATTGTACGTCGGGATTGCAAAAGCTTCTGAAATCGCCAGAGGAGAGCGGTTTGCTAACACCTTGCCATCTGGGTCTCTAATTGTTCTATTTTTTGAATTATGATGTTTCGCACACTCCACAATCAATTATGCATCTTGGAAGGCCAGGAGAAATCCAATTGCTAGTACAATCTAGCTCCTGACTATCTGATTGGCTAGGTATGTAGGAGCATGGTCCTTGTAGCAGAACATTCTTCTATTGAATTCATTCATGTTGAGGCCACCCTAATTTGTGTCACCAACATCTTTCCGCTTCAACACAATCTTTGACTCTAGATAAAATCCCCCCTACTTGTTCTTGATCAATGTTGATCTAGACAAACTCGATCCTCTGAATTCTATCATTCTCCATCCTGCAAAACAAAATAACAAACATAAGAACATGCGAGGAATAAAAGCAAATCAAATTTCTTCACTCGTAGAACAAATTCTGACTTTGGAGAAGAAAATTTTCAAAATTTACTACAAAACTTCTCTCTAGAAATAATTCTCTCCAGAAATTTGTGCCTCTTCTATGATTTTTCCAACTTACTACAGGTTACTTCTCTTCAAATTTCACCTGATTGTTCAAACTCTTTGCAAGTTCACCTCTCTCTAGAAAGACAATTTCTCTCTCCAGATATCTTTCTATCTTGAAAAATTGCACTCTTCTTCAAAAATTCACAAAGAAGTTTGCAAATCCTTTAAAATCTTCAGCTCTACTCTTGGCTCTCCAATTCTTCTATGGGAGAGTGAAATAAGAATTCATCTCTTATATAGAAATTCAATCCTCGACCTGCTAAATTGGCAATGAGTTAAATTTAGGCAACTGCATTAAATTTTCTTTCATGTTGCCATTCTGGGAGAGATTCTCTTACAAAAAATGCCATTTATCTTCAAGATTCCGATATTTTTTAAAAGATGCTATTTTGAGCACTTGTCTTCAACACATCCATTGTCATGGGCCTGCATTTGAAAAGGGAGGTGGAATTAAATATTAAATTATTTCATTAATTAAATATCGGATGTCATTAAAATATACGAGAAAGTTCCAATATTTAATTATTATTTTTTTTAAATAATTCCAATATTTTCCTACTCTCCATCTTGACAAATCCATCATTGTAATGTTTATGTCATTTTAACCAATTTCAAATACTTCCAATTTCAAATACTTGCACTTGATCATTTCCACTTAAGTATGGTAGAGGATTTCATAATGGGATAGATTTTTATATTCCCATTATCTCTCATATCCTTGACTTAAACCATCAATTTCTTATCCAATCAAACTTTAATTCTTACCTTTTAATTATCCTCACGAGTATCACATTATTATCTCCAATATCATTTTCAGTGCCTTTTGTCTATTGCATAGGATATAAATATTTCCTTGGTCATAATGAAATAGCGCTATTGAGCGCATGTCCATGAATGTAAAGGACTTCTTAGTATTTGTCAAGGACCTTAATACTTCCTATCTCGTGTATATTTGTGCTAATGAGCGCATTGACCAGAATGGACATTTTAATCTTTCTACATTTAATGCCCATTTATATTTGCACTAATGAGCGCATATTGACCATGGTGGAGGATTCTTAACTTTAGGAAAATTCGTCAGCATTTGTAATTTTGCGCTCATGGGAGCAAACAGAGCCTTGTCATGGATTTTTCAACTTTTGCCTTTTCCTTGACGCACATTATTTAGAGCTCATGAGCACATTTTCGCTAGTGTGGACTTTTAATTGTTTTAAAAATTTCTATAGTAAGGTCAAAAATGCATTGATGAGTGCAAATTAGAGTTGCTCGCAGAATTTCTTCATTAGGCAAGATTAGCACTCCGAGCGCATCTTTTCCATGACAGAGGATTTGTTTCTTGCCAAACCATTTCTTGGTATCGCCGAACTAGAGCTCGTGAGGATACATGAAGCACAATGGTGGATTCACTTAGACTTTGGCGCTAATCAGATGAGCAAGGGCATTTTTATCTCAAACAAATTCACAGAAAGATTAAGACTTCCCATCACAGGGCATTGATAAGACTTCTGGAGCATTCTGGTGTCTGCGTTTGAACATTTGTTGGACGCCTTCTGAAAACATATTCTCTACATCTTAGACTTTGGGTGCTTGGAGATTCCTTGGCCCCATGAATTTACATATTTGAGCGCATTCTGAGACTAGATTTGGCCTTGCTGAAGGATCTTAGGTGTTTGGGCACATTTTCATATCACCTATGGATTTGTACTTAAAAGCGCATATTGGGCTGAGAGGTGAATTTTCAATCTTACGACACGTTCCTCTACAAGTGGAGATTAGCATTTTGGGTGTGTATTCAACAAGGAGGAAGACTTTGAATACTAAGAGTTAGAATGAATTCTCTGACAAGTAGAACCTGCACTCATGGACACATGTATGTGTATTTTCCATGACTTAGTCATTTTTTCAACTTTACTCTCTTCCTCCAGCGTGAACCTAGCCATTTTTTCAACATTTTGCACTTCCTTGCTTGGGCGCATTTGAAGGGGTATGAAGGATTTTCATTTTCAAATTTATTTCTTGTCTTTGGGTGTTGAGTTTTAATTTCTTCTTGTAATTCATTCATACTCTCTCTGACTGGCTGCCTTGGATGGAGGAAAACTTTGCAAATACTACATGCCTTAATCATTTCAATGCTCATGTGCGTGAATCAGACTCAGAGAGGGATATTTCATGCTTTTTAGAATTCCTCAACCTCTCATGATTTAGCGTTCTCAAGTGCATTCCAACATGGAGGAGGAATTTGCAAACTTAGAACATCTCTTTTGAATTCCATGACTTTCCTTGGCACTTGCAAACTTGTGCTCGAGGGCGCCAATTGTCCCGGGATAAAGGATTTTCTTGTTTGGGCGTGAATCCATGCTAGTGGAGGATTTTCATGACTTAGTCAATTCTTCATCAACTTAACCAGTTCTTCAAATTTTCATCCTAAGCATCCCGGATCAAGAATTCTTAGTGATTTTCTATGCTTTTCTCGTGCCTTTGTACCTTCTTCACTTTTCAAATGTTTTTCAAGAATATCTCTTGACTTGATTTTTCGAGCTTTACTCCCGGACACTTCTTCCGACTTAACCATCTTTTAACCAACTGCTTGAACTTTTCAACTTTCCAAATTTAGAACCAAATAGTGAATGTCCAACTTTTCAAATCTTTTAACCAACTTTCCAAATTTAGAACTCTACTCCTAGAATGCAAGAAACAGTGAATGTCTTCATGACTCTACTAGACTTGATCTTGTCATCAACTCCACCAAGCTAGTGTGATTTCATAAGGTGAATGTAAGATGTTCAAACTATTACCATTACATTAACACCATCACTGGATGCGTATCAATGTGCAAGCAATAATCAAAGTAAAGCTCATTAAACTTCCAATTGACCATGCAAGGAAAACTTACAATCAGCAAATTGCTAGTGGTATGGATAAAGTGACTTTCACAAAGATGCATCCAAAATGTCTTTCATTCAACTAAACACTATTTCAACTAAACATAAAATGAAATCCTACTCTAAGTGAGGAAATGTAGAAACCATAGTTGAAAAATCATACTTGGCAACTTATCGCCAAGGGCCAAAAAAAAATCAGCAAAAAATTGGTGCTTACTCGGCAACTTATTGGTAAAATAATTGGCAACTTAAAAAATTGTTTAATAAAATTAGAAATGCATTTTTTTTTGCAAAATTCAATGAGATGCATCTAATGAGTCAGTATATGAGTAAACAAAAGAAACATGTTGAGTCTAGATATATTTAAATGCAAATGGGGTACAAAATGGCATCCCCATGTGGAATGTTGATGGCTAGTAGCCTGATAGTCTAAAGCAAAATTAAAATAGCAAATTGTCTTTGTAAACTACAAGTAAATACAAGTACAACATCAAAATAGTCTACATCTTCCTCTTCCCCTTCCCTTTCCAACAGCTGTAGTAAAAACTACGGGAGGGGTAGGGGGTCTAGTCCTAGAAGTCTGTTGTGGTTGAGCCTCCTCCCTTTGCACAATTGTTTGTGACTCAACCTCCATCCTGGATGTAGATGGTGTTGGCTCTGGCAATGACTCCTCATCATCCTCAACCTCCTCAATGTCATCCAATCCCATTGCGAATCCACCCTCCTCCATAGCCTGCCTCTACAAATCGTAGATCTCATCCTCTATAAACAATGGAGGTTGCCCCTGTGATGTCCAATCGTAACAAGGATCTATGTCATCCAAATCAAGTGGACTAGCTGGTGTTTTCTCTACCTTGTGCGCAACCGAAGGTTATATTGCACAAAGACAAGGTCATTGAGGCATTTCTGCACTAACTTGTTCCTCTTTATCATGTGGATGGCCTCGAACAAGCTCCAAGTGCTCTCGCAATTGGATGGACTACAAGGCTAGCATAAGATTCGGAGGGCAAGTCTTTGCAAATTTGGGACATTTCCACCCCAATTTTGCCACCAAGCATCTGCAAAATAAAATATTGAAGAGTTAGAAAGCAAGGTGAAAACATATTTTAATTTTTTTAATTACTTATCACACATGTGAAAGACTCCAAAATTCCAAATATTATACTTGGGGTTTGAGTGTTTCTTCATCTCTTCGCCATGTCTAAAGAGAATAGCTTGCCCCTTGCATTCTCATACATGTCCAACTCAAAATAAATGAGGTCTCTCACCTCAACCTCAAGTATCATCCTCTCCATGAATTCATAAGGCCCTCTATGACCTCTCCATTGGGATGCGAGTAGGATGGCAAGAAGCGAAAAGGAGGGTTGAGGAAGTACCATGCAGGATGAATGGGTTGGTGGAGCTGATTGTTCTACCTCCTATCAATAATTTCCCATATGGGGTTAAACTTGAGGGTGTCCCCCTTGTAAAATTTTGGATAGCCTCCTTGGCCCTATCCATGGCCTCATAGAGATATCCCATTGGGATTTGATCACCATCGACCAAGTGGAGAACTCTAACCAAGGGCTCCAACACCTACAATTGAAAAGTACAAAAAGATTAACCATTAAAGTTACCAATTAATAACAAAAGACTTGAATGCAAAAATATTAAATATTCAAGTTTTAGAGTTTTCAAGTTACCTTCACAATATTTGTAGCTCTTTGTGCAAATTGGTTGTCGAAGACAATAGATGCAACACTTTCTCCATAACGCTTTTTCGAATAACTTGTGTCTAGCCATGCTTGACAAACAAACATTTGCTTCAAAGAAGTCAAAGAAGTAAGAATACTTTGCAACGTTAAGAAAATCGTTACAAACCTTGTGACTCCCGCTCTTACCAACTCCTTCCCTTGGGTGTGTTCTCTCATCAAGCGAAGAACCCAAAGGTGATTGTAGATGTATTTTGTGATCTTTCTTGCATCCTCTACAACCGATCTCACCCAATCTAATTTTCCTATGTCCTCCAAAAGAAGGTCAAGGACATGCGTTGTACAAGGAGTCTAAAAAAGTGTCCTATATTTGTCTTCGAGGATCTTACCCGTTGCCACATATGTCGTTGCATTATCAGTTATGATTTGCACCGAAGAGAGCCATGAAGGGATGTTGGATTTGCGGATACATGGGCCACGAAGAGAACTCACTATGCCCTCAAGTGTTGCTTCTTCATCAAGGTTGAGTGAAACACCTTGAGATTCGACAGTGGCTGCTCTCATAGCTAGTTTTGCCTTTTCTCTTTGCAATTTTTTCTCTTCTTGGGCAACGAGCAAGCAATTCATTTTTCTGTTAATTTCTTCTGTGATTTTGTCACAAACCCTTGTATCATGCTTCGTGATGCCTGCAAGGTGGTATTTCAAGCGGTATATGCCTCCACTAATTAATTTTTTTCACTTTATGCAAATTACGGAATTAGGTTTGTATTCTTCAAAGGCACACTTCTAAGCTATATATCTGACCCTTTAGGACGCATGCCCACATATCCAGACGGGCATGCATCTACTAAGGCACTCGCAGACCCTGAAGCTGACCCAGTTGTGGAAGAATCTCTACTTGCCATTTCGATCAAATTTTAACTTACACATACAAATTGACTACAAATTAATATATTATATTTTAATTAAAAAAATAGCAAACAAACTAAATTAGTTTAAAGAATTTTAAACATTGTTGAAACTTGAAAAAAAACAAGAAAAAAGTGTTAGGGTTAGAAATTTTTAGGAAAAGACAAAATTCTTGAGAAAACAATGAAAAAATCTGAAGATTTTGCTAAAAATCGGTGTTAAATCTTGTTCATTACACTCTAAAACAATTTAGAGTACTTAGGAAATGCTATTATTGAGTTTCTAAAAACCAAGATGCAACAAAGAGAAAATAAAATGATTTTAAAAAAATAGAAAAATAAATTTGAAAACTTGTGAATCCGATTTTGCTTCAAAAACCTCTTCAAATCTGCTAAAAATTGATGTAAATCCTTGCAATCACCTTTCAAAATCTTGAAAGGTTATTTTTTGGCCTAGACAGCAAAATACAATTGATAAAATGCAAAACGAGCTTTTGTCTAGACGTCGAACTATATTATACAGCCGCAAGCGATAATTAAAGCACTTATCGCCGATTTATCGACAATAAGTTGCTGAAAGAACGGCGATAAGTTGCCAACTTATTGGCGATAAGTGCCACCAAGTGTAGCAATTACTCGTCGGCCCAAACTTATCGCGATAAGTTTACTTATTGCTGATAAGTCGACGATATTTGCATCGATGGTAGAAACCATGCAATACTCCAAAATAATACAACTAATCCACCATGAAGACCAACAATGAATTATGAACAATCTTGGTAGTATTATTGCAACAATCCCAACAAATCTCTCCCTTACAAATGATTTGAGTTGGCCTTATATAGAAGCTCCAAGTACAATGAATGTCTAGGATCGATTCAAGATCAAGGGCCAAGATTAGGAATAAAAAATTACAATGCCATTGTAGACAATTCAGAAAATTGGTTAGGTGGAAGCATTAAGTGGACTCCACATGTACACTTGGCATTATCTGGTTGAATGAGCTTAGACACGTGTAATTGGAGTCTTTTGATTGGTTGAAGATGATCTGTCGCCACCTCAGCATGCTTATCTTATAAACTGATAAATCTCTTACTGATGAGAAAATATCTCTTGATAGTCAACATTATCAAGCCTTGGATTGTAATGACATATTCCCAAATTCCTTCATCTTCATGAATTCTGTCTTTTGGAAATTCTCTCGTTGACATGATGTGAACTTGTTTGTACTTGAAATCTTGATCTCTTGGCCTTGATCTTGAAATGATGAGGTTCCTCATGTACTTGGATTATTGCTCTTGATCCAATTGAACATGGATTCCCGAAGCGAATTCAAGTTGATAACAACTTCCTTCGCTTGTAGCCCTGGTTCTTTGATTACATCTTCATGTTGCCATTGAGTTTTGCATTTCCACCTTAATCTTCAACCTCGAACCATCTCCACGCTTTCTTGGTATCTAGCTTGCCCTCTGTGGATAGTTGGATCCTTGACTTCTCCATATCATACTTGCTTGAGGCCTTGAAGTAGAAGTCACTCTTTGCTTGAATTGTCTTTAAGCCCTTGAGTATCTCCACTTTCCTTAAAAAAATATGAGAAAATTCATCAAATCCCACAAAAATAGTTAACACAAACAACCTTAAAGAAATCTGAAAATCAACATGATAACTCTTGACATGAAATTGATTCAATGATAATGGAGTTTGTTCCCTTAAGTTTCAACACAAACCAATCCTTTACAGGATTAGAGGGGGCGAAGTGAAAGAGTTGGCCATATTTTAAGACTTGTCCAAGGCCAGGTTGGAATCCGCCCTGTCCTTGGACAGCCTTGTCAAAGACCAGGTCGGATTCCAACCTGCCTTAAGACAAAGTTCCCAAAGAGTATAGCCTTGAACTTAATTTTGTCTCCCTCTATTTGTTGATCAAGCCCAACCTTTTAATTTTTCGATTCCATCAAGGTTAACTCAAATTCAATTGCCCATTATTGTATTCAACTCCAAATCAATTAACTTTAAGAAACAATTGGTTCAGATCTGATTGCAAAATATCTACATCTCATCAGGAAATTAATTCAAATCTGCACCTTGATCCCCTTGAATCAATCTTTCAAACTCCCATCCAAGCTCAGTCTAAGTCTTGCCAAGTCTATTTACTCACTGGGGTAACCTAGTTTACTGGTGCATAGACATTGTACGGAAATACAAATACATAAGATAGATCGGAAAATATCAGTCTTTATTAATCATTTGTAACTTGAATACATTTACAATAGTCTCCATCCGCCCCCTATCCGAAGAGAAAGTACATTGCTTATATAAAACCCCGAAGGGGTGTGACCAACCGTCACCACCGATTCCCAACCGTCGTCCGGTAGTAACTAAGTACCGTCGGCTACACATAATACAACTAACACAACATAAAGTAAGTACTACGGCTAACATCATCCCCCCCTAAAGAAAAGTCGTCTCCAGACAACAACAAAATATCCGGGACAGAGCAAGATAGGAATGATGAACCACGTACAAGAACCAAAACATGTTGCTCAATCTCAACCTCTACCAAGTGCTCAAATCTGCTATTCAAATGATACTGCCTCCAACCACTCTGTCCTCAATAGCCATGTTGCCTTCTTCACACCCAACTACTGGGTACACTAAACCAAGTCTTGCTCTACTGCCTCCAACCTGGTGGTCAGCTCCTCCCGAGCTCTCCGTGCCTCCACCACGGTAGCCTCATGTCCAGCCAAGACATACTCCTAAAAGCGTAGTACCCTGCTACCGCTCTCGCCACCACTGGCGCGTGGACAATCAATGCCCGCAACTTCTCCGAGTATCATCTGCTCAACCTGTGTGTTCACAACCTCCAAATCCATCTTCGTCGGCGGCTTATGGCTTCTCCTCCAACGCTTAGCTTCAAACTTCTTTCTCACCAAGTGGAACAAACCCAACGCTTGCCCTGACGGCGCGGGTACCCCAAACTCGATTGTGGTGTGCCTCAAAAAGAAATGGGGGTCGAGGGGCAACGCCCCCGCGGGGTCCTGGGGTAGCACCCCAAGCGGGGTCAAGGGGCAAGGCGGAGTCGAGGGGCAACGCCCCCGCCGCCAAGACCAAATTAGCACCTTCAAACCCACACGAAAGTCCATGGTGCACACCGTTTTCGTGATTTTTGGCCAATGCCCTCTCTCCTCTACTAACTGCATTAATAACTTGATTTTCTTCACTGCCTCTATTGTCGTCATTTTTTTTTTTTTTAGAACCTTCCCTCCCCTCGCTGCTCAGACTGTACGGTCTGACTCTTCTCTGTCGGTCATCTTTTGTGCGGTTGCACAAACTTCTTGCCACAGTCACCAACTCACATTGTCCTCTGGCTCCTTCCTTCCGTACGGTGGTATTCTGCTTTCGTAGTGCTGCACGTGTGTCGTACGAACGTTAATTCGCCTCTTTTCCTCTTCACCCCACTGGCTTCCTTTCCTACGTGTGCTTGAATAAATAGAACCGTACGACATTTTTGCTGCGTACCAAAATTTGGTCTTAATCCTGTGTCGTACGGTTACTTAGCACCTTACTCACACATGGGTCGTAAGGCCTTTTCCTCGTCTTATCGTCCGGGCACCATACGGTTCTCAATCCCTTTTCTCCATTCGCTCTTCAACCGTACGGTCCTTGAATACCTTGTCCACAATACGAAATGCACACTTTTTATCTCCCTGTATGTCGTACGGTCGTTTTGTGTTTTCACCTCCCATATGTTGTACGGTTCTTTTGTGGTGACTTTATGTAACGTTTTGTCTTCATGTCGTACGGTAGATTGTCCGTACAGTCTTTCTATCCCTCTCCAATGTGCACATCTTTATGTTCTTCTCCCGCGTGCGTACGGTCTTTAAGTCCTCTCACTTTTGTCGTACGGTGTTTTGCTCTTAGTATGCAAGCCGTACTATCCAAACTGTACGGTCTTTATGCCGTGTGCTTTCAAGCATGAGGGAAGCCGTACGGTAGTTTCACCTTTTATCCCCCTTCGCACCGTACGGTGCTTGTGTCGTACAGTGACCATTCTTTCCTTCTTTTAACCGTACGGTGTTTTGACCGCGTGGACTTTATGTGTCGTACGGTCAAACACCGTACGGTGGGGGTCTCTCTTTCGTGTTGACTTTTGAGTTGTGCGGTCGTACAGTGGCTTTTCAAAAAAGTGATGAACTTTCAATTGTCGTACTGTAATCTTTCTCCTGAGTCCGTTCGGTGAATTTCCTCCTAATGTCGTACAAACTGTACGGACACTTCTCCCCGCGGCAAAATGTAGAATTGTCGTACGGGTCACTCTTCTACCAACACGATACAGACTTATATGCCGTACAGGAATCATTAGCTTCTCTTTTTCTTTTTCTTTTTTTTCTTTTTTTTTTTTTTTTTTAAAATTACCGTCCAGATGCTTCTCTGGTTGCCCATATGTACGGCTCTCGGGTCGCCTACTTGACCTCTCGAGTCCCTTTCCATCCTCTCAGGTGCTTTGTCCCTCCTCTCGGGTCCATCTTCTCTGGGTAAGGTTTCGATTTAGACCCATTGATGGCCTCATGTATCTCCAGTTCGTCGAGAGTCCACAACTTGACAGCCTTGTCGTAGCCGACTTCCCGAAATTTTCCTCGCTTAATCTCATTCTTTAGAGTGTGCAGATGCTCCCTCAAGCTTTCCCTATCGCCAAGTCTGTTTTCAATGGCCATCCAAAGGCTTGGAACCATAAATTCTACAGGGACCACAATCGTTGGCTCGTACATAAGGAGAATAATGAATTTGAAGGCTGTGGCCACGAGGTTCCAACTATCGCCGACACGAGCATCATCACCGAGGTTTTTCCCTTTGAATTTACCTCCTGGTATTTGATGGGTTCTTCCTTCGTAAACTGGTGTGCGGGGGTGGCTTCCTCCCTAATGCTTAGCATGTTACAAGATGGTGTGAAGAACTCATAATCTTCCATCTGCCAATGAAAGAGGCCATTCATTGAATCTCCATCATCCCCAGAACATTCTTCGAACTCCAACACCCCTTCGTCATTGGGCTCCATTCTTCTTTGCCCTCTGTCTTCTCTCAATTGCTCTCCTTCAGATTCTGAGTCCGAAGATGCTAACTCCTCGCTCACCATTTGCGTGCTAAGGTCAATCACGTACTTCCTCCCAGCTTTCTCCATGGTGAGTGTGTTCCGCTTCCAGTTGTGGTTCACCTTCGCCGAGGTGAGCCATCCTCGTCCCAAAATAGCATCGTACCCCTTTTTCTTTTGTGGGATCACCACAAAGTCAAGTACGAAGGGTTGTGTCCCAATCATCACGCGTTGAGCCATGAGGGTTCCGATGGGTTTGATGTCGTGCTGGTCCGCTCCCAACAGGTTGAATGTCGGAGGCCACAGCGTGGGTTTCTCCAACTTTTTCCATGTCTCCTCCAGAAGTACATTTACTCCGGACCCACCATCTACAATGGTGTCTGTGAGAGTGGTGCCAAGGATACCCATCTCGATGACTGTCGGGTACCTCCCGTTGTTTACAGCAAGTATCATCGGGTCAATTGCAGACCCTCCGGGGATGTCCGTACATGTGGTATTTGGCTGTGTGGCCAAGTTCCCCAACAGTGTCGTTCCCAAGTGGGGCATGGTGTGAAGGAGGTCTTGGAGTTTCACCGGTACCTCTAAATGTAACAGTTGTCTCAGAATGTTTTGTTCTGCCTCCCTCCGGTCCCCGAGTTGTTGGCCATCTCCCATGTTTCTTTTTGTGCCTTCATCGCCTTCTCTATTTCTTCCTTAGCCTCCCGTGCCCGTTGTTTTTTTGTTCGAGGGTCTGGATATGTGGCTTGCTTTGCTTGCCCTTAGGTGATGTTCAGTATCGTATTTGTGCTTCCATCTATGTCTAGCCAATTAATGCCAGATTTCGGGCAGTTGGCATCCTCGTGGTTGCCGGGACCACACCAACGGCATAGCTTCTGCAGGGTGTCGCCCTTGTCGCAATCCTTTGCAAAGTGGCCCCATTGATTGCAAGCTCGGCACTGGATCATCGGCCGACCCTTGGAGTCATATTGCATTCGACTCCTTGTGTTAGTGTTGGTGTTACTACCCCTTCCGCCACCGCGCTGGTTGCCTCCGTACCCGCCCAATGTAGATGGTTGCTCTTGGGCAAATAGCACTTGTTGATTCCTCACTTTCATGTTGTACGGGCATTCCTTGGTGGAATGGCCCATGATCTGACAAATATCACACAATGCATTTTTGGGACACGACCCCTTCATATGGCCGCTCTCCTTGCAGTCCGTACACCACATGTCATCCTCCCCCTTGCTGGTACCCCCTTTCATGGTCTTGAACTCCTTCATCATTCTCTCCATGTCCTTTTGGAGTGCCATGACTTTTTTCTTCGACTCGCCATCGCTGCTACTGCCATCCGCACTGTCATCTTCGTCGGAGGAAGACTTGCTTCTTTTCTTCTTGGAGGTCTTATGTTCGCTCTCCAAGTCCATCGCCCGGTTATAGGCATCTTCGTATGAGGTGGGGGGCACTATCTTCATTTTCCTCCGTAGGTTCGATTTCAGGCCCTCCACGAACCATCTTTTCTTCAGGCCATCCGCTGGCTGGCTCTCCATTTTTCCGACTAACTCCTTCAGTCGGCGGCTGTAGGCCCGCACAATCTCCTTCTTGCCTTGTTTGGTACCATATATCTCAGAAACAATTTCATTGTCATCCCTCAGGAGTCGAAACTCCTTCTGGAATTCTTTCTTGAGTTCGTCCTAAGTGGTCACTGTTGTTTTGTCCACATCGGAGTACCAGTCGATGGCTACCCCTCGGAGGGTTGCCGGAAACTGTCTCATCCATTCGTCCTGGTCAGCGACTCCATTGGAGAACCAGATTGTCTGACACGTACAACAATGTCGTACTGGATCTTCCTTTCCATCTCCGTGGAATTTTGGCAACTTCTTGTTGGTCGCCATGTTTACTTTTTTGGTCGCCATGTTTACTTTGTTTGCAGCACCGGTTGTGTTACAGGCTGGGACGGTACTGTCGGCGTGGGTACCCCAGAATTGTTTGGTGCCGTACCACTTGATGTCCCCGAACTACTAGAATTGTCTAGGCCTGGTGGGCTACTGTGATACCCGTGCCCCTCGATCACTTCGATACTCACGGCGGCAACGGCATCCTGAGCCTCCCTCCATGCAGCTTCCTCTTTTTCCTTCCTTCGGACTTCTCTTGCTTCTGTCCGTGGGGTTAAGGTTAAGGACCCGAACAAGCTCCTTGTTTCCTCTAGGCAGTCCTCGTCACTTCTCCCAGCCTCCCGGTCAAATACCTCTAGACCCTCGCCTTCACTTACTCCCTTCGGTAGTCCTTCGGCGCGTCTTCTATATCTCTCCCTTCACTCGGCTTGCTGTTGTGCGAGAACGGCTTTTCTATCGACTTGTTCCTCCTCAAATTCCTTCTTTCTATTTTTATTCAATTGGTTGGGCATGAATTCTTTGCTCACTTCTCCACAAGGCAATAATCAACACATCAATTTATTTTATTTTTCCTTCCCGAGTACGTCTAGGCAGCGGCGCCAAATGTTTCCCTGCTGGGGTAACCTAGTTTACTGGTGCATAGACGTTGTACGGAAATACAAATACATAAGATAGATCAGAAAATATCAGTCTTTATTAATCATCTGTAACTTGAATACATTTACAATAGTCTCCATCCGCCCCCTATCCGAAGAGAAAGTACATTGCTTATATAAAACCCCGAAGGGGTGTGACCAACCGTCACCACCGATTCCCAACCGCCGTCCGGTAGTAACTAAGTACCGTCGGCTACACATAATACAACTAACACAACATAAAGTAAGTACTACGGCTAACAAAGTCCTCCATACTTTGTAAAGGGAAGTGGCAGACATTTTGAAGGGGAATACAGGTGTGTTCAAGCCCTGGTCGGATTACGACCAGGCCTTGGACAGGGTTATCCAAGCCTAGGTCGGAATCCAACCTAAGGTTGGACAACCTTAGTTCATGTTCTTTGGTTGAATCCTCCAACTTCACACCAAAATCTTTCCCTTCTTCATGCTTCCTCCTTTGCTTTGTCACCCAAAAATCTTCTTTACGCTTGGAGATTGATCAAACCTTGTTGACTTTTAGCTTGAAATCGGAAATTAGTCTTTGAATTTCTTGACTTGCAGGTCTGATTTCAAAAAAATGGATCAGATTTCATCATGGATTGGCCCCCCGATCAGCTCTTAATATTCCTTCAAACTCTTTCCTCAAACTCACCATTCACTCACAATCAAAGCCTAGGCAAGTTGTTTTAAGTTTTGTAATGAAGGACGGCAAGTATGGGGAGGGCTGGTGTATGTGTCCAAGCCCTCGTCGGAAT